>JAKKIA010000035.1:0-600000 GCA_030763345.1 Mythimna separata | reverse complement strand
GACCAGTGGATATCCCACAATTCACACAGCGATCCATATATTCAATAATATCCAATCCACAAGCCGGCGGTAAAATCCAAAATAACAATTCCAAGTCAAACGTGTGAGCAATCTTCGGTGTCCAAGGTGAAAGCAAGGGTCGTACAAGGTAGGCAGGGTCAGAATCCGTGAATCCGTAAAATACAAAGCAGTGGTCGTGAAAAATGATGAATAATTGGGAAAGCACTCAAAACGCATCGGAAAACACGAAACGAGTGAGCAAACAAAAACAGTCGGCAACTGTCAGTGACATAGACTAAAAATAAGAGAGATTTGAATCGATAAAATCATTAATATTGGTTTTTCAGTAATTAATTGATATTTGATTTATTAATATGTACATAGTTGATCGAAGACTATATTGCATATAACTATATACATTCAATGCATTTAATCACTTTGAGTTAATTTTTTAGTGCAAAAGTTTTATTTTCGTAACTGTGTAATCGATTACTGAATCGATTATTTTACGAAAACTATCTTTCTCATATTTCTCTGCTTCTAGAATGTGAATCGAAGTGATTTTTTTATATTCTTAGGTAAAAAAATATGACTAATTTTTTGGATCATATCTCAACTTCGTACTTTTGGGCCTACCGTTTTCCATCTCCTTTGAATAGCAAATTCAAATTTCGAACTAATCGCCGCACGGCGCCAGTCAGTAGGCAACGCTACCGCGCTGTTAAAATGGCGGGAAGCAACAGTGTGCATTCACAGATTCAGTTTATTTAAATGTTTTTTTTTCTGTCTCCTCACAAATGCTTTAAAAAACGTTGTACGATATACGTGCGTATTAATTATAACAATGTCGGCTCAATTACGCCCTCGCCTTCGGCTCGGGCTGAAATTCCGCCTCGCATGTTGTAACCATCATCATCATCTGCCTAGCCTTTTCCCAACTATATTGGGCTCGGCTCCAAGTCAAGCCGGATTTAGCTGAATACCAGTATTTTACGAGGAGCGGCTGCCTACCAGACCTCCACAACCCATTAACTGAGGTAACACGGTACTTCATGGCAAGACTGGAGTCAGATTTACTGGCTTCTGACTATCCGTAACGACTGCCAAAGATCTCCAAATGACAGCCGGGACCAACGGCTTAACGTGCTTTCCGAGGCACGGAGGAAACTCGTTATGTTAAGATGGTCACCTATCCACAGACCAACTTAGGCAAGCGTGGCTTAACCTTGAAGATCGACCTGTGCGGCTGTTATTATTTAGCCACGAGCATGTTATAACCATCATAACGCACTAATATCGTAATGTACTATAACTTGTCCAATAGAATCAGAAACGTCCCAGTTAATGCTCCGATAAATCTTATTCACGGCACTTATAGACGTACGCTACATTGTCACTTGGAACAGAAACCTCAATGCTAAACCTTTTTATCTGTGTCGACTGACACTTCCTCAATAATTGGACTTTACAGTGAGTTAGCTCTATTGACCTGTTCAAACAAATAAACAAACTCAATAAAAAAATCTTTACAATATTAGTACCTATAGATTTTAATGTGCATGCTGTAAACGACTTCTCAGCGTGTCGATGGCGATACCTATTGAATTCCAGGCCTAGCCCAGTATTTGGGCACAGCAATTCCATTTCTTAATTCATGAATCCCCGACCGGTCCTATGAGACCGCGCTGTTATTGTTTTACTATTGTGTCTCGTTTTGTGGGTATGTGATAGTTTAATGCTGTTATTAAGTACTTTCGTGAACAAGTAGTGAATGATTTAACAATACAATACAACATTTCTTAAGGTTTTATGTAGCGTAACTTGAAGTCCATAAAATTTATCTTAGCTTGCGACTGGTTGCGACGCCCGCTGCAGGAAACTACACTTGAGCTAGAGTTAAGAGTACTAAATCCTCTTAGTTCATAAAGTTTTTTAAAGTAAACTGAATAAAGTATGTTTCATTTTCTAATACTGACAAGCACACTAATGGTAAGCCACATCCCTACTAATTGCAAAATTAGAATCTAACGCAAACAGTTAAATGCTAACCCAAATAGCAGACATTCAAAATATTATATTAATTTTATTATATTTGCGAATCAGTCAAATACAAATAGTGTTGATTGAATTTAATACTCATAACATTCATTAAGATTACACATAGTGACCGCAAAATTCAATTGTTATCAGAATAATGTAACATTATTGATAAATAAATTGTTGAAATAATTTATTATTGTTATTTCCTTTATTCTTTTTAACCTTTTAAACACTCACAAAAGGTACACGTTCATTCAGCCATATATGTGATATGTCTGAATGAACGTGACACTGAAGTTGCTACTTACTCGTAGTGTGAAACAGCAACTATCAAACTGGGCAACGTGATGCATTCGAAACATGACCCGGTTTGTATTCTGATGTCTCGTATCCAAGTTTAATATTATTTTGAGCTCTATATTACAGGAAGTAAAGTTTAATATTCCTTGATTTAACTGCTGTATGCTTCGTACAGCGATATTTGCTGAATACTGCCAAATAGCGTTTTATTCAAACATTGACTGTTGCGTGAGCTTGTGCCTTATGCCTTGAATATTTATCCGACTCTCGAAATCGTAAATTGATGACGAGGTTTCGAACAATTTTAAAGCTTTCAAAAAATTCAGTACTTTTCTAGTGGAGGTTTTATTCAGAGTGTTGGAAAGAAATGGTTCAAAGAAAGTGTCACAGACAGATTTCATTTGAAAAAGTTGATATTCAAACAATAAAAAAGTTATAGGATTCTTTTTGTTCCAAAATTATAAGAAACTAGCTTCTGACAGCAGCTTCTGCCTGCTTGAAAAAAGGTTTCACCATAATATAAACTTTGCCCCCTTTTCATCGCTTTGGAGTGGAAAATCCTCTCTTAATTTTCGCCTACCCAGTGATTTCCGCTGTGTATTGATATTTCAGTTTCTTTTTGTATGTATAGATAATAGATAATAATACACTGAGGATTCCAGAAGTAACCTCCCGAACCTCAAGCCTACTTCATAGGTAAAAAGAGCTACCAATACGCTATTCGAGGTCTATTATACTGTTTCACGTGCTATATTTTTACTACTTAGTCTGTTTTACGTGCTCTGTCAACGTATTTATAGAAGCATAAATGTACTAGGTTTATAGGTATCGCAATCCATATATATCCTATCGCAAGCATTGATCATAACCGCGGTCGCGTGGGTTATTAAGTTCAGACTGCCACGTGGGTGGGTGAAAGCACTGAACTATATATTTGGATTCTGAAATGAGTTTAGATATCTAATAATATCTACTTTAGAACTTTTCGACATTTAAATATGAAAGTTAAAATTACAGATTATAGAGATTTCATTTGAAATGAAATTAATCTAAAATATCTTGTTATAAGTAATCGAATTTTTGTAATAACGATTATTATTAGTCATTAACCACGATTTAAAAAATAAGTGGCTGTCGTATAAACCAATTTAAGAAAAAATAAAACTTATTGAGCATAAAAACTAATTTTAGCATGTATTATAATATTGTATTAAAAAAACGCAGAAATTAGAATGATTGTATGTAATAAAGGTTTGTAAATTTTTAACGTTTGGTAGATTTCATGATTAAGTAAAACTTTTTTCAAATACATCTTCAACATTTGGTGCGTTTTGAATAAAGTTATGGTTGCATACTTAACCAAAAGCAAATCTATTTAAACAAACTAACGATTAATTATTAGTAATTATTTATTTAATCATACTTAAATTTTACCCTACTAAAATTTATCAAATTAACTTATTGATTAAAAAAGACAATCGATTATCGCCAGCACTGGTGGGCCCACATGATAAGGTATTTACCCTCGTCATGGAAGCCACGATCGCGTTTTATTAATTGACCGGACAGCTCGCCATTGTGTGAGTGACAGGTTCAATAGTGGAAATGAATGAGGTTTTCCTCACGCAGTAAATGTGATTAGATTACTAGATAGAATGGCAAAGAAATTGCGTGTAGTGTTGACCTAATGTTTTGTATTCTTTTAATGATTGGGAAGATTAATAATTAAAATGTTGACTACCGTACTCGTAGATCCTTAAATTAATAAAAGCTTTTTGATTTTCTTTTCTTACTCATAATAAAAGTTAATTAACAAAGGGTCTGATTATTGTTTTTATTAAGCTACTCTGTTGACAGATATTTTGCGATAAACAGAATCCAGATCACTTAACCCACCGTAGGCATACGCTTGCGGTCCATGAGCAATTGGTAGTTTGCCATCCGACCGTCCGGTAATCGTCCAGACTGTAACCAAGCCGTCGACGGTGCAAAATACAGAAATAATTCCTAGTGTGAAGCAATGCTTTTATAAAACAAGAAAATTACACCCAGGAAAACTTTATTACCATAAAAAAGCGATAACATTAAAAATGCTGTTGAGGTTCTAAAAACTTTTTGCTAAAAGGCCAGCATGATTCAAGTTACTTTTGGGAATTTAGTTTTTAAAAAGCCTCTCAACCTTTAAAAGAAGCTGTTAAATAAAGCCGGTGGCTGTTAAATTGACCGCACCTTTTTATCAAAGTCAACAGAGACTTTCTCTCAGAAAATTGAGCAAGCGGAGAGACAAAAGAGAAAGCACTCCATCCTGAAAGAACTGAACAATAACTATTCACTGCCAATATCTATCTAGTAGTTGTACCTGTTGATGTTGTATTAAAAAAAAGAACCCAAACCTAAATATGTATTCTGTATGCAACCAATCCAAAATACCGCAAACGCTTTTCTTTTTGTTCTGCTCTTGTTTCTCTAATAACCTTATTTATTTCATCATCTTAAAATCTTGTTTCATACTTTTCCAGCGCCCTATTAGCGCTCGGATTTTAGTTATTTTTGACTTTTTATTACATTTTCAGGATTATACTCGTATTACATGTTTTTTCATCCTAGTATAGTCCTTTCAGCTTGATCTCTGAACCCAAATTTGCTAAACTCGCACTTAAAACAACTACTCCGCGAATTGAATTGCGTTTATGTCCGCTCAAATAATATGAGGTCATTCGATTTATAACATCCATCAATAATGTTACATTATTCTATTAACAATTGCATTTTGCGGTCACTATGTGTAATCCTAATTAATGTTATGAGTATTAAATTCATTCAACACTATTTGAGTATTTGACTGATTCGCAAATATAATAAAATTAATATTTGAATGTCTACTATTTGTGTTAGCTGTTAGCGTTAGATTCTAATTTTGCAATTAGTAGGAATGTGGCTTACCATTAGTGTGCTTGTTGGTATTTGAAAATGAAACATACTTTGTTCGGTTTACTTTTAAAAACTTTGCGAACTAAGAGGATTTAGTACTCTCGACTCTGACTCAAGTCTAGTTTCCTGCAGCGGGCGTCGCAACTCGTCGCAAGCTAAGATACATTTTATGGACTTCAAGTTACGCTACATAAAACTTTAAGAAATGTTGTACGTTTGTAGTAAATAGTTAATTGTTTGTAGTTTGATTTTTTAACAACTAAAGTAATAAGTGAACGTTTTGGATATTGAAATGCGGTGATAACCAATAAAATATTTTGTTTTTGGTGATGTTACTACAATGTATTCTGCTGCTGTCATAAATCATTTTACTTGTTCACGTAAGTACTTAATAGCAGCATTAAGAAACGGCATTGCCATGCCCGAATACTGGGCTAGGCCTGGAATTCAATGGGTATTGCCATCGACACGCTGAGAAGTCGTTTACAGCATGCACATTAAAATCTATACTAATATTATTTTAAATTTTTTTATTGTTAAGAGTTTGTTTATTTGTTTGAACAGGTCTATTTTTAGAACTACTAGTAGTTCTTAAGACTAAGCTAACTCACTCGAAAGTTCAATTATTGAGGAAGGTTGTAGGCACAGAACAGGTGAACAACTGTTCTGTGGTCGTAGGCTATGTAACATATACACAACTATATACAGAACTATGTGCAGAACTTTTTTTTAGAAAAAAAAAGTTAGCTCTAATCAAAAACGCGGGTAACAGCTTGTATCATAATTTCAACTAAAAGATGTCCAATGTAAGACATAGGCCTCCCCAATTGTCCCCAAAACGACCGGTGTTATGCATTTTACATGTATTGAATTCCCGCGACCTTCACTATGTCATCGATCTTTTGTGGGAGACCTTCCACCGCTGCGTCTATCTAAAAGCCTATATTTAATTCTCATAGGGGTTTATCTAAAAATTTATAATTTATTCCTAAAAACACTTTTTAAGTAAAACAAAAACGACAACTAGAAAATACCATATACCAAAAATCGGGAAAGTATTAGCGAGTGAACAGATTGTTTTGCTAAAACAAACGTGCTGTTGTATACTGCAAGCCTTGAAACTTCAGTTTCATCTGGAGTTTCAGAAGCATAGCTAGTCCAGTCTGTAGTGCTCTGGGGATTTTAAAACGACACAGCTCTTGACCGGGCAACGATATATTGGAAAAGCATGGAAAAATGTTTGCAAGCTTTTAAAAAGTTGAATGTTTTAAGCTGTTTTCCGAGTCTTTTTTTAATATTTGTACAGATTTTATAACAACATATTAGTAACAGTTAGCTCGCCGTCCGGCCGTTCGGTGTTCGACTAGACCGAGAACCACGCATTCAAAGAGATGTAAGCAAACCGTAGGCGCCTAGCAGCACCGATGCCCATTAGGGTCGGGAGGATTTTCTGATAAGGAAGCCTTAGAAGGCAAAGGGCTATTAAAAGAAGCTGGTGTTGTTTTAGTGAGTAAAAAAATTAAGACGCCTTTCCGCTCCACCCAGAGCAGGAAAAATCATTAGATATTATAAGTAATCGTTGAAACAACATAAGTTAGAATATTAATGTACGGGTTAAGTTAGCTTGTGAGGCTATTAAGCCGTCGTGTCAGCTCCTTTCTTATTGTGTCAAATATTCTCCCATTAATTATGTACATAGTACATAGGTACTGTGTCTTATCCTTTAAGGTATACCCCTGTTATTAAATTATGGTTTACCGTTTTAGTAGTACGTTAAAGCTCATATATTATTTAGGATGGCAATACGTAACCCGAACCAAAGAGAACTAAGGTCGCCGATATAGCCCGAAGAATCGCTAAAGTGGCAGTGGGCAGGACACATTGCTCGTAGAACGAAGGGTAGTAGGGGCTGAAACGTTCTAGAGCTCTGGAAGATGCAGCAGTGATAGGGCTCCGCAAGGTGAACCCATGACCTAGTGAAAGTAGCAGGAACGTGATGGATGCGAGACGCACAGGAACCTTTGTTTTGTTAACTTCTGGGGGTGGTCATGTCCAACAGCGGACGTCTTTTGGACAGGACCTGAAGATGAAGATACCCCAAATCACGTCGTATACATTCATTCTATTTTCTCTTTGCACTGTGCACTGACGTTAATTAGCTAAAATGTATGGTTACATTAATTTGCCCAAAGTTACAAACATCTAGTTTTGAATGCTATTCCGCAGTGAGTGTCATCTCTTTGATCTCGACTACCTCGAGCAACTCAGAACCATTCACACTCGCAGCATTGACACGCGGCACACATTGCACGAAGTGAATGTTTGAAATTACTATTAATAAAGGGGAAATAATAATGGTTCCGAAAAACAAATTAATCTCCAACGATCTGTGGCCGACTATTATTCTAATTAACCAGCGTTATAATTAATTACCGACAAAAAACCTAAAATATTAACGAAAAAAAATACCTAATTTTACAACAAATTAGAGCATGTTCAAATTACTTGTTCTCCTCCTAAAAAAATGAGTCTTCGAATAACAAAACTAAACTTCCGAATGGAATACTGAACCTCCGACAAAATTACTAAGTTACCGACTACAGAGGTTTTGTCAAAATAATCATATTTTTACAACTTGCATGAACTGTTTTAATTTCTATTGTTGGTTATCAAATTTATTTTTTAACTCTCAATAATAATGAAAATACCTTAACTGTTCGGCCCGTGAGATCGGGTTTAGACATTTTTTACTACCTATTAAAACTAGATGCAAGAGCGAGTGAAGCGAGCTCAAGAATTGGGGGCAACCCGACTTGGACAGGTTAGGTTAGAAGGAGGTGGCGGGGTCGTAGTGAGCGAGCGAAGCGAGCGAACACAGACCCCGCCACCTCCTTCGAGGTTATTTTTTTTAAACCACCCATAAGTAGGAGCCCCGCATACGGGGCTCCGTCGACTACGCCTTTTAATCAATTTTTCGAATCGTAAATATTCTAGGAAACCAAAGTCTACGTGGTTTTACATTAAAGCATAAATACGACTGTTCTAACTTTTTAACGCCTGAAATAGATACTACTTACAGATACCCAAGCATACCCGTATAAAGTGTGGCCATTTTCGTCATCATCTTCATCTTCCACTTCGCCACCGGAACTTGAAAAAGAGTCTTGCAAATTTATTATGAATGAATCGATAACATTATCGAACCTACTATCGCGACTCCAGTAATCGTTTTCATTTTTCTGGACATGATCGTCGCATCTCTGCCATTTTTCCGCCGTGAATTCCGAAAACAATTTATCCAATAAGATTATTTTTTCGTCTAGAGAAGAATTAATATAGTTTTGGGCTATGTTGTTTTTAATATCAGCCCAGACCAACTCAATTGGATTTAAATCCGGATGGTACGGAGGTAAACGCAGAACAGTGTGTCCACTGGCTTTCAGGAGTTCGTCAATTCTATACACGGGTTCTTTTTGTGTATTTTTGATAAGAAGTAGCAGTTGAGCCTTTGTCATGGTTCCTGAAAATTCTACATTATGGCGTAGCAACCAGTTCTGCATTTCACTTTTGAGGCTTGATATAGTTGGTTTCTTCTCAACCTGAACGCTGTGGTAAGACGCGTTGTCCATTACAACTACAGAATTCGGCAGCAACTTATCTTTTAACTTTTCATCTACCCACTTATAAAAAGTAGGTCCGCTCATATCTCCATGATAGTCACCGGTTCTAGCATCTGATTTGAATATAGTCAATGCATCATCCAATAAGCCATTTCGACAACCAGCGTGAAGAATTACCAATCGCCGTCCTTTCCCAATATCAGCATGAATTCCGGGTTCTGACGATGATTGCCAACATTTGCTGGCATGGTGACCGGCGTTGATGTATGTTTCATCAAGAAAATATATGTTGAGGTTTTGCGTTCTGTAATTTCTGATTTGTGTTAGATATTTTTTCCGCCACACTGTAATATTAGGCTGCTCTATAAGAAGAAGTCTCTTTGATTTGCATTTTTTGAAATGGTAGCCCATTTTGTGTAAAAGCTGTCTTAAATATTCCCGTACACAAGTCAATATGCCATCCTTTCTCAAACTTGATAGTAACTTACGGACACTTGGTATTTTTTTGTCAACTTCGTAAAACTGATGAATTTTTCTTCTGATAACTCCAAGGTCAAAATCATCCACAACGTGTTTTTTCTTTAGAACTTTTGGTTTTTTTGGAAATTGAAATTTTAATTGGCTTGAATTTTCAATTGATAAATAACCCGCAGAAATCACATTATGCACGGTTCTTTTGCTGTACCCCGTAGCCTCCGCAACGATTTTGGCAATATTCACATCATTTTTAAATTCAAAGCTTTCTTTGTCTGCTTTTCTTTTCATAAAATATTCAGCCACCTTAAAAATGGCAGTCTTTATATCACGAGATAACGCACGACCCATCTTTGAATATTTATCCCATGTGCGTCTGACATAGACAGTCCGATACAGGTAACACTACCTGCCGCCACGAGCGTTGACGGCGCACTGACAGAGCGCAGCAGTCAATTCTCCCCCCCCGTCTCGCCGCGCACATACCTCAGGGAGTGCACAGCACTAATGGCTACACTATAGTAAGTAAAATTCATGATATACGATACAAACAAAAGTTATTGTACAAGTACATTTTTATATTTTTTATAAGTTTCTGTATAACCACTCAGAATAATATTTTTAGTATAGTGTTACAGTTAAAATAGCACCACAGTCTATGAAATTTGAAAGGTAATTTATGAATTAATAGTTAGCAAATATAGATAAAAATTACAAAGCATAGTTTTCGGTAGAACGTAATTTATGCCGGTAGAAAAGTATTATAGCAATAAACAGTCAAGTTTAATTTTCGAAGATTTCAGTATATCATTCGGTCGTTTCGTCATTTTTATTCGGACAAAAGTAGTCGGAAAGTTAGTATTTTAGACAGTAGATTTAATATTTTGAGTAAGGGTAATTCTTCTTTTTTTGTCGGAGCTTTTATTACTACCCTTAATAAAGTTACAATATATGCTCGTATATATTATAATTCACTCAATTTTGGCTAAAACTGCTTTTGTTGACATACGTTTTTATTTATTATTGATAAATTTGCGCTTAATAGCTACCTCACCTGATGGAAAGCGACGATACGGTCGAAGATGGAGCGCGCTTACCTAGAAGTAACCTATTCACTCAACTTAAAGATCCCTAAGTGTAGCCAACAGGGAACACAGACAGGTGGGAATTATACTTTTTAGCTGTACGTTCTAACATATATTAAATGATTTATGTAAGAAAGTGAGTCATAAAGCTATATGATGGCACTTTCCTTATAGTCGTGACACCAGATTTCACGCACTGTCACTTCCTTTCGGATGTTATTAGTCTCACGCTATTTTTTTGTATTATGATAAAAATAGAGTTTGTAAGACAAATTGATTTGTAAATTCAAATCTTATGTATGAGCTGATATATGTTATTTACCTTTGCTGATTTTAATACTTCAATGTAGAAGTTTAGATTAAAAATATCTAAAATGTATGAATATATCCATCGAAGTTTATTCAGAGTTCGCGAACGTCGCTGAGATCTGTATGCATTATTCACGTACTGTATTATATTTTCTCTGTAGCCTCTTATAGCTCACCTGAATTTGCTTAGATGTTTGTTTATTTAGTTCCATTTTTGGACTTCCAATCGAACCAAATTGAAATGTGATATATTCCAATCCGATTAACTCTCAATATACTAGGTAAATGTAAGTAACATGAATACCAGTTACGAAACAACGAACAGCATTAACATTTCTAACTAAACGTCGATTGTAAACTAGAATAAATTTCACAGTTTAACTTTTGATTTAGTTTTTCAAAACTAACATGAAAGTGCTTGAATAATAAACTAGTAGTTGTCAGGCAGGCGAAAAATTGAAAAAATACACCTTTGAAATCTTAATAAAACGGATTGCAAACCACTTTATTCATGGCAAATCTGACTCCAGTCTTGCCATGAAGTACCGTGTTACCCCAGTTAATGGGTTGTGGAGGTCTGGTAGGCAGCCGCTCTTCGTAAAGTACTGGTATTCAGCTAAATCCGGCTTGACTGGAAGCCGACCCTAATATAGTTGGGAAAAGGCTAGGCAGATGATGATCATTATCATCTCAGCCGAAAGATATCCACTGCTGGACATAGGCCTCCCTTAAGCGTCGCCACAGCGACCGGTAATGATTTATAATCAATTAAAATTATACGAATATATAAAAACCGGCCAAGAGCGTGTCTGGCCACGCTGAGTGTAGGGTTCCGTAGTTTCCCGTCCGTCACAATAAGTGTTTCCATCCCCAACTTTTCAAAAACTGTTCGTCCCATCAAGTTCAAAATAATTTTTCTAGAAAGTCTTTATAAAGCTCTACTTTCCAGATTTTTTTCATATTTTCTAAACTTATGGTTCAAAAGTTAGAGGGTGGGACACATTGTTTTTTACTTTTGGAGCGATTATTTCCGAAATTATTGATATTATCAAAAATGATTTAAGTAAACCCCTATTCATTTTTAAATACCTATCTAACAATATATCGCACGTCAGGGTTGAAATTTAAAAAAAAATCGCATTTTACTTTACATGTAGGGGGGCTACCCTAATAAAACATTTTTTTCCAATTTTTATTTTTGCACTTTGTTAGCGTGATTGACATACATATTGGTACCAAATTTCAGCTTTCTAGAGCTAAGGGTCACAGAAATTAAGCGAGGACGGACGGACAGACATGGTGAAACTATAAGGGTTCCGTTTTTGCCATTTGGCTATGGAACTTTAAAAAGAACATAATTATTTAACTTATCAAGTTGCGTATTCTTGAGTACCGTTTTTCTTGCTAGTTACAGAGAAGCGATGAATGAATGGTAACTGGAAGTAGCTACTTCATACATATTTAGTAATCTACTTTATAAAATAAGCTCTTACTCCGAAGCTCTGAACAACTAACTCCCCAGACACAGATATTCTAGAAATAACATGTTGAAAATTCATACGAGAAGTTGTATGGAACAGTTTCGAATAAGCAATTTTCTGATAGAACAGCATCGCGTCCCTGTGGATTGGACACTGTTGTTTAGTTGCAAACTTTTACCTTAATCAATTTTTACTTATCCAAAAATACTCTCGGTGGGTAAGGTAAAAGACTGTAATTAAACGAAAACTTGACAGCGGTACTCATTTTTGTATTAGGTATTTCCTGTTTTGCGGTTTAAGACCTCGTTTGAAAACTATCATTATGAAGTTATGGAGCTTATTAAACTCTCACTCGTAATTTATGAACTGTTTATATTTTAGTTCATTAAAAATATTATCATCAATGTAATTGATCAGAAAAGTACTTTTAATAGGAAAACATTGATCTTTATACACGTACTAGCTGTTAAGAGAAATGGTTTGCAATCCGTACTTAACCTCTATCTTGTTCAGTGTAGGTATCCTTAAGCCGTACCTGCATCTTGCTACGTCTATATTCACCATCGTCTGGAATTTCAGAGAATACCGCTCTATCCCCGCATTTATGCCCGTTTCCTCACTCAAATGCATAAGGCTATAAATGCTGGTGCAAGATTTTATACGCCATGAGCATACAAGACTTGCTCTAGCATTTGTACAAAACACAAACACATTTACTGAAGGTAGTCTCCTGTAGTAAATGTTTTAAGAATGTGGAAAACATTTATGGAATTAAACTATCACATACCCATAAAACGAGACACAATAGTAAAACAATAACAGCGCGGTCTCATAGGACCGGTCGGGGGATTCATGAATTAAGTATGTTATTTTTCTTGTATATTTTTGATTCGACAAAATTATCAAAGACTAGCAGCTAGTCTTTGATAATTTCGTGCGGGTGAAACCGCAGGGGACAGCTGCTGTCCCCTGCGGTTTCACCCGCTTTTTTCGTTACTGCTCCGCCCCCGTGGGTCGTAGCGTGATGGTATATAGCCTATAGCATTCTTCGATAAATGAGCTATCTAACACTGAAAGAATTTTTCAAATCAGACCAGTAGTTCCAGAGATTACCCCCTACATACAAACTTACAAACATACAAACTTACAAATTTTACCTCTTTATAATATTAGTATAGATTACGATATTTTTTCGAAGGTAAAACTCTGAAACATGATCCAACACATAAACACAACCAACCAGTTTTGGATATGTTTGTGTTGTGTCCCTATAGAAACAACTTACACAAATAGAAACATTGTAAGCACTCCAAGGACACTGAACACTTTCAAGGACAAAAATGCAATAAAAAACCTCATGTAACACATGTATAACAGTTATTCTTGATACATTTGCATTACTTTCCTATGAAATTGACAATATAATGAGGTCTGGTAGAAAAATGCTTGAACATTGTGAAATGTCCTGGTTATTTTCCAGCCACTGTAGACGCGGTTGTACACGGCGAGTAATAGAGAGATCGCCGTGCAACCATCCAATAACAAGCGAACCCGGGTTGACGGCACAATGCGTTCCACGTGCGCTGCAAAGATATGTCAACAAAAAGGGCCAGTTAACGCTAGCTAATGACTGCCAGGATAGCGGAATGGTCGAAAGAGTTCTCGTAAAAAAAAGTATTAAAATTTAATATAAACAAAACCTACCCCGAGATTAAAGCTTAGTATACGCAAAGGAATAGCTGATTTTTTTATGGCGACTTTTAGTCTTCTATTAGTGTAACGAAGCATAGTCTGTCTTAAATGTCAACCGACTTCGGTAATTACAATGGTACACTGAAATCTGATATAGGGATTAGGTAATACTGTTTGAATAATCAAGGTTGATTAAACGGTCTTGATCATTGTTTACAAATAGGATTTTATGTGGCTAACATTGCTTGAATAATCAATATTCACTAGTGTTCCCTACATCAGATTTCAGTGTATCGTAATAATTATCTAAGTCGGTTGACTTTTTAGATAGACTATACCTACTCGTATAGCTATTTTTTTAGTTAATATAAGTTAGCGCTTGACTACGATCCCACCTGATGGTAAGCAGTGATGCAATCCCTAATGGTGTGGCGCAATAGTTGATTAAGAGCCTATTCATTAATAGGAAGGAAATAAGTTACGTGCGGTAAAATACTCTTGCAAAAAAACATTAAAATTTTTATATCAAGAAGTCTGGCACATAAATCTTCGCCCGCTATGTGCGGTCACCGTAACGTACTCGTCGCGGGGCCGCCGCGCGCCGCTCCGGTTTACCCCCGGGCCGCAATACATCCGTGGACTTATACCGGGGCTAGAGGTTTTCCGCTTCAACTGCATCAAAGTCAGGGGTAAACTTAGTTATTGGTTTGGTTAGACACTAGCTTCTGCGACCGGCTTCGCCCACGTGAATGTAGTTTTCTCCATACTAACTGTGTACTTCAGACCTTCATTTCATCCTCTTAGTAGGCGAATTTTAGAAAACATTATTTTAGTGCACACATACGTAATAAAAAGAAGCTTAGCCCAAGATTTGATTCTCATAGTTTCGGTCATGTAAAACTCCGCCATCTGTCCGTCTGTCTGCGTGGCTGTCTATCCCTCTGTCACCAGGTTATATATAATATTATGAACCATGATAGTAGAAACTTTCACAGATGATGTATTATTGTTGCTATTTCAAGAATAAATACTAAAAACTGGGGCTCTCATACAAAAAAACGTGATATCTTTGTCATTTTTTGCAACGGACGGTACAAAATTATACTTCGTCTGCGAGTCCGACTCGAACTTGCCCATTTTTTTTTTCATAGTAAATTCCTACCTATTCATTCAAGCGCTGAGCCTAAAATGTTCTTGTAACAATTAACTAAACGGGTTCACCTCTTGTTTATTATTCTGGCCGTTCGCCCGCACACTTAAAGCCTCATAATTAAAGACAATGTTTGCGCACACCACACGTTACCTAACTCTACTGAATATTCTATGTTTTGAGTGTTTAGCGAATTATTCCTCATTTACTAACCTTGGGGGATGGGCTGCTCGCGTCCGTAGGACTTACTTGAATTTCGACCACCCTACACGTGTCCCCTGGGTAGTGCTAAACGAGCAGTAAATCTGGTGGTAGGCCATTGCATCGGCTGCCGGCTTAAAGATTACCAACCACCAGACAAAGCCATGCCGCCAAGCGATCCGTCGTGTTCCGGCATGATGTTTGGTGAAGCCGTACGGTGGAGGATAGGTCTGAGCAGTTGTGTTGCGATGTGTACCGGGTATGATGCACCAGCTGTTGTTGTGCCGGATGTTTGATCATGGAGGGTAGCGGGATCCGAAGCACGGTGCTCCGCTGGCCGACCGTAGACAGTTGGGGGCCCAAGTAGTGTGCCAGCCACACACGAAAGGCTGCCCCGCCATCTGCGAAAAATCCCAGGGTGGCCCCATCGTGCCGGTTGGCGACCGGATGGGAGGACCCGATGGCGATCCTTGGGGGGGTTCGGGCGTCCCCGCAGTCTCCAGATCAAACCTCCATTGGCGCAGCAATTCTGAGTGTGTTATTGGGTCTAACATCGCATCACCTCGCTCAACTGCTATCTTCCACCACTCCTATTCACTCCAAACCCAAACAATGAAAAAAGGTAAAAAGAAAAGCAGGTGTCGACAGCGGTTGCACGTCCTCCCATTCCAAGTGCATCTCTCGAATATTCGAGGGATGCACTCCAATATCAATGCGGTCCACCACCACCTTGAAACCGATAAGCCACACTTGCTGTTCTTGACGGAGACGCAGATTAGATGTCCGTCAGATGCGGCGTACCTCAACTACCCGGGATACTCTCTGGAGCATCACTTCCGGCAGCGTGCCGGGGTCTGTGTGTACGTCCGCAATGACATCTGCTGAGAGCGTCTCCGTCACCTTGAAGACCCCGATTTTTCAACCTTATGGCTGTTGGTGGACACAGGTATGGACAAAATTGTCTATGCCTGTGTCTACCGATCCCACAGCGGTGATCAGGAGACAACTCGGTTATTTGACCACCTCGGTATGGCCGCCGATACGGCCCTGCATCGGCACCCGGATGCGCAGTTCGTCGCTCTGGGGGACTTTAACGCCTGTCATCAAGACTGGCTTTTCCCATACCAGAGGACTGACCACGCTGGGAGAGAAGCGCGAAACTTTGCAGTTTCAATGGGGCTCTCTCAGTTGGTAAAGCAAGCGACAAGGGTGCCTGATATTGCTGGTCATACTGCCAATTGTCTGGACCTTCTGCTGACAACCGATCCAGACAGATGTATCGTAACAGTTTCCTCACCACTCGGAACTTCAGATCACTGTCTGGTGAAGTCTGTAACGTCCTTCTCGCCACCTGACTGCGACTCACGCGGTGAACGGCGAGTGTGGCGTTACAAGTCAGCAGATTGGGATGAGATGCGGCACTTCTTTGCGTCTTATCCTTGGCAGCAGGTCTGCTTCTCTTCGGAAAATCCGTCGAGCTGTGCGGAGGCAATTTCCGATGTGGTGCGTCAACCTATGGAGTATTACATCCCACATGGTGACGTACCCGTCGGTAGCTCAGCCCGCCCATGGTTCAACGCCGACTGTGCTGAAGCTGAAAAGCGAAAGCACTCGGCGTTTCTTTCCTGGGTGGATGCTCGTGACCGCAAAGCTCCGGACCTGAGTTCAAAGAAGAGAGCCTTCAACCATGCTGCCAAGTCCTACAAAAAGGCACTAAGGAAGGCTCGCTTCGATCGCATTTCCCACATTGGCCAGAAGCTCTCTGCGCAACCGTCCGGTAGCAGAGCATTCTGGTCCCTTGCCAAGTCGGTCGAAGCGAACTTCTGTCGGCCCACATTGCCTCCGCTGGTTCGGCCAGATGGAACACTAGCTCATCCGGCGAGAGAGAAAGCAGGTCTCTTTGCATCTCTCTTCGCCCATAATTCTCGTCTTGACACTGGCAGTGCTACTCCACCGACTCTGCCTCACTGTGGCACCTCGATGCCCGAAGTCCGTATAAGGAACAAAGAGGTTCTGAGAGCACTGTGTCGTCTAGACGTGAATAAGGCTAGTGGACCAGATGGTATTCCAGCGATTGTTCTCAAGGCATGTGCGCCCGAGTTGTCTCCTGTCCTGACACGCTTGTTTCGCCTCTCATATAGGACTGGTATAGTGCCGAAGTCCTGGAAGCTTGCCAACGTGCAGCCCGTGCCCAAAAAGGGCAGTCGTGCCGATCCTACCAACTATCGGCCGATTTCAATAACCTCCATACTCTGCAAGATTATGGAGCGTGTGTTGAACTCGCGCCTCATGGCATACCTGGAAGGTAACGATCTCCTCAGTGACCGACAGTACGGGTTTCGTCGCAATCGGTCTACTGGGGACCTACTAGTGTATGCCACTCACTTGTGGGGCGAGGCCCTCGAGAAGAATGGGGAAGGACTTGCAGTCTCCTTAGACGTCTCGAAGGCCTTCGATAGGGTATGGCACGCTAGCCTTTTGAGTAAGCTTCCAGCGTACGGCATCTCTCCTGGCCTGATTAACCGGATAAAAGACTTCCTGAGTGAACGGTCCCTCCGAGTTGTTGTCGACGGATGCTCATCAGAGCCCATGATAACTAATGCCGGAGTTCCTCAGGGGTCTGTTCTCTCTGCAACTCTCTTCCTGCTCCATATCAACGATCTGCTGCTGCCCGGTATCTATGGGTATGCAGATGATAGCACAGTTGTAGAGAGATACATGCCGAGTACTCAGGCTAGTAAGGAGCTAATCCGGTCTGAAAGAGAGGCTATGGTAGAGCGTACGAATGACTCACTTCAGGCAGTCTCCAAGTGGGGCGAAGCCAATTAGGTGGGATTCAACGCCACCAAAACACAAGCGTGTCTATTCACCGCTAAAAGGAGCCCGTTCACCTTGGCTCCTGCTTTCCGGAATGTATCCCTGGAATGCACCGACCGCCTTCAGCTCTTGGGAGTTGAAATTTCCTCCGATCTGAACTTTGGGCGGTTCATTGAGTCCAAGGCCAAGATGGCTGCTAGGAAACTCGGCGTTTTGGCAAAGGTCCGGCAGTACTTCACACCGGGACAGCTTCTAATGTTATACAAAGCACAGGTCCGATCGTGTGTGGAGTACTGCAGCCACATATGGGCTGGAGCTGCAAAATGCCACCTGGCAGCTTTGGACTCAGTGGAAAGGCGTGCAAAGAGGCTAATTGGGGATCCAGATTTGGCTAACTCCAATCTACAAAGCCTTGAGCACAGGCGCAGGGTAGCCAGCCTTTCGGTTTTTTACAGGATGCATTTCGGAGAGTGTGCGCAGGAATTGCATGAATTGATTCCGCCATCCCCTTTCCACCATCGGACAAGCCGTCGTACGGCGGGTATCCACCCTTACGTTGTCCAAACCTCTACGGTCCGGACTAAGCGTTTCGCCTCGTCCTTCATACCGCGTACATCGAAGGACTGGAACAATCTGCCTGCTGCGGTTTTTCCGTCCGATTATGATTTGGGTGTCTTCAAGGCTAGAGTGAATAGGCTTTTAATAAGCTAGTGCGCCTCACCATCGACGATTGCATCACTGCTTACCATCAGGTGGGATCGCAGTCAAGCACTAGTTTATAACGACTAAAAAAAAAAAAAAAAAGGGAAAGTTGTACATGTACATGTGTTGTAAGTATGTACATATGCCACGTGAACTTGTTCTAACAACGTTAGTCAGCATTCAATATTAACAAGGGAACTCAACTGGAGTTCCTTGCATTCCTACGTAATTATAGAATTCAATCTAAATGTAGAAAACAGCGCTATTTCCTTCATATAGTTAAGATTCTTAGTAATGAAAACGTGAGCAACGCAGTAGTTTTCCACTAATTATATAAATACTTCTGTGTAAAATGTATTGGTTGAATTTATTAAACATTCTAATTCTATGCATACCTACTGCTCGGACGCTGTGTTTGACTATTGTAAAAAAATTAGAAAAATATTGTAATCGTCACACAAATGAGATACGAAATTTCGAGTCTTCGAGCAAGAAAAGAAACTGGCTGGATAAAGAAAAATGTGAACTGTTTTTTTTGCGTTCGTTTTTCAAATATTCAAAATAAAGATTATGTTTAGTGATGGTATAGTCACTTCAACGAGATTGTTTTGTTATTTTTAATTATACTATCTGATATTTTTAAAATGGCACCGGTAAATTGATTTTATAAAATCAAATAGAAATAAGTAACAGCAGAAGCGTTCCACGATAAAGGTAATTCCACCAATTTTCATATGATTTTGTGCTTTAGATTTTACGTTTATTTGCAAGAAATCTGAGACGTGTGTGATTATTTTTAAATGTATTCATTGTACATCTTTACGTAACCATGATAACCTGTACTTTTGTTACTTTTTCGACAGACAGTATATTCGTATACTAATCCATGACTTTTTACAAGCTATTTGCAGTAGTAGTATTAAAGCAAGCTCGTGGAGAATTTCTGAAAAGAAAACGACGACCACGAGGGTCGGTAACTGAAGGATACATAGTTTTAGTCAGTAAATGTCTGATGCGTCACTTCACTCCACCTTATTAGAACGGGAGTAGACATTGGTAGATTTCTCACTTAAAACATAGTTTATTTTGTTTTAATTGAAGTATATACTAACTTGAGAAGCTCGATGATAACTCGAAACTGTAGGTACATTTTGTACGTACTCGCTACGCTACTAAATAATTGGGTAATCATTCAGTAGTGTAGTGAGTCCCAGAACTAACTTATTATAAATTTTCTCTAGAATTGTTGTAAAGTTAGTATAAAAGAGATTTTGCTGAATTTACACTTCTAACTTTGCCTCGTCGCACGACGGGGTCGACGGCAAACCAAGGAGATGGCGGGATGACTTGGATTTCTTCCTTAAGAATTGGCAAGAGATGGCTCAAAGCCGGGAGCGATGGAAAGAATAGAGGGAGGCCTTTGCCTAGCAGTGGGACAGTATAGGCTAGATATAATAATTATATATAATAACTTTGCCTCATACAATAGGCCGTAATTATGTTTTTGTATTTTTTTACATTTCTTAGTTAATTGCTCTTAAAATATCTCGATCACCAAATTCTATTCTGGAGTTCTGAATTGCATCTAAGAAATTGAATGGTACTAGTAGTATTACCCAAAAGCTACATTAGGTATAATAAAATTAATTCAAATGTGTTTTGGAAATTGCTCGCCTCCGAAAACTCGTAAATATTGAAACGCACCCGTTTATAAAACTCATCCACCGCAATAAGTGACTTTTATTGCTCTCAAATAAAATGCAAGAATATCAACACGAGCTTTTTGCAATTTAAATATAAATGTCACTCCTGAGAGAAATTCTGTAGAATATAAAATGAAACATTGCTTCTACAAATTTTAACTCCTTTGTTACTTTTTAAGTGTTGACACATTTTATATCATTAAAAAGCTTTCTTCTCTGAAGAAGAATTGCCAAGTCATCATGTCCAGTAAATTTTTTTGTATTCTTATTGTAAGTACGAGTATATTTGCAGACTCGTACGCCAGCGTAGCTGACGAGAATCTTAATCAATTTGACGAAGCATTTCTTTGCGTAAGTTCTATCTTGGTATATTAATGTATGGTATGGTGGTTTGGTTGTAGTATGGTATATTATCTTGGTATCTTATGCGATAATAAACTCATTCATTCGTAAGTAATTTAGTAGAGTGAAATAAATGTTTAAAATTATTGTGAATGAATTTTTGCATAGGTGCACATTTATTGTTTGCTTTGAAACTAACAAATCTTAAATTGTCGTTGACCTATCGTATTAATATTTGTGTTTCGAAAATGAATATTAATTCGTTTGTGTTAAAAATTAAACGTATAAGTGGTGAAAACAATTTTTTTTGCTATAGTAGGTCCACAGCGAAAACCCTCGCTTTCACATTCAATACTGTCACGGAATTTTCGCACGGTTATTTACAAAACTTATGGCTCAAGCCACAATATGTTCCGCATCGCAAGGACTACTGTTCTTGTTTGCTATCGTTTTATTTTATCATTTTTGCTAGGTTACGTCAAAACTAAGCAAAAAAAACATGGATTTACATAAAATGTTTTAAAAAAAGTTTATTGTGACGTTTAAACTACTGAGCCAATTTTTGGGGGTGACACTCAATGATCAACGGTCTAGAAGACACACTGTGACACAGGCTAAACTTTATGCGAAAAAATAAAATAACTAGTATTATAGCTAGAAGACTTTAGTCGAAGAAGAAAGTTTGGAGTACAAAAATATAAATTTATGTTTTTAAGAATAAAACCATTGTACTAATAGTAAAAATCCTATAATAGTCCAGTCAAATTAGCTCAATTAAGGTAAGAATCTCGGAATTTGAGATACCCAGCTGTAAGTTTGTAAATAGTTGTATATTGACACCCTAAAAGTTGTCTCAAAACCTACATATGGTAGGGTGTACGCAACTATTAAATTTCATGGTCGGGGGTCACAAAAATCGGGTTTTTGCGCTTTTTTTGTAAATATCTCATTTCCTATAGGTTTTTCGTTATTTGTATATTTAACAATATTGTAGAATATAAAATTCTCTACAATTTTTGTTCAGAAAACTTTTTCCTACGGTGAACCGTTTTCGAGATATAGGGCGGAGACCGCGCGGTCACAGCATCACTTTAGGTCAACTGGTGCCTCCGGTCGAAAACGCGCCATATTATAGTTAATGAACTATCGATAAATCAATGATTATAAATATTTGTCTGAATAGTCGTGACTATTCGGAGAAAAATACAAAAAAAAATATCACACATATATTTTTTAACGTTTGAATCCCCAACCGGTCCTATGAGACCGCGCTGTTATTGTTGTACTATTGTGTCTCGTTTCGCGGGTATCTGAGTAATTAAGTAATAAGTGAAATAACACAAATAAATTCTTTTAAAATTTAGATCTGTTGTGATATTTTCCTCTACCATTACCACAGTTGTTTAAATATTGCTGTTCTTTTTTTTGTAGCGATAACCTGAATAAAACTGCTATCTACTGCTGTTCTTAAAAAATCCAGAATTTCTCTAGATTTTTCATAAAAATGAATGAAACTTATGTGATTACCCAAATTTATTGAAGATTTTTACTTTTAGCCAACTTTAGCTTGTCCTGGTGTAAAAAAAAGTATGAACACTACTATGGCAAGTTTTTTTATTCCAAAATGGTATACTACTTTATTAAAACCAGCCACAAAAAAATAATATCCATACAAGTTCAAAACAAGAAACTAATTTCTTAAATTATTGTTAACAGTAATCGCTTTTCCTACGTGCCCAAAATAGGTTCTTGCTACAATTTCTATTAATGAATGACATACCCTAGTTATTTACTTTGAAAATTAAAGCAAGATAGAGATATTTAAGTTAAAAAAAGCATAGCATAGTCATCATCATCATCATTATCTGCCTAGCCTTTTCCCAACTATATTGGGGTCGGCTTCCAGTCAAGCCGGATTTAGCTGAATACCAGTATTTTACGAGGAGCGGCTGCCTACCAGACCTCCACAACCCATTAACTGGGGTAACACGGTACTTTATGGCAAGACTGGAGTCAGATTTAGATAGTAAGAGAAACTGATTATTCTCAGTAAGTGAGTTCAGTTCAGTACGCACTGCTCCTTTCCATCGTACATCTGTTCACAAGCCCATGCTGGCGACGGCAGACGGCGAGCAATGCGTAGATCGCCGTCCTGTCGTCCAATTACCATCCGGATTGCGCTGAAGTCGTCGACGACGCGTAATGATCTATGCGTACTTCAAGAACATTTCAGAAAATCGTAGGGGCCCAGCAGGGTCGAAATCCACTGGGGCCATGGGGTATGTGAAAGGGTACACTGACTGGGGCCATAGAACAAAGGCAAAGAAGGAACAGGAGTGGGCTTTAGTCAGTAAACGTCTGACACGCCAGGTAAGTGTTGTTAAATAAATGAATACTGAATAAAAAGTGGATAGGTTAGGAAAAAAATCATAAAATATAATGTAACAGTTAATAAAAATTGACAAATATTTATAATCATTGATTTATCGATAGTATCAACTTATATGGGGCGTTTTCGACCGGAGGAACCAATTGACCTGAAGTGATGCTGTGACCGTGCGCTCTCCGGCCTCTATCTCGAAAACGGTTCACCGTAGGAAAAAGTTTTTATACAAAATTTGTAGAGAATTTTGTATTCTACAATATTGTGAAATAAACAAATAGCAAAAAACCTTTAGGAAATGAGATATTTACAAAAAAAGCGCAAAAAAAACGATTTTTGGGCCCTTTGACCTTGAAATTTCATAGTTGCGTACACCCTACCATATGTAGGTTTTGAGACAACTTTTAGGGTGTCAATATACAACTATTTACAGACTTACAGCTGGGTATCTCGAATTCCGAGGTGAAAGTACTATAATGACTGGACTATAATATCTCGCTTCGGAAAACAAATTTATTCCATTTCCAATTTTGATTTATGACTATTAGGTAGTTACTAGAATTGGTTTTGTTCTCTAGTCGTTTTTTTTTTCTTTGAAGTACAATATCTCCAAATGTCAACGACAGTAAAAAGTTTAAGTAAAAAGGTTTTTGAAGTTGTAAAAAGAGAAAAAAAATTGTACAAGACACATTTTCTGAGACGGAGCCACATCTGTATGTAAGTTTCCCATTTAGCTTTTGAAACAATTCCTGTTTTTCCGTCGTGTTGCCTCAATGTCGTCGGTTTTATGTTCAGAAACAAAAAGGGTTTGAATGAAAGTTCTTAAATTTCGGACTCACTACTTTTTACGTAAGATATTTTGTTAAAAATGTAGTATAATCAACCTTTAGACTTAACTGTTCAATCATTCGAGATATGAGTCTATATTAAGTTGAAAAGGGCTATGCTATCATATCAGAAATGAAGATATCCGCAGAAGAACCAAGGTTGCCGACATACCTCGAAGAATCGCTGACCTAGTGAGAGATCCGAGAACCCCATGGATGCGAGACACACAATACCGGTTTTTATGGCAACACTTTTAGATCTTCTTCAAAGGCCTTTGTCTAACTGTGATCGTCTTTTAACTGAAATGATGATGATTAAGAATAGGTATTACTGTTAATTTTTTGCATTAAAATCCTTGAAGCATCTAACGTAACCAACCTACTGACGCAATTCTAGAAGATTCTCAAACCAAAACTCACAACCATAACGACACCATCAATTTTTACCTGGTAAAATCAACATAACAGCAATCATGAGCGCTTCGGGGACTCGGGGAAATCTCAGCCTGATTAACTTCAGAGTATCCAATAAAAATAATGGTTCCCGAAACTCTTTCCTGTTGCTCTCACTAAATGTTCGGGGAATTGCAAACATTATATTGGAGCAAATTATGTTTGCTCTATTGCTTCATAATGATCTGATTTCACTGAACTCGGTTCAGTTCGGTTTGAATAATTCGGAATCGGTAGGATTCAGCACACCGACACTGTGAAACTGCGCACCGGATACAAGCAATCAAAAGAACAACCTGTAATGATAGGTAATTGTATTTTCCTTTGCGTACGGTTAGTAAGTAATTAAGACGTACATTTGAATGATAACGATGACTACATACCTACCTATTTTAAAAAAATAAAGACATGAATAATTGGCGATACTTTTATAATTAATGGGAAAGTAGAAGTTGATAGTGGGCTTACATAACTAAAAGTTCAACAGAGTATTTAACCTGTGTCCACATGTACTCTAGCGGCCAGTAAAGCGAATGGAAAGTTGAACAACATTCATTACTTATTGTTTTGAAAGTTCAACTTCCTGTATTTAGGTATTCCGTTAAAAATTCAACGCTTGTAGAATAAACAAAAAAGTAGTTGTAATTGAAAAGGATTCGAAAAAGCTTAACTTTTAATTCCTGATATATAAACGTGATATTTTTTCAACCCGTAATGGATTTTTCATTTGCAATTTACACATTCAACTAAATAAAATAACAAACGAACGAACACATATGTGCGTATAGCTAAGGAGTTGAATTCCCTGCCTATCTAGTGAATAGGTTAGTTCTAAGCAAACATACTCCATTTTCGGCCACATCATCGCTTACCATCAGGTGAGATACCAGTGGTCAAACGCGAGCTTATGCATAAATTATAAAAAAAAATCTACATGTGTTTATGACAATACGACAATAAATGAAAACACTGGCAATACTCATCATTATAGAATAACTTTTAGTATGGGACCAATCCTGAAATCGCGAAAAAAATTTCGGGTTTCCCATACATTTACGTTTGCATAAGTAGATAAAATGTCTGTCGCGATGTAAACGCGATACAGTAGCACAAAAATTAAGATTTTATAATTATGTAGATTACTTTTGTTTTTCATTCACGTGCCATCGTTCATCCATCCTCTCCCCGATGCACGATGTCGTCTGACAAGGTCGCACGTTTGCAACGCTACAGTCGCGATGCTATAGCGCACGAGTAGGGCGTTAGCATTGCTTCTGTAGCTCGTTGCAAATGTGACCAACGCGGGTTAGTAGCGATCGTGCATTTATGAAACGCGCGTCAGCAGCGCTACAAAAAGTTGCCGTGGGCGAAGGTCCTATATCGCAGGCTGCAGTTCGTAGTTTAATTCGTAGCACATAATAGCAGTTCATTGAAACGTCGTTTCCGATAGCATACAAATCAATTACAAGAAGCTTGCTTTGTAGTGAACCAATTTCCAATCGCAGGAATTTCCGACATTATCTGGCTATCGGTATTTTGAATTCCAGTATCCTGATCCAGTAACAAGTAACATGATACACTTTGTAGTCCGGATCAATAAAACAATTTCTATGAATCCTCTTCATGAAACTATACTAATGCTGAATTACTGAGCATTATATACTGAATATTCACTGGACTGAATTCTCTTGTTAAGTTATTTAAGAAATACGGTAGAGTCCTATACAAAAACCAACAGCTATTTTTTTATGTACATATCTGCGAATAACTAAAATTCTGATTATTACTAGACTTATCTAGATCTAGTAATAATAATAATAACACAGGCTGCAGCTAGTATTAATATAATCTTCTAAAGGTTCGGTACATCGACGGCAGCAATTCATCTAGCAAGTTTATAGCATTATAGTCCTTCTCATTTTAAATGTAAGACGAATGGGAACGACATTTTGTGAACTTTAATTAAATGAGTTTCAGTCAGCATACGTTCCACATGTAATATGTTTAATGTACTACCCTGCTAAGTTAGTAACTTATACAGCTTATATAAACTTTGTCCTGATAATGTTGGAAGGATTTCGGGTTTTATTACTATATCGAAAATTTATTCTGAAATAAATTTTTACATGAATTCTGATTTAGTGATTTAGCTCAAAACTGTAGGGAAAAAGTTAAAATAATATCATGAATTTGCTACATTTACGACTCACAATCTATCAAAATACGGCAAATATAAAAAACGTTTGTTGTGTGGGAGCCCCACTAAAATATTTATTTTACATCTGTTTTTTTCGTATTTGTTGTTAAAGCAGCAATAGCAATTCATCGTCTGTGAAAATATCATGAAATATAGCCTGGTAACAGACGAACATCGAAGTCTTAATAATGGGGTCCTGGTTTACCCGGTACGGAAGCCCAAAGAATACTGGTATAAAGTTTATCGGTTCAAAATATGATAATCTCATAAACTAAATGCGGCACATACAGAACGTTGGTGTACCTCGCGCCTTCATTTAATTAAAAGATTTCGGAAGTCCGTGAAATAAAGTTTCAAATAAGGAAACAATGCGTTTCAAACAGAATGTAACATAAATAACGTGCGTGAGCAGATCTGCTTGAGAATGGGCCGAGTATTTTACCATTTTACCTCACAATTTTATTTCTTTTCATAGCAGTTATAAAATATGTTTAAAAAAATTACTATCTATACGTAAAGAAATAGATTACTAAATATACGCTATTGATAATGCAGGCAATTTGCTTCCACTTTGAAACTTATACCTATTAAGAAAATCACATTTTTTGTATTTCGTGTTTATTAATAATTATGACGATTTTTTTTTAAGGGTAGTAAAATAATTTATTTACAGATTACAGATATATATTTACACAAAATAAAAAACCCGATATTACAAAAAATATAGAAATGCACTAAGAATGAATGAAACTACTTACTTATAATATTTAGAAAAACGTGCCCTAAATATAGAGTTTTTTTCTTAGTCACATTTTTATATCAGTCTAAAGTTATAAGTAATGTTCACAGAGTAGTTTTATTCTTTCCATTTACCGAATTTCGTATTTCATAATTATCGTAATTTTTTTCCTAACACGAGCAGAAAACAATACGAGTTCAACTCAAGAACGTTTACTGAATTGTCCATATTATGACATCTCATTTAGTCTCTTTACAAATTACCGAAAATGCTGTATCAACATAAATTACCATTTTAATTTAAAAAGATTTCCCTATTATTATAATTATCAAATTACGTGGAATTGTGAAACATCATACATTAAAGACACGAATGTCTATTCAACTCTGAAATAATACAAAACAGGTCGTTGAATAACAAAAGGTACGTAATACTGATGTGGAAAGACGAGCTTATTTTGATGTCAAATACAAACAAAACGTTGATTACATAATAAAAGGAAAAATCTGGTTGTATATCAGAGTCAAATCATCTGCAATAATAAATAACTGACTATCCATAAAATTAGTGACTTGTTCGTCAACTCGCTACTGCGCTCGCTAGTTGGCACCTTCCAATTTTGCCTTTGTACGTCAGACCACGAACCTGATTGCCATAGTCACCATATATCTTGCAAAATTGCATCTGTATCTTCTTCGATTTAGCCAAAGCTTTCAACATCATCTCAATTTTTTTTCTTATAGACAAACTAGAATGGATTGGTATATGGAGGATATAATTAACGAATTTTTTAAAATATACCCAACGACGCAGAGAGTAAAAATTTGGGACCACGTTAGCTCCCCCTCTTCCTTTTCATCCATTCACGTGAATACTCATAACTCTTTTATTAAAAATTATTGTATCCCTCCTCTTCATATGACCATGTCAGGGTATACGATTCCTTTTTAACAGTTCAGTCACTGACGCCGGTTTCAAACCAGACTAGCTACAAAGCCGATCAGAAAGCCGGTAAATTGGATCGTCAGTGCCGATTTTGGCATCATTTTCGTTCATTGTGTGCACTGCCGGATTACCCATGTAGCAAGAGTAGTAAATGTTACGACATTAGGTCCCGCTTGGAAGTACCAAACCAAGTCATGATTACCTCTACGCATTCAAACAACTTCCAGATTTTTCACAAAGACAAGGTAGGCAACTTACGGTCGATTCGTCTATACTAATATTATAAAGAGGTAAAATTTGTAAGTTTGTAAGTTTGTAAGTTTGTATGTTTGTAAGTTTGTATGTAGGGGGTAATCTCTGGAACTACTGGTCCGATTCAGGCTATATACTATCACGCTACGGCCCACGGGAGCGGAGCAGTAACGAAAAATGCGGGTGAAACCGCAGGGGACAGCTGGGTGAAACCGCAGGGGACAGCTAGTATATTATACTACGCAGACGACACGCTGGTCCTGGCGCGGGGAGAGTCGTACCAGGCGGCGGCCGAAACAGCGACACGCGGGGTTGCGACAGTCGTGGAGAGGATCCAGCAACTGGGACTCAAGGTGGCATTGCACAAGTCCGAGGCTATGTGCTTTCATGGCCTTCGGACCGCGCCACCACCGGGTTCCCAAATAACGGTAGGGGGGGTTCACATCGGCGTCGGGTCGACGATGAAGTACCTGGGACTCGTCCTCGACAGCCGGTGGACTTTCGAGGAGCATTTCCGACGTTTGGCCCCCAAACTGGACAGGACTAGTGCCGCTCTGAAGCGGCTCCTGCCCAACCTAGGGGGTCCAGACGCCCCCTGCCGAAGGCTGTACGCGGGGATCGTTCGGTCCATGGCCCTTTACGGGGCGCCAGTTTGGGCGCCATCGCTAGGTAAGCGACCAGCGGCCAAACTGAACGCTTGCCAGAGGGTCATGGCCATCCGGATGGTGCGGGGATACCGCACGATCTCCCGCGAAGCGGCGAGCCTCCTTGCTGGCCTACCACCGTGGGATTTGGAGGCAACAGTCCTTGCACGCATGCACGATTTGCGCGTGGAGATGCAACGCCGGGGCGAAACTCCGCTGCCACGACAAGTCGCGGTATGGCGGACAGAGTTCCGGCGGGATCTCAGGGTGGCATGGCGACTGCGACTGTCGCAACCCAGTGCTGGGCATGCCGTCATTGCGGCGGTAAGTCCCCTCTTTGAGGAGTGGTTGGAAAGAGGTCACGGCGTCCTCTCGTTCCGTATGACGCAGGTCCTCACCGGACACGGTAAGTTCGGGAGGTTCCTGCATCGGATCAAGGAGGAAAGGACGCCCGGGTGTCGCCACTGTGTGGACCGCCCGGAGGACACGGTGGAGCACACGGTAGAGGTGTGCCCCGCTTGGGCGGAGCACCGCCGTGTCCTTGTGGAGGCTATCGGCGGCGGTGACCTCTCGCGCCGGGCCCTGGTAGAGGCCATGGTCCGGAGCGAGGAGGGGTGGCACGCGGTCGCCTCCTTCTGCGAAGCAGTAATGTTAGCGAAGGAGGCTGCCGACCGCGTGAGGCAACGGAACTCACGCCGCCGCCGCCGAGATCCCGATCCCGATTTCCGACCACCGTAGGCGCGGGCTCGCGGATAGCGAGCGCTGGGTAGCTCGCCGTCCGGCAGTCTGGTAATAATCTGGACCGAGCCTAGTCGTCGACGGCGCGTTCCGTTCCACGCGCGCCTCAAGGAGATGTCAGCAAACTGTAGGGGCCCGGTAGGGCCGAAGCCTCTAGGGAACACGGTATCCGAAAGGTTGTCACCGTGTCCCCCAGATCGATGGTAACGAAGGAACGGGGTAGGGGTTTAGTCAGTAAGAGTCTGACACGCCCTCCCGCTCCGCCCAAGAGTGGGAGAAGTCATTCTGATGATTCCCCTACCGGAAAAAAAAAAAAAAAAAAAAAAAAAGCTAGTATATTATATTAATAAGTTTTGCTCACCCTCCCTATTCTATAACACATAGTACTTCGATTCAGCAATTTTATAATTATACCTATATCGTTTTAAAAACTTCGCATCCAATACGTGTATGCAAAAAGTATAATACAATGCCATATTCGTATCTACAAGTTTTGTAAGAGCCAGTGAATGGAGATTTCTATTCTCATCACGTATCTGAGACCTGCACGAAGCAGGTGAAAAGAATGAAGCTGTATTTACAAACGGCCTGCATAAACCCTATTTTTATAAATTCAAGATGATAAATGATATTTTATGGCATATATTTAAATCGATATCTGTATATTCCCTTTTTTCGAATAAAATATTGCAAAGTTAAATCAAAAATACTAACCTGCACACAAATTATGCACGCTAAATAAATCAAATTAAATATACGTTTTAATGGTTGTGCGGGACAGCTTATAGTAATAGTACTCTAATGTAAACATAGGTTAAGAGTAGGTTCGGTAAAAACACTTTGAAATTCCAGATTATTCTTATTGTGCGGTCCGACAGTAAATATTTATGGTAATACTACTCAAACGTAAATATAGAATCAAAATAGGTGCGGACCAATACTTTGAAATCCGAGGTTCTTATCATAAATGATTGCAAGTTATGACGCTCTAGAAAACTCGGGATCATAGCGCGTAAACAATTGTACTTATTGTTATCCAGAGCTTTCGTTAACCGGACACCGAGCGGTCTAATTACTGAACACCTGTGTTTATGTTATAGTTTTATGATTAGCTTGCATTTATTTTTGTTTATGTTTTATCGTGAATATTCTAGAGTATTTTGTTTACAGTTAGCCGACTATAAAAGAGTCGATTTTAATCCCAGAAAGTCAGTATTCCATCGGAGCTCATTACAGTCAGTTTCTATTCAGAGCTCAAACAGTCAGTATTCATTTGGATCTCAAACAGTCAGTTCTCATTCGACGCTCACAAAGTATAGTTCTAACTTGAAGCTCATACAGTCTGACAGTTTGTAAATCTTCTAAATAGTAAACGCGCCCTTTGACTACTGTATAGTACGGTGGTATTAGAAGAACAGTTTCGGTACAGTTACAGAATAAACGTCGGTGAAGAAACTTCCAATCTTTCAATATCCCTTATCCACCAATCCCAGCAACAGAAGTGTGCCCAACGGTTCATAGTCTTTTGAGCCGGACGGTACAATGGTATTAGCAGAACTGTTTTACTGAACAAATAACAATTATTATTAAAATAGTACGTCTAAAATTTCCTTGGTTCAACAAACATTACACATGTTTTAAGGAAAACCATCACTTAATTTACATTTAGGAACATATTTAAAAAAACAATTTGAGAAGTAGCGCTCGCCGGCCGCTGCCGCGACACCGCTCGCAAGTAGGGTGTACTATTATTATCTTTTATAAGTACATTTTAAAATTTTGTGTGAATTGCAATTTTATTGCACGGAGAAACTAATAAATGCATATTGTTTTTATTTATATAATAATTAAAGATTAAAATGTGATTGATTAGTAATATTTTTGTTTTTGTTATATTCTTAAAAAAAATCTTTCTATAAAATGAATATGCGACGCGTTGAACGCTCGACCAAACAAGCATTCGATATTTTGAACACTCGATGTATTGAGTGTGCGATGTATTGAATGTTCGATTTAATAACCATTCGATATTATGAACGTTCGAGTATTTAGACGTTCGATTTATAGTGATCGATCAATTGATATTCGATTATTTGTAATTCGATTTGGCATAGTACACCCTCGCAAGGGGCTACTAGCAAGCCACCATTACCAGTTTGGCACTTAAAGACATGATTCCAGTTGTCTTAGATTCCAGATATATCAGATAAAAAATAGCGAAGGAGAAAATACAAACGTCATAACCACTTCCATCTTTTCCTGTAAAAAGGTCAAAATTCTGTGGAAATTAATGAATATTAATGATGAAAGTTCAGCTGTTTGTTTGAGAGTTAAGCTGGTAATTAATGGAAAGGTTTGGCAGCTATATTTTAGTTTTAAGTGCACTATAAAATTATTAAACCAATTTAAATGAATTACATTCAATGAAAACGTTTTGAATGCCTTTTAAAGTAGTTTTAAAAATACATCAAATTACTAAAAACGGTCTTCATTTTAATTTATTTAACGCAAGCAAAAGTAAAAACTTTGTAAATTATTTAGGTATCTTATAGTTTATCTGTTAAACGGTTAAATTTAATAAAGTCATTGATCTATGACTGTTAGGGAACTATCTGAGGATTACACTCAAAGACAGTTTTTTTTTTAGGTGGCAAATCATCAATATGACTTTTCCTGATCTAGACGGAGCTGGAGGGCGTGTCAGACTTTTACTGACTAAAATCCACTCTTGTTCCGTCTTTGCCTTCGTTCGAGGGTCCCAGGGTTCTCTTTCGAGCAAACCAGGACTTCAAACTCACAGACAGTGGACTTTAATTTGAAATGAATATAATCCAAAATAAATTTCAGCTAATTCCGGCTTGACTGGAAGCCGACCCCAATATAGTTGAGAAAAGGCTAGGTAGATGATGATGATAATCCAAAATAAATACAATAGTGCTCGATATTGCTAACAAAAGTGGTTGGCGAAAGCAGACTTAAGTATGTAATATGAAATTAATGTAAAGAATTGTACTAGTCCCAAATCATTGCTTACTACTATTGATAATTTAAACCTTTTGTGAGACTGTCTGGGATCATTACTAGCGGCTACTGGAAGACTCTAATAAAAAAGCGATCATTTCTTTTGCAAAAAAGGTAATGGGAAAAAGGAAAGAGAGTAAAATGAAGTCATTTATTAGATGTCCCGTGCCTTACTTTAACTGTCCACTTCGTGATTAATGTTCGGCTCATTTGTCTTTCTACAATTCTCCAATTCAAATCATTGACCCTCGTCATTGTTTTGGTGTTAAGTTTAACACTTTAGCGCATCTTGATACTTTTAGGTAAACCGCAATCTCCGTAACAAACAAGATTCTAGAATGAATATTATTATACTCGGGGCTGGCTGTGTCGATCCGACACGGGGGCACACGTGCCCACGTGGCGGGTAGGCACAGACCGCCAGGCACTTCTTCTCATGCAACCGAGCGGGTGGGCAGGTTGCGGATAGCCCAGCTCCGGCTGGGGGGCCGCCTCCTGACCGCTTGTAGGTAGGTCCCCTGACCGGAGTGTCTCGTGTGAGACTCCGGACAAGAGAAGTTTCCCGAAGCTAAATCCCAAGCCAAGGAAAACCTACACCCCAATCCCATGATCCCCGTACCCGAATCCCTCCCTCCTTACCTTTATATCCCGTCGGTCCAGAGGAAGGGTAACCTCAATCCTCCAAAAGCCCACCCATCCAAAAAATGAAGCAGCTTAAAAAAAAGACTACCCAGGTGGGTCCCGGCCAAGCCGGGGAATCCCACACCGATCCGTCGGTCAGCCCCCATCGTATTCTGGGAGGGGGCAATAACCTGCTTTTTGGTGCTGCGCCTTCAGCGCAGCAAAACCCCACCATACCTACCCAGGCAGCGACACACGCGCCTGATGACCTGGCTTATGAGCCTGAAACCCCGACTCCGGCTGCAGATCATGCGCCGATGAACACCGACCCGGCTATCACAGTAGTGACAACCATACCCACACCGACTGCCCCTTCCACAAATGCTTGGCAACAAAGCATAGTCCGGAAGAGCGTTACCAATAACCCTGACAACGACACCGACGAGGCCCAGCTGTCTAACCTCGGCAAGGAGCTCCGCGCGCTAGCGCGCCAGCGCCGGAAGACCGAGGCGAAACTGAGAGACACTGACACAGAGCACGGTTCGGTAAGGGCTGACAGCTCCAGTGGTCCCATCCCAAACCCGGCAGACGAAGTACGCTCGCTTGTAGCAAAGCGCGAAAAAATCTGCGCCAGGGAGAGGGAGCTGAACGACCGGATGCGTAAGATTCGCGAAAGCTTAGGCCGCCGCGACACGCAAACGGTCGTCACATCTGGAGTACGCGACCAGCCCGAAGTACGTGTAGGGGAAACCCGGAGCGGAAAAAGGCCGGACGCGAAAACAGGAGGAGTACGCGCCCAGCCCGAAGTACGCGATGGGGAAACCCGGAGCGAAAAAGGGCCGGACGTGGAAACACGCGAGCACGGTGACACTGGATCTGGAAGCCAAGACCAGAACCTGACAGACACCACAGACACACACGAACACCTTCGGACGAGGGGGAAACGGTCTGGACGTTCGCGCCCGCTGCGGGTACCTGCTGAGCGCGCAACACAGGGCGCATCTGAACCGCAACCTGGGCCAAGCGGCGTGGGAGCGGTGAAGAGGATGCGTCCTGACGACACGGCTTCGCCGAGCGCGCTCCAGGGGGACCCGAAGCGGGTTAGAACCCAAACTGCTACAGGGGTACAGAAGACCTACGCGCGGGCCACAAAGGATATCCCTGCGCGGTTCGCCGTAGCAATCTGTCTCCCTCCCCCCTCCAGAGACCTAACACACGACGAAGCAAGTCGTGTTAAAGTAGAACTAGAGAGGCTGCTCACGGAGTCCGACCTCACACTGCTCCCGGCCTTCCGTGGATACCCTCGGGTAACGGACGGCACTGTGCAGATGTGGTGTGAGGACGAGTACTCCCTGACATGGCTAACCCAAAATGTATCCCGAATCAGACTTCCCAACACGAACTCGACACTAACCGTCATGCGACAGTCTGACGTACCTACCCGTGTCCGAGCCGCGCTATTTGTTCCCAGACATAGTGGGGACATAGCGCGGCTCCAGAGCCTTCTGGTCCGCCAGAACGCTTGGTATGACATAGGTAGGTGGTCACTGTACAGGGCAACAAGCGTCGGCGGGGATAACCATGGGACTTATTTGACCCTGGGGATCCCGGCCGATGAAGTTGAAAAGGTCCTGGCGCGGGAGCGACGTATATCGTACCTTCTTGGTTCGATATACGTCCGCTTCTACCCCAGTACAAACCCCAATGACGGCAAAACCACCGACACCGACAACACAGACACCCCGAAACCAACACCAACCGACACCGAAATGGCTGAACTGGAAGAGGAGATGGCTCGAGCAGCGATGGCGGAGGCAACGGTGGAAGCTGCACCCGCGTCGCCCGGATGGTCGACTCAGCTGCTCGCATCCTCTCCCAGTGAGGACTGGCGTGGGACGGAGGAGAGAGGGGAAATCACAGATGGATCCATCTCCTCCTAACCTCGCGCCAGTGGCGCCGACAAACACTCCCAATCCCATACACATAGTACAAATCAACCTCCAACACAGCCAGACTGCTACGGCTACCTTACGCAGAAGGCTGGAAACCAAACCCCGAACAATCGCCCTGATCCAAGAGCCGTGGATCAGGAAGAACAAAGTATGCGGACTCGGAAGCATTGGAGGTAAAACTATACTCAATACACAAAATGAAGAGAAACCACGAACTTGCATTTACATACCCCAAGACCTACCTATCACATTACTAACTGAATTCTGTTCCAGAGACCTGACTGCAATCAGGCTCCGGTGCGATAACAATGCCCCAGAAATCGTACTAGCCTCATCATACATGCCAGGCGACGACGAGAACTGCCCTCCAAAAGAGGTGGCGGACTTGGTCCGGCACTGCGAGAACACCAACTTGGACCTGATCATCTGTACCGACGCGAATGCTCATCACCCCCTATGGGGAAGTGAAGTATCGAACATCCGAGGTGAGACACTATCTACTTACCTATTCTCCACTAACCTAAATATCGTTAACCGAGGCACTGAACCCACTTGGGTCACGGCTAGAGGACAAACGATTATAGACCTAACCCTTGCAACGGAAGGCGCGACAAACCTCATATCGGACTGGCGCGTCTCCGATGAACCCTCCTGCTCTGACCACAGAAGCATATGTTTCACCATAATAACCAACACCAAAAAACCTGTATCGCGACGTAATCCACGCCGAACAAACGTGCCCGAATATAAGCGTCTCCTAACATCTCTCTTGGGTAGGGAACAAGCAGACACGGTCAATATCACTACCCCTGACCAACTGAACAGCACGGTGACAAAACTCACAGACAACATAACTGAAGCATACCAAACCCACTGCAAACTAAGATCTCCGAACACCAACAATAAGGGAAACCCCTGGTGGAACGTGGAACTTAGTAAACTTAGGGACACTTTACGTAAACAGTTCAACAGAGCTAAGAACTCCAGAACCCCAGGAGACTGGGACCGATACAAAGAAACACAATACGCTTACAAGAAAGAAATTAGAGCCGCCAAGAACAACGCCTGGCGAAATTTCTGTGACAATATAGAATCCAACAATGAAGCCGCACGAGTGAGGAAGATTCTATCAAAAGAACAAGATCGTACCCTCGGCGCGCTGAAAAAACTAGACAACAGTTACACAAAAACAGATACTGAGACCAGCAACTTATTACTGGAGACACACTTTCCAGACTGCAACCTGCTCGAAAATAGGAGTTGGGAAGACGAACTACTTTCGACACCCACAAGCCTAGACTGGGCCAGAGCACAGAACATAATAACGGAAGATCGCATACTTTGGGCAATCAGAACTTTCCAGCCGTATAAGTCCCCAGGTCTGGAAGGAATTTTCCCCGCCCTACTCCAATGGGGAGATAGTACCCTGTTACCGTGGCTGCTGGTAATATACCGAGCATGCATAGCACTCAAATATGTACCACTTGCATGGCGCGAGGTGAAGGTAATCTTCATCCCCAAACCGGGCAAGACCGACTACACACAACCTAAAGCATACAGACCCATAAGCCTAACATCCTTCCTGCTGAAGACCTTGGAAAGGCTTTGTGATAGACACATCCGCGATGGTCCTCTCCTAAAAAAACCACTCCATAAACAGCAACACGCCTACTCCACCGGCAAATCAACTGAATCCGCACTACACGAAGTGGTGTCTAAAATAGAATGCGCAATACACCACAAATGCTCCTCACTAGTCGCCTTCATCGACATAGAGGGCGCCTATGACAAAACCATGTTCCAAAGTATCAGTGCAGCCCTTGAAAAGCATGACGTCGACCCGACCTTAAGTGGCTGGATCACGAACATGCTCAAACTAAGGGCAGTGCAAGTCACCGTAAATAGCACAACAAGGGCCACCGTAGCAAAGGGCTGTCCCCAAGGGGGCGTCCTCTCACCACTGCTATGGAACCTAGTCGCAGACAGCCTCGTAAAAAAACTAAACGAAAAAGGATACTATACCGTGGGATATGCCGACGACATAACCATAATAGTCAACGGCACTCACGAAAACACCCTATGCAACCTTATGGGCCAAGCCCTGAAAATAGTAGAGGATTGGTGTAAAGATTACCAACTCACCGTCAACCCCACGAAAACAGAACTAGTACTTTTCACAAAAAAAAGGAAACTACCCGCACTTAAACTACCACGTCTCTTCGGTACTACCCTAAGCCTTTCAACTGAAGCCAAGTACCTGGGCATCTACCTGGACAAGCAGTTAAACTGGGCAAAACACATGGACCACTTAATCAAAAAAGCCAGCATATCCATGTGGCAATGCAGACGCATGTTGGGACGCAGCTGGGGCATCAGCCCCAAAGTCACCCACTGGCTATACACCACAGTTATCAGACCAATCATCACGTACGGCTCCTTAGTTTGGTGGCCCAGAACTAACCTAAGTACAGCCCAAAAAGACATGGAAAAACTTCAACGACTCGTCTGCATAGCAATAACTAGCAGCATGAGAACGACACCCACTGCCGCCCTACAAGCAATGATAGGACTACCTCCGCTCCATCTCATAGTAAGAGAGGAAGCGGCCATGGCAGGTCTCAGACTAAAGCAAGCAGGCACACTGAAAACGGACTCTCGCATAAAACATACAGGCATCATCGAGGATGCTGTTAAAAGACAGCCCATGATGATGGCCCCAAATGACAGAGCCCCCAAAGCTCTATACTTCCAAAAACACTACACTATCCAGCTCACAGAAGAATTGCACGACTACTCAGGCCCGAAGGAACTGAGAATCTACACTGACGGATCAAAGACAAATACCGGGACAGGAGTCGGAGTCTACTCCGAAGACCTGAATATCAGGATATCCAGACCGCTAGGCACACTAAACTCCGTCTATCAGGCAGAGTGTATTGGTATCACCCTCGCAGCCCACGCCATAAAAGCCAGAGGAGTCAGGGATAGTCGCATCCGCATAATCTCCGACAGTGCCTCAGTACTACAATCTTTAGAAAAAACCGAAAAAGTCTCGAAACTCATACAAGAGTGTCATCTTGCACTGGAACGTGCAACGATGCCATATAACAACACCATAACGCTGCAATGGATAAAGGGTCACAGTGGCTCACTGGGCAATGACGCGGCTGATGAACTGGCGAGACGGGGATCTGGAGCGGTAGTCTTCGGGCCCGAACCTATCGTGCCGATCCCCTTTGGTCAGCTGCGTGGTTGGCTAAGGGAGCACACTAACACACAGGCGGGAAGGTGGTGGTCCCTGGCACCGGGCTGCAGGCAGGCCAAAGAGGCCATGCCACTCGTGGACAAAGCCCTATCCAGTAGCCTTCTGCGACTGGATAGAGGCAGCCTGCGTCTGGTGGCAGGGACTATCACCGGACACTGCTCACTGAACAAACACTTTTTCACACTGGGTATCACGGACAGTCCTCTGTGTAGAGGATGTATGAAGGCAGAGGAAACTGTCGCGCATGTACTCCTGGAGTGCACAGCCGTCAGCAAAATGAGAACCCAAATCCTGGGAACACCGAAGACAATAACAGATACCCTGAGCAAACCCAAGAAACTAGCTTATTTTTGGAATGAGGTGGGCTGGCTGGAGTAAAGGCCGAATGGCCCACGCACAATGGTCCAACGGGACTAAGTGCGGAAACCACATACAAAGATAAGATAAGATAAGATATGAATATTATTTTTGCAATATACAAAGTACAGAGGTCCACGGAGCACATAACATTAGATTTGCTGATTTATTTATTATAATAAACTTGTTTTTTTAATATTCTGTTACAGTATTTTACTTAAGGGTTAATTTGCACAGGATTTCTTGCTCCACCCAGAGCGAGACGTTATTTAATAATTAGTGGCTTACCTACACAAAATACGCTATATTATTTTCTTGCAGATTTTAAGAGTTATAAAAGTATAAGTAAAATATCCGATTAATTATAAATTCTAAAACAAAGCTACAAAGTATTTCAGTGTTTATTTTTTAAATTAAACATCTATCATTTGCACAACTCTTTTGTGCAAAAGAGATATAAAAATGCGCAGTCTGTGAGACACGTCCGTAATATATTGCAGCGTAGCGTTGACTCCGCTGCTGCGGTGAACATAAAATATTTTCAACTAATGTGACAGACGGAAAATTCAATTTCAAATCTTGAATTCAACGAAGTCATAACTTGACTTTAATTTAAAGGAAGCACGATCGTATCGTAGCTTATTACCTAAAGCTTGGTTGTCATGTTTGATTATGCGTGGCCAACAAAGAATTAGTTTTTGATGTTTTTTAGGGGTCTACCTTTTAAAGCAGAACTTTTTTCGTCATAATATTATTTTGCATAACAACGCATCGCATAATCTTCATTTCGCAGAAAGTTGTTTGGCATACACTCACTTGCCATAAATTCGAAACTCATAATTTTGATAGTCCGAATCATCTTTAGGCATAACTTTCATGGCCATAATAATTGAAAAGCAGAACAATCATATCGCAGAAAATTCGCAGTCAGTATATTTATTACCACTATATTTTTTTCGCCACGAATTTACGTCAATAGCATTAATTGCTTGAGCATGTGACATACAGCAGGCATGCTGCATGAAAAAATATTCGAGTCGGGGTGCCCCCAAGTCGTGAGGTAAGGCGTAGTCAACGGAGCCCCGCTGCGCGGGGCTCCTACTTCTGGGTGGTTTAAAAAAAAATAACCTCGAAGGAGGTGGCGGGGTCTGTGTTCGCTCGCTTCGCTCGCTCACTACGACCCCGCCACCTCCTTCTAACCTAACCTGTCCGAGTCGGGGTGCCCCTAAGTCGTGAACTCGCTTCGCTCGCTCTTGCATCTTAAGTTATCCTAGTAACCGAAGAGAAACGGAATGAATCAGGATGAAATTAAATGAATGACCGAAACGAGAGTGGTATCGTTATAATCAGGGCCCAAGCCCTACCAGCTTTGACCCTTTTTAGTCCCCATATTTTGCGACACTGAACTAAAGTCGAACCGTATTATTATGGCAATAGTTATTATGCCAAGTAAAGTTCTGCCATGTTAAAAGTATGCCGTTGCAAATTCGGGCATGTAAATATTCTGCCAATCAATAGTTATGCTAAATAATTTTGTATGCTTTAAAAATATTCGATTAAAGAAGATTATGCCAAGTGTGTTATGCCAAATGAAATTCGGAGTATCAAGTTTCTGCCAAATAGAAGGTACCCGTTTTTTAGATAAATAATACGGTTTTCCTTTAAGGTAAAGACACGTGAGCACATTCGCAAGAAGTTGGTAGAATCTTCACAACATTGATTGGCTCGATTTGTTTTTTTCTTCTTTATATGTATGTATTTTTTTCTGTTTGCCTATTCATTAAGTTACACTTACCATGTTATGTTTCTGCAACAGTCAACTTGTCTTTAAAGAAATGCCTAAAGCATTAAGTACACCAGTGTAACTTACTTGCGCGTACATATTTAATTAATAAAAAAAAACGGTGTACGAATTTAAATGTATGCCATCAGTAAGTTTCCATGAGAACATTAAAGTGAAAAGGATTTTAATTTGTGCATATCTATATCTATAGGTACATGGTATAAACGGTATACCAGTGTATCGAGTTCTATCGAAATTAGTTTAGTGAAGAAATAACAAACATACACAAACACACACTCACAAACCAATAGTTCACTCAATAGTTAGATTATTTGGCGCTCCGAACATGTTAATAGTATAATGCAGATAATAATTCTGTATCGTATTAAATAAAACTAAAATGACACTTAACGGTTTAATGATATTGCTGTATTGGTTTCGTTTGCAGATACACTTACCTTACCCTATCGCCGGGATAGACCAGAAAATTAAATAATATTTTAGCACAAATATGCATTCGAGCTTTATTTTATTCATTCGGTAAACTAAGTGCTCGTATATTGCCCAATTGCGATCGGAAAGCGAAATGATAAACTACTCGATCCGATACTGTGCTATGAGTACAATTAGAGTAACTCCATTTTTGAAAACTGTTTGCGACCACGCTTTGCTCGCCCGCCAAACGTTATTTCGGGACTGATTAAGTAACTTCCATCCAGGGTAACAGTGTACTATTAATTGGTGTCAACACTTTTTTTTTCTACCCCCAATAAAATTAGATGTTCCCAAATTGGTATAGCGACCAAAGTAGGTTAATGTTATTTTAAGATATACTTTCTTTCAGTGAATACAATAGAATGCAAAGAGGACCAACGACCAAGTTATCCCCCGCCCAAAGTAAATTACGTAGCATAACTTTGAGAAACTTAGGAGTAGAACTTAAATATCAACTCTCTAATTAGATCCCAAAAATGGCTACGGTCCATTTGTATTTAAAATACTTATTTCCAAATTAAATGTGTCGGTGGGAACTGTATTTTATATCTATCGTTTGTACTTCACTGAAAAGGCTGACTGGTACATTATATAAGTATCTTAACTAAAAGTAAGCAGTAATAATTTAATTTTTTGTTTAAGTACAAAAGGGGCTAAGTTAGTCTTAAAAGTCAGGTCAGCCATTGTACGAACAGTGAAGTCAGTTTCGTCTGAATTATTGTGAACGACTAGTTTTCTCTAAGTTTTGTGAAGTAATGTGGGCAACTGAATTAAGCCGACTTCTTACTAGATCCGGTCCATTACTTAAATTCAAGTTATTTATTATTGTAGATATAGTATGAAGTAGGTATAATAATAATATACCACAACAGGCGTCACACGCTACGGCCTACACTAGTCACTAATTTTGTTGAAATTTCGTGAAATTGTTTTATTGGGTTTTGTTTAAAAGTAAATTTATAAAAAAGTCTGTAGTGTATACGCCTCAGAGTACCGTTTTTTAAAAGCTTTGCTTTGTGCAATGCGTATACCATTTACAAAAACTCTAAAGTCAATTGCTAAGCTGCCATAGTTGACGACTTCCACAAAAGGTTTAGTTACGTGAGTGGTTTAGACAGGTCCTCTTTTATTCAACTGTATCATACATTCAAAGCTTTAAGGGGGAAAAGTAGATCGTTTGTTATCTGTCACCAGCAAAATGTATAGAGTTACTCCTATGCCTTTATCTCCGCTTTCCTTATGTTTATCTGTTTTCGTAAAACCTTTACGTTTATAGGTACATTTAGTTTTATTTACTTGGTGCAAGTTTTATTTATTTACACGGATAATTTAAATTTACTTTAAAATACAATTCTCTGAGGTAAACGCCACGCGAAGTTTCAACAAGACGTTCAACAGACTATTTCTGTTGTATGTTCTATTGAATGTTGTATGTGTAATGACTTTATTACTACGAAAGTAAGTATTACAGCCTAAAACAAGCCGTAATTGATTTTATAATATAGAACGAGGTGCTCGTGGCTAGATAATAACAGGCCGATCTTCAAGGTTAAGCAACGCTTGCCTAGGTTGGTCTGTGGATGGGTGACCATCTTAACATAACGAGTTTCCTCCGTGCCTCGGAAAGCACGTTAAGCCGTTGGTCCCGGCTGTCATTTGGACATCTTTGGCAGTCGTTACGGATAGTCAGAAGCCAGTAAATCTGACTCCAGTCTTGCCATAAAGAACCGTGTTACCCCAGGTAGTTACTCAGATACCCGCGAAACGAGACACAATAGTAAAACAATAACAGCGCGGTCTCATAGGACCGGTTGGGGATTCAAACGTTAAATGGGTTGTGGAGGTCTGGTAGGCAGCCGCTCCTCGTAAAATACTGGTATTCAGCTAAATCCGGCTTGACTGGAAGCCGACCCCAATATAGTTGGGAAAAGGCTAGGCAGATGATGAATATAGAACTAGGTTTCACAAATTTAGATAGGTAGTACATAAATATAACTAACGCGATCGTATAAATAACGTTGAATTTTATTATTATAAGGTAATTAGCCATTTGTCGTAACCTTTTTTGAAAATGAATTTCATATCACAGAAATTCTTCTCAAGCGTGAAAAGAACATATTACTTTATTAAAATATTTCGGGAATTTAATGTTAAAATAACACGCTTTTATAAATAAAAGTAAGGCGAATAAGTGAAACTTCAAGCTAAATTAAGTAATTACGTACTTTAGTTTTTACGCAAGTTTAGCTTCTACCTACATATACGTAGACGGCTCTGTTAACATATCTGAATAATAATCTAGACGGAATTTCCGTTAAATTTATCAGAAAACAGTATTTTAGGTCTTGATGAGGCCACCTTTCGGCCTCAGAGAGAGAAGTCTCAGTCAGAGTCGCGGTAATGCGATGGATGCGAGACGCAACAAGCCGTTCCTTGTGTTGACACTTGGGGGACGCCTATGTCCAACAGTAGACTTCCTTTGACTAAAATGATGATGGTGATTATGATTTTAGGTCTCACGTTTTGTTTGAGTTGATTGAAAGATTTGAATACGGAATAATCTGTTGTTAAAGATAAAAAAAACTAATATCACAACTACTGTAAAAGACATTTGTATTGAACTTTAGAGCGGACGGAAACAAAAAAAAAATGTAGGTATTACAGGGTACTTACAACTATAGTTTGTGCGGTTGTGACTAACGAACATCGGTATAGCGCTACATATGCAGAGCTCACTCGTGACGACCTAGTTTATAGCCTAGCGTGGTAAGTATATAGTCAGTCACAGAATTTTTTGCTGGGAGGGTTGTTAGGTCCGGCTTTTTGGAGTTTCGTTAATGACTTTGGATGACTTTAAGCCTAAATAGTATTTTTTTTTAAAGTATTTATTTACCTATCATCTTCTTTTTATGGGTTTTGTAGGTACCTAATTAATTTCAAATGAAACTTGCCAACTTTAACAGCAGAAATCCAAATACAACCATAATAGATTTCAATCAAATTACTTTTTCACGCTCAAATAGCGGAATAGATTTGGCACATAGGTTGACCACGTTGACCATATGCTGAAATAGCACATAATTATGCTACTTTTTGGGTTAATTTCCTTTTTTCATGCGGGTAAAGCCACTGGCAGGAGCTAATATGCAAGTAGACAATAAAATAGTATTTACCATGTTACAATTGTTTTATTGCATGAAAAAATCCTACACTACCCTATAAAATTAACAACTCATAAAAACCAACTAGATTTGCGATAGTAGGAAAGAAGACATAAATACTTATATGAGCATAAAAGTTATTGGCAGTAAAGAAATTATTTTGTTACCAGTAGTAAATAAATAGCATAATAAGTATTAAAAATATTTTATGGAAAATAATGAAGACCTTACCGTCCTCCATACCGCGTTTACGAGTTTGTCAGTATTTTTATTTATGAAACAGAGACATCCTGAATTGTTAAGCATAATAAAAGAACATTGTAAATGCCTTCTTTCAAGATTGTCTCGCTACAAACAAATGACAATTTATACCCGTCGTTGGCAGGAGTTGAGTTTTTGCCCGTTTCAGCTTGTTACCCTCACTGTCGCTCTAAAAAAGGGACGTAATTTAGTTGTGCGCAAATTGCCGCAGTTTAACTGAACAAATCTTTCGTGGTCTTAGTTAGACTGGATATGGAACTTAAAAACTTTACTTATTTTTAACGTTGTTTTGCGTAGTCGGATACCCCGACGTACGGCAAATATCCACCCTTACGTTGTTGAAACGTCTACGATCCGGACTAAGCGTTTCACCTCGTCGCGTCGTTTGTACCACGTATATTGTAGGACTAATACAATTCTCTTCCCGACTGATTTCGGTGTCTTCAAGACTAGAGTGAATAGGTTCTTAATAAACTGCGCGTCACCCGTACAACTCCCAACTCGTAGTAGTGGCTTGATATTCCAATCAGTCAGCAAAGAAAAAATCTACAGTAAGTAAAAAAAAACAAGCCAAGTAGGAGTCAAACTCGCGCACGGGGGGGTTCCGTATCATTCGTTGCAAAATACAGAAAAATAAGAGTCCCGTTTTTACCTTTATGTTACGGTAACATAAAAATTAAAAAAATAACTGCCAATTATTTTTAACCAGCTGGTAGATTGAGTAAGTCAGTACTTACTCAATCTACCAGCTGGTGTCAGTACACAATTAATTAACTAATGACAGTTCAGAATAATAACGAGATTTACAATACTACACAACACAAACTAATTGGGTTCTCATCTTTTCTCCCGCACCGTTTCACCATCAGTTGGAAAAGTTAACTTAACAATAATAAAAATTCTTTGCTAGAATAATAATTAATAATAAGTGGCGGTGTTCTTCGATACGGCTTGGTGAAAAGGTTCCTGTCTCTTAAGCCCTAAACACCGATAGCTTGTACGCTGCTCTCGAAACCGGTGGATGCGTGCTCATTTGCTCTGGTAGGAATCAAATCAACGACCTCCAAAGAATATTTTTCTCATAAAACTCTCTTGCGTAACAGTAGATCTAGATAATGATATGCTGTGTGCTATAATACTGTAACAAACAAGCATCGAGAAATTAAAACAGTGTGTCACCTACTTCGAAGCCTTTTTGCGGTCGTTGTCGTGAAAGCCCTTGCTTTTTATAACCTGCCAGTATGCTACCTAGTTTACTGGCTTTTGACTTGTGTGGCCTCGTATATAGCAGGGCCTTACAAGTCAGTGAAAGAGGCGTGTTCTAGGAATTTGAAAACTAAACTAGATACAAGATTTAACAAGAATTTGAGTAGTTTTACTTGTTGCGACACACGGGGCTCACACGTTATAAATTTTATCTCACTTATTACAGCGGTCTGGTAATTATGGTCTTGGTAATTTCTAAACTAAAACAGAGGGAAGAGGAAACATTAACAGTGGCTTAGAAACTTCAATAGCATTGCGAATTTCAGATCACTTTTCTTTGGGAGTAAAATCTAAATATAATATATTATATTATTATGTGCTTGTTGAGTCGGCAGTTTCATCTATTGGTTCCAAGTTTATGCTTGTCTGCTTCAAAGAGAAGGGAATCGCACTTTACACTGTTAGCGTTCCGTTCTTAGACAAGCGACCGCTAATGGGTCGCGCGAACTACTTAGTAGCTTAGTAGGGATTTGTTTGGCGTACTATGGCATATGATTTGTATGGCATAAGTCACCTGGTTTGTTCAGTACTCCATATAAATACATACTAAGCAGTGGGTCGCGCAACCCGATCGCAAACGAAAAATTCACTGCGCGTTTATTCGTTGTGCTGGATCCATGGTATTCGTTTGTGCGTCGATTTCTGACACAGCCTAAATTATCTTAAGGGGGAAGCTTCAGGTTAGCCCGCGAAATTTAATTTTTCTTACGTTTTTTGCAACTTGCAAGCCAGTGGTAGGTTGTATGAAGTTAAAAATACTTAAGCGACTGTAAAACGTAACTAGTTACATAATTATAACCATCAATACAAGCTTCCAAGCTCACCTAAGTGTAGGAACTAATTTTTCGAGGTCAAACCATTTCTAAACCCCTTAGGCCGCGTTCCCACTATGTCGCAGTCGTAACGATAGATAATCGTGTAGTTATAAGTGTCGTGGCGTAAATGTAGTCTACGACTTTTATTGCAGTAACAGCAGATACACAATGTCGCCTGTGCCGCGTTGTCTATAATCATAATTGACTATGTTATTGCTATAGAAATTTTAAGTAAGTTTACTTTCTTTTACAGGGTAAACTGATAAGTCAAAACCTTTTCCTGCAAAGCATTCAAATGCGATTCGATTGTGAAGTCAACCGGAACTGCACAAGCAAATAGCGCGAGCACTCCTTTGTAGAACTTTGTAGGCTTTAGTGGATTTAGATGAGCTATAAGAGTCTACAGATGGTGCTGGAGCGGCGCATGTGAATAATGCATACTCTAGGCGACGGCGACGCTCTAAATTGTCACACAGTATGAATATTATTATTGCCTTATTCAGAACTTTAGAGATGGATGCATTGAAGCCTAACTTCTAGTTTGACATAGGCAAATGAATTTAACATAGGCAAAAGAGAAAATAGGCAAATATAGTAATATACTATTTCATCACCACTGCACTGCTCTAAAAAAAGTGAAGAAATACATCGTTAGGTAAGCATCATGTCCCTGGACGAAAAAATGAAGGCATTTTAGTGAAAACTAATTGTCGTGTATGCAAGAGTTTATAATAGGGCTATAAAATGAGATGAAGAGCTAATTTAACTGATACAGCAGATATTACACACGTACTGTTCCCGCACATTATGTTCACCTACATTATATGAACTATCTCGTTGATTTGAACGTATTGCGTTATTTCATGATTATCTTGAGTCTAATATAATAGTTCATCATCATCATCATCTCAGCCGAGAGACGTCCACTGCTGGACATAGGCCTCCCCCAAGCATCGCCACAGCGACCGGTCCTGCGCGTCTCGCATCCATCGAATTCCCGCGACCCTCGCCAGGTCGTCGGTCCACCTTGTGGGAGGCCTTCCGACGCTGCGTCTTCCGGTACGTGGCCGCCACTCTAGAACCTTCCGTCCCCATCGACCATCTGTTCTATGAGCAATGTGCCCTGCCCACTGCCACTTAAGTTTGGCGATTCTTCGGGCTATGTCGGTAACCTTAGTTCTCTTGCGGATATCTTCATTCCTGATGTGATCGCGCAAGGAAACTCCGAGCATAGCCCTTTCCGTTGTAATGTAATAGTTGCTTGTAATAAATTGTGTGCTAACAGAAAATATATACATACATTGCTATACCGCAGTGTAGAATACTTGAGCGACCGTTGTGTATAAAAAATAACGCTTACTCGTAGCAATTATTCATGATCGGTCCAAATAGTAATAAAGAGATAAAGGTTGATTTTTTTTTGTTAACAAAATTGATCGTGCTCATCATACAAACATCTTCGGGGCGAATTGAACTCACGACGTCCGACATAGCCAGTCAGGGCCCCTTTAAAAAGTTTTTTTTATTATTTTTTTTTTTAAATAAACCTGTGCTTGACAGTGATCCCGCTTGACGGTAAGCAGTGATGTAATCGTTGATGGTCAGGCGCACTAGTTAATTACCTATTTACTCTAGCTTTAAAGATGCACCGATTAAAAATGAATGTGCCTAATAATTTTCCGAAAAAGCTTTCATCAACTCAGAGATCTGAACATAATGCTTCAATACGGAACGAAGTCGTGACCTCATTGTACTGTTAGGCATTTACACTTTTCTTGATTAAGTTAGAATTTAGCATTCAGCGTAACGAGATGCGGCTCAGATGGATAACTGACTTTTGTAAATTTTATATTAAAATATTATAAAATATTAAAACATCTAAAGGCTAGTAGCTATGTAGATTTAAAAGTTTTAGACGAAGAAATTTCGGTCATGTTGTTTTCTATAAATGGCCTGCCTTTGGGCATCGGGTGTAGAGACGACATCTTTGAGCTACTTAAGTATAAATATTTGGTACTTAATAAAAACTTTAGGTCACGGCACGGGCACTCGGGAATGTACACTATTTTCCAACCATGTTATGTATTACAAATATCTCGGTTACATGTTTTTTGTCACTACTATGTGAGAGCAATGTAAAGGAAGTAAAAAACTTTAGTAATGTGTCACAAAATAACTTACTACTAAAACTGGAGATTATAATTTAACAACAGAGGTACCCTCAAGAGAGTACGCACAGTACTACGTACATGTTTAAAGAGAGAACATTTGAGACATTAAGTAACGAGCCGACGCGTTGGACTGACAAGTTAATAGCGTCACGAGCAGCCTTAGTGCTTATCTTAATTTTGAAGTTTAAATGAGAACATACACCTATTATGTTCTGAATCTTTGCCACACCGCAGTAAGCCTAAGTGGTTTTACGTGAGATATTTTGGAATATACGCACAGCTAAGAAGCAAAATTCCCTGCCGGGGTTTGTGTTGCCTAGTAGTAATCTATTAAATCTTGAATTAAAGACCCCCAGGTTGTTACTATCAGGAAATGCAGACTTCAGCAGGGATTTCTACTCGACGTAGTTTTACATGCAAATAAATAATAATTCATCACGTATAATATCATAAGAAAGGGCTTTTAAGGTCTGGATAAAAATTTAATGAAAAACGTTTTTGAAATCATTTTCATTTCTTGATCATCTGACAGAATAATAAAATTTATAAAGGAATCCATTTAGACCAACCGGAATTACATTAAGAGAATCCTTTTATGCTGAAACCGTTTTAAAAACCCATTTGCTACAGAACGTTACATAAAGCGGAACTAATTTCATTTGTAAGCGATTTTCAACAACAATTATTAAAACTGCATTTCTGAATAAATCATGTATTTGCAATACATTTATTTATTTGGTCGATAGATTTATTTGGTTGAGTCGGGGAAAAAGGTGGAGAAAGTGCCTTACAAAGAATATTTACATGTTTTTTGACATCTAATGAATGTATGATTCATAATTTTAACCGAAAGACATCGACTGCTAAACACAGTGGTGTACTTTGCCCTTAAAATTATTACTCTCTTTACGTCTCCTACCATCAAAACATGGTTAGGAATTCAATATCATACAGGGCCGTCTTCAATAGGAGGTGCAAAGCAAAACGAATCTAGTATTGGAGTGCTACTCGAAATGGCATTCCATCATTAATAGTTGTTTTTAAAAGCACATCCGCTTGTCTAATACTACACTAATATTGCAGCCAAGCAAATCGTTTAGTCGATAATAGAACTGTGCCTCGAAGACGCCCAGCGTTACTCAAGTTTAATCCAGTTACACCGTGGTAACTTGATTTCCTTAAATTCTTTACTTCAGTCGCACTTTTAACTTTTATTGGGCACGACACCATTATAGAGGATGCAATGAATGGTGTTTATGCTTTACATAAGCCTTTTTTTCCGTAAACATCTTCGACTTTTTGCTGTTCTAGTTGTTAACTAGTGTTATTTTCTCTCTTCTCCGATACGGTAATACCGTCACGCCACTCGCACAGTTTTTATCAACAAGCTTCCATAGTGATAATTTGGGTGTCTTCAAGGCTAGAGTGAATAGGCTCTTAATAAACTAGTGCGCCTCACTACGCCTCAATCTAAGATTGCATCACTGCTTACCATCAGGTGGGATCGCAGTCAAGCACTAGCTTATACAATATTAAAAAAAAAGATTTATGCAAAACAACACAATGACGACTGTGCCAATTACACGGCTCAGCAACCGTGATTTCTCACGAAAAAAATGTGTATGTGCAAGTGGCCTTGGTCTCCTCTTGTTCCCAGTAGGGAAAGGTTTATAATTTTGACGAATATTCATGTCGTAGGTTTTTTATTTTAAAGATTTTTGCAGCCTTCTGTACTTTTCGTGTTGTTATAGACCACACCTACCGTTTATGTTTAAATGAACACAAAAATATCCTATCTGGTGGCGTATCTATGTTAATATTACTGTGAAAAATGTTATTTATTTTTTTCCTTTTTTCTCAAAATAATTGCCATGAATAAAATAGACGTTCGTTTAACTTTAACTGTCTTGTCCAAAGGGGTGATTCAGCAGAAATCTACTAAATTGCAATCGTCGCTTTCACGACCAAATGTGTTATTCTGAATACAAGCTATTTGTATGTATGAGCCATTTGTACCAACTGATTGATAGCTTGTCTCATGTCTCTAGAGTGTATCTATGATTTATTTTGTATTGTTTGAGAAATGGTTTCTGAAATGTACCTACCTGGTTATTTTGATGTTAGGTGATATTAACCTAAACCTGTAATAGGTGTATAGCTGTATGTGTATAAGGTGCAATACATAATCAAAAATTCAATACAGTTTTAAAAAAATACAGTGTTAGCTGATGCACACTACAGAAGAGAACATGCAAAGTCTTCTCTAGGGACGACGAGAAAACTTTTTCAACGAGAGGGAATATGTTAAAGTTTATCTTAACATATCCTGGAGAGATCTGATCAAATCTATATCTATTGGCTGTGCGACAATCGAACACCGCGTTGATGCTTGTGTGTCTGGGTCTGCAATAATATAAATTTGCAGAAATTTGTGATCATCTGGTCAAAGTGGTAGCAAGCTCCCAGCCAAGTGATACACTTGCCCTTGAATTTTAAATGTAGGCATAAAACCGCGCTCAAACTACTTGCTTACTTTTGAAAGAGGTCATTTGAAATGCGTTATTGTAACGGCGTATATTGCGTATGAATTGTTTGGATTTCGGATGATCACCCGTAAGCAGAGAGTGAAGTGGTTCAGGTGGAGGAAGAATTTCTTCTAATTTTACTTTTCCTTGTAAGCAACACAAACCTTTCCATTCGTCCTTGAATTTCAATGCCAAACACTGTTCACACACTACTGACATAGTACCTAGTCCTTGTAAGAAATCGAAGGATCGTAATTCATGGCAGAATTTTCTTTATTTACCCATCTGTGGCTGATCCGTTGTCCGTTTTGTTCAGCGTTACTGTGTCTGTGCTGATTCTCTCGTTCTGTGTATTCGATGTCTATCCCTATCCTGGCTGCGGCGAGCACCACGCTCTACAGACGACCTTCTGTTTCTATGAATTCGATGGCTATCCCTGTCTTGGCTGAGTCGAGCCTCATGCTCTACAGAGGATTCTCTGGCTCTCTGAACTCTATGTCTAACCCGATCCTAGCTGCGGCGAGCCTCACGTTCTCGGAGCTGGCTGAGGTGAGCCTCGCGTTCCGTTGACGATTCTTCATCTCTTGCTGAACGTGCTCTTCTAGCATTCACTGTACTACGACCTATGTTCGAACGACGTCGTCTTCCAGACATGACTTTATAATTTCTTTTCAAAATTGAATACTTACTCAGTTCTTGATTAAACTTAAAACTATACGTAGGTATGATTATGAACAAATTGCACTAATTATTAGTAAGTACTGGAGTAAATAGTAGATTGTATCATAAGGGAGCGCCACAGGGCGGTGGTCTGAGTTAAGTTCGTGTATTGCTTCTATAGATTGTAACCGGAGGTTGAAGTTCTTTAGAAGCGCCACATCGAGGACATCAGGGCTATGGTTTGGGTCATGGGGAAAGTGAGTATGAAACATCGGGGCGATGATGTCAAAGTTGAGGGAGACACCAAGGTTGTACAATACCCTACCTCTAGGGTTGGTAATGTTGCTATTCCAGGCGGGGTGCTTGGCATTGAGGTCTCCTGCCAAGATGACAGAGTCGCTCAAGCCAAAGAGGGCGGTGAGGTCGCTAGTGATAGCGATGGATTCGTCTGCGATATGAGACGAAGAAGAGGGAGGCGGGTAGTAGGCGGAGATGACGGTGATCGGTTGATGACCGGTCATGCCTACCCGGCAGGCCGAGAACTCCAGGAGAGAAACTGGCGCGGGTGGAGTTATGGGGACGCAGTACAGTTCCTTCCTGTAGTAGATTAATTTGTCCCCACCATGGCATCGAGTCCTATCATTGCGAACTATACGGTAGTTGGCAATTTTAGGATCTTTCCGGTGGGGTTTTAGGAGCGTTTCCTGGATTAGGAGAAGGTCTAACTGATGGTCGCGGACGAACGTGGCGATCTCATCACGCTGGGTGGTAATGCTGTTGGCATTGAAAAAACCTACTTTCAGGGATCGGGGCCTGTGGGTACAAACTATCTGTGTTCTATCCATGACAGGGTAATTTGTCCAGCTCCTTGGCGATGGCGCTGTTCTTGAGGAACAGCTCCATGCGCTTCTCCATTGTTAAATGGCTCGTGACTTCAGCGACGTGAAGCTCATGGGCCAGGTTTTGGGCCGCTTGGGTGCGGAATATGGCGTAATTCTCTAGGAGAGTATCGCATACCGACTTGGTCATGGGGGGGATGACAGGCGCTGTCACTTTCGTGACCGCGCTCTTGTGGGCCTTGAGGTGCCACGGCCGCGGGGGCCAGTGGGGCAGGGGTTGGCGCTTGGATGGGCTTTGCCATCAGCGCTGGGATGGGCGTAGCCACCAAGGCCGGGAAGGCCTTTTGGTGGTTCAGCAGATACCAAGGTGATGGCCTCTGCGGGGCTAGGCGCTCATTGAGTTGGGAAGAGGGGATCTTCCCGGATGGGGCCTCTCTTAGCTGGCGTGCGGCGGAGTGCTTTGCTACCTTGGGGGCAATCTTGGGGGCTTTAGGGCAGCCCCGGTAGTTGTCTGGGTGACCAGCCTGACCGCAGAAGGACGAAGCGCGGCCATCAACGCGCTATTTATAGGCGCGGCTCCGCAACAACTACGTCCCTGCATTTAATATTTGTAATATCTTCGGAAATATTCACTTAAATTACATGCTGTAAAAAGTATATTGATCTATAATAAATAGACAAATTATTTAAAGTACTTAAATGGATAAGGATTAATGCTGTATTGTTTAAAATCACTTCGTAAATAACCATTTAGTAAAGGATAAGAAATGGTTATGGTGGGTTATCCCTAAGAGATAGACATATACCATCGCGGATTTTTTTGTTGAACTTTTTAAGTCGAACAATACTGTAGTACATTATTTTGGTCTATCTCGTAGGGTACAGCCAGCGTTTGCAATATAAGCGCAAAAAAACGTGCTTATTTACGACATCACATTAGAAACCTCTAAATTTATCAGTGTTTCTCTGTTATATTATGTATGTATTATACATACAAACCTTTCTTAAGAATTACTCTAACTATTAAAAAAAACCGCATCAAAATCCGTTATGTAGTTTTAAAGATCTAAGCATACATAGGGACAGACAGACGGCGGATAGCGACTTTATTTTATACTATGTATTGATGTGTATAATATATTTATTTATGCAAAGAACGCAAATTCTCCATGCACCGCTTGAAGTTCATGAGCTTGTCTGTCTTAAGACGAGGCCTTCGCCATTACGATGCTGTGTGAATAGAACATTCTACGAATTGGTCGTTCTGCGAATAGGACGTTCTGTGAATAGGACTTTGTGCCAAAGGCACATTCTGCGACATCCGTATGCAAATGGTATTCTGCTTCAAATTCATGCTGATTAGTGCGTTTTACACAAAGATAACTGACCGCCTAAGTACCATATTATATCTCAGTCTGGATTTTCATAGTCTTACTACGAAGATCCAGATTGAGATATTTGGTACAGCTTTAAGTTTCTTCCACGAAATTGTAACAAAACCATCTTGCAAAGCGATAATAATATTCTGGGTTAAAATCACTGGACCAAATTGAATGCTATAAATTCAAGCGTTGCAATAGAATCAGTTATGTCGAAGTGAACTATTCCACAGTAAATCTTATGTCTGAAACTTGGTCGTAGCAAATTGTCTCCATTGACATAACACCCACGCTGTTTAAACTATTTTTTTAAAGTTACCAGTGATATTTATCACGAAAAAGTTTTTATGAAAAAGCTCAGAAACATTTTATAAAAAAAAAATGCCAGTTTCAACATTATTCAGCCGCAAAGGTAGGAAATAAAAAAACATTGTGAAGTGTCTAGACATGATTTTCCTACTAGTTAGTAATACCACATACAAAATTTTAGGATTTAAAATCTTTTTCTCAGGTCGCGCTTTCATGAGACGGAGTATATTATATTATGTTTTATCCAAAGTGTAACCAGTATACTAAACTTGTAAACTATCTTCTGGCAGCGTATTCGCCCAGATGAAAGAAGGTTCTTCTCACAAACTTACCGCGTTTAATCCCCTTAGGGTGTCAATCTTCAAAAATTTTAGTGCTCGCCTACGTCATAAAAGGAAACCATGTGCAAAATTTCACCTCCTGCCCGGAGGTAGTTTCGTCTGTGCGTTGATATGTTAGTCAGTCACTTTCTTTTTTATACTCGTATATACTAGCTTTTGCTAGCGGTTTACGTCGCGTGAAAGAAGGTTTATCCACACAAACTTTAGACCCTCATATCACCCCCTTAAAAGTTGAATTTCTTTCGTCATACAAAGAGCATATTCTTTACGATCAGCGGTTTAGGCTGTGCGTTGATTCGTCAGTCGGTCATTTAGGAAAAAGCTTTTTAAAAGTATAGATGAAGATAATGCTTGAAAAAAATAAAAATTACAGTATCTCTTAATGCTGTTAAATATTGAAGCTAGCATTAAAAACCATTAAAAGCATTTACAGAATTTTTATTTGTAATTTTATGCACGGAGTATTTAAAAAAGAATTGAATGGATTACATTCATGCTGTAAAAGAATTTAAAAGCGTTTAGTCTTTTATTTTACCAACTGTGCTGGAATGACAATTTGCACACTAAATGGGTTTCTATTTCACTCAATATTTACATACGTGAAATGTTTTGAATGTTGTATAGAGTATTTGAAATTCAACACGCAGATATAGCCTTTATTTACTAGTCCTATTGTCGTCGGTCTGTTCCAGTATCAAGCTCGTTTTGTTTTAGGTATTCAGGTTCTACCAGTGGCTTCGCTCGCGTGTTAGTAAAAAAATATCCCAAAGGAACATACTCCCGGGAAAAAGTATCCTTTGTGCTATTTCACAACATGGTCTATCCGTGTACCAAGTTTTATAAAAATCTGTTCCGTCAGAGCGTGTAGAGGTAACACACACTGCAGTGTTTATACAAGCTATTAATGTGATCAATTTTGTAAAAAAGATGGAGCTATAAAGGATGTATATGTATAGAGGAACATTTTATTTAACACATCATGTTAAGGCCTCTAAACTAGGTTAATTTCTGTCAACGTAAATTAGGTCCTTGTAAATAATTTTCCACTAAGTTAGCTTACTCAGCCACTACGGGATTACTACGTAGTTATCAATATTGCTCACCCCCTACATCATATATCGTGATAATTTATAGCCTATTAGTTGACCAAGTCTATAAGGATTATGTGTGCAAAATTTCAACTGGATCGGTTTTGTAGGTTTTCCGACAAGTGTAATCATACGAGAATAATTTTACTATTTTATTAGAATTGTATAATTGTATATAGATAAAAAATTGCTAGTTAGTTTTACAGTGCGTACCTACACCAGTAGATAAACTAACTCTACTCCCGATGTTTATATTAATTAACAGTTTACAAGGAAACCCTTGTTTATTTCACATACAAAGTTTGTTAACTTATGAAGTTTGTGTAAGTATACATCTACGTAGGATAGATTTCTCGAGCAACTTAAATGATGTTATCAAGACATTGTTCAACTATAACTATCTTACAAATAGAGACTTCGATTTATAATGAAACACAAAAAAAAATACAAGAAAAAACGTTTATAGATACATAAGCAAAATGCATCGTATTAAAAATATTCTTCAAGCAAAGCGCACTCTGAAATAAAACGCACTAAAACAACATACCATCATAATTCGCAATTTTAAACTAAGGAGACCCAGAACTAAAACGTATGCTAACGTATGTTTTTTATGTTTAAAGGTGCACAACGTTTTAGGACGTACACAAATTATTATTTGCCAAAGACGACGAAAAAGTAAACAAAAACTACTTCTGATAAATAACATCAGATTGTCATAACATGTTAACCACAAAGTGACCCCGACCACATGAGGCAAATACAGTTCATTCTCGTATTCATGTACATACTCGTATATCACACTCACACATACCGCGGCGCTGCATTGGAGCCTCACTTCCGATAGCCACTACCGCGTGGCATTGTGCTCGTCACACTAGATGTTATTAATAATTTACCCGACTTGTCTACATATGATGAACTCAATCATCAATATGAAGGTTTCTTTAACATGTACTGTAATCAATTTAATTCTACTTTCATACCTAAGACTCTCTCGGTTAACAGTAATGTGTCGTTCAGTGAATGGGCTACCACTGGTATTCATAAAAGTAGAACTAGGCTTTACGAATTGTATGACGAAAGAATTCTTGTTAATACTGCTGAATTTAATTTATATGTTCGAAATTATTCGAAATTATTTAAAAAAGTTTGTTCTCTAGCGAAATCGCGTTATTTGAGTTCCAAAATTAAAAACAGTAAAAATATAATTAAGACTACTTGGAATGTTATAAATAGTGAAACTGGAAGGTCTACGAGACCATCTAGTGACTATAAACTTATAATTGATGACAATGTGATCACATCAGACTCACAGGTTGCTGCGGCTTTTGAGAACTTCTTTTCAGAGATCCCTATATCAACAACAAAATCTCTGAACTCATCACCCACAGCTGCAGATTCTCTGCTTAAAGAAAACGTTAAAGTTTGCGATTCTGTTTTTAATTTCGAACATGTTACTTGTGCAGATATTGTTAAAACCTTTAAGTCCTTAAATGTAAAAAAGACTGCAGATTTATGGGGTAATTCTGTGGACGTTGTTAAGTCTATAATCCATATTGTGGCTCCTTCATTAGCCTTTATTTTTAATAATTGTATCGATCGCGGTGAGTTTCCTGATTTAATGAAGAATAGTAAAATTATACCTTTGTTCAAAACGGGTAGTACATCTGACCCCACGAATTACAGACCTATTTCAGTGCTACCCACTTTTAGTAAAATATATGAAAAACTCATTTTAAAGCAACTACAAAAGTTTTTTAATAGACATAAATTATTGCATACCAAACAGTTCGGTTTTACAAGGGGTCGTTCAACAACCGATGCTGGTGTTGAACTTTTAGGACATATTTTTGATGCATGGGAAGACAAATGCGATGTCCTGGGTATTTTTTGCGATTTGTCTAAGGCCTTCGATTGTGTTCCCCATGAAACATTAATCAGGAAACTACACCATTACGGAATCCGGAACTCCTCCCTGGATCTTCTTGCATCATATCTGGGCGATAGGATTCAGAGAGTTGATGTAAACGGAAAAAGATCTCCTGGGTCTGTAGTAAAAATGGGTGTCCCTCAGGGCTCAATTCTTGGTCCATTTTTGTTTCTTATTTATATTAACGATTTAGCTTACCTCATGAAGGATAACGATAATATAGTGTTGTTTGCAGACGACACTTCACTTTTGTTTAAACTGAAACGTCAGCAGTCGGTTACTGACGCTATAAATATAGTTATCTCTAAAATAGTACACTGGTTTAATGTAAATAACCTACATCTGAATGAAAAGAAAACTAAATGCATAAAGTTTACGATGCCCCATGTTAGGCAAGTAGAAACTAGTGTGCTAATAAAGGGAAAGGAGTTGAGTCCTGAAGATACTACAGTGTTTTTGGGCATAACTTTAGATGCTAAGCTTCAGTGGGGCCCACATATAGACAAATTATCTAAAAAACTTAGCTCTGCAGCATATGCTGTAAGAAAAATTCGAAATTTAACTGATTTAGAAACAGCCCGTTTAGTTTATTTTAGCTATTTTCATAGTGTCATGTCGTACGGTATCCTACTGTGGGGAAATGCCGCCGATATCCAAACAATTTTCATTTTACAGAAAAGGGCTATTCGTTCCATTTATAATTTAAGTCCTAGATACTCCCTCAGAGATAAATTTAAGGAGATCAAGGTAATGACTGTGCCTTCACAGTATATTTATGAGAATATCCTGTATGCCCATAAGAACAAAAACATGTTTAAAAAATACAGTGATATACATAATTTTAATACTAGAAATAAACACAAATTTGTAGTTCCTGCAACTAGGCTCAAAAAAATAGGGGGCTCATTTAGATGTCAATGTGTACACTTCTATAATAAACTTCCCAGTCATATTCAAGAACTAAGCCTCAATAAATTTAAATCATTTGTAAAGCGTAAACTTTGCCAAAAGGCTTTTTATACTATAAAGGACTATGTTGAGGACAATAAGGCTTGGGATTGACCTGCTCCAGTACTCGCTGTACTGTCGTTTATTCTTTTAACTTATGTTTCAATTTGACATTGATATTCTCTTTTTTTTTACAATCCGACATTTTTTTTTTATATATACAATTCGACTAATTTCTTTTTATTCTTTAATTTTTTTTTTGACAACAATATTTACTTTGTTAAGTATTACTTTTTGTAAATTTTATTTATATCTTTTTTATTTTTTTTTTTGTGAATGTGAGGACTATGTGGATAGCTTGCTTTTTCCTTTCGTTTCAGTCACTTTAACTTATGTCTGGCAATTTGAGTATTTTCTACGGCCTAACCAAATGTCCTTTCCTTTGCATTGTTCGTCAAGTCGTTGAGCTCCTTAGTAGCCCCGAGTTGAGCTTTACGAGGAAAATGACAAATGCTTGCACTGACTGGACAGGTCCGCTCAAATCTGCATGGTTCTTTCTTTAAAAGGCCATCTCAGACACCAATCTGCATAGTTCGCATATGATTTGACCAATACATTTTGTATGGATATTTTTTTTTTAAAAGAGACTGTGACCCCTGAGTTTGTTTCGGTGTTTCTTCTCAGGGTAGTCAGTTAGGAAACACCGGCCTCATCTAGATTAATAATTTTGACAAAAAAAAAAACTGACTTTTACACGTCAGTCTTTTTTTTGACAAAAAAAAAAAACTGACGTGTAAAAGTGTTTCGTGAAACCTATTTGCAAAATAAATATCATTTATCATTTATCATTTAGATACAAAGCACCGCATATTGTTCCACGGTATTCATGATTTTTACGCTATGAATATACTATGGGTGGCCATATTATTAGGGACAGTACCAAGATTTCTTACATTCTTATCAACTTTAATTGCATTTTGCAGGTATTTGGTTGGTTGTAGGTTCGGCAAATATTTTTTATTTATAGACTTCATTGATTGAAATAATAAAACATCTAATTTGAAGTCAAAATTATTTATATATTTTTGAAAAAAAAAAACGATACGTAATAAGATGGATGAATATTGCTAGTATTGTGTGACAGCATCCATTTATCGTGGTATGCTCTGTATGCAAGTTCTGGCTTTCTGTAGCAGGTTTCTGGTATAATGGCCACTCTTTAATGAGGGCTACAATCAGCTGGTGTTATTTTTTTCACCGGCAAGAGGATCCAAATATTCACCAAATGTTGAAAAAAGTCAACAAAGTTAAAAAATATCACTTAAAAAAAATGGTGCGATCTCACAATGTTGCTTCATATCAAAAATAATAATACTGACGCCAGTAATAATAACAAATAAAAAAATCTTATATAAATCCGTTGGTTAGCTTAAAAAGTGAGATTTATAACTTAGTTGACTTTTTTCGAAATCATCTTTTTGCGTATCTTTTTTTTTCAACAATATTTAAAAGAATTTGATTTCAAATTTTATGTTTTTATTAACTCAATCAATAAAATCTTTAAATACAAATATTAGCCGGCCCTACAACCAACCATTTGCCTGCAAAATGCAATCAAAGTTGATACTAATATAAGAAATTCAGGTACTGTCCCTAATAATTTGGCCACCCACTGTAAATATATACAGGGTGTGGCGTAAATAGTGGTCCACCGTTAAGGATTCGATTTACCAGATAATTTACTATAACCTATTAAAATTTTAACCATTTTTACCCAAGGGTTCCGGAGATATAATTTTTTTTTCTTTTTTTAATAAAATTTCTACATTTTGTTATAAATTTGGTTGTATTAAAAAAAAGAAACATCTTTTTCTTGTTCTGATTTCTGTTAATAACTGCTGAATACTAGAGCTATCTTGAATAATTGTCTTTTTTTAAGTAAATTTCGAAAATTTGAATAAAAAGCAATTCTTTTCTATTTTTAATCCAAATTTTTTACATTATCTGCAAGTTCAAGAGCGATTTCTGTAAAAAAAATGTACTATACTCTCAGTGCCCATGAATTATAAAATATGCCTACTTCATACCGATTCTAAAAAGGTATCACAATAGCAGATCCTATTGGTGAACAGAAAGATATTCAATTTTAATCTAAGAAAGGAAGATTTTCATTAAAATACATTTTTAGTTTTAGTTACGTTATTACTTACGATTTTCATTAAAAACCAGGCAAGTGCGAGTCGGACTCGCGCACTGAGGGTTTCGTACCAACCTACCTATAAAAACAGTTTAATTCTCGAATCGAGTCTTGAAGACTTTTCAATTTTTTTTTCTTGTGACGTAACTAAAAATTTTCAGTTTTCAGACTTTTCCCGATATTAGTGCTATAATACCTTGCTTCGTGCCAAATTTCAAGATTCTAGGTCAACGGGAAGCACCCTATGAGTTTTGATTCCTTTGACAGTGTCGAAATGTACGTTTTTTGCAACATAAACGGGCGTATCTTTTTTTCCCGTCAACTTACAAGTTTGATTTTTGCACAACTTCAAGGGACCGCGGATTTCAATATATGGTTTTAATTTCAACTTGATACCTTCACGCGTTTCTGAGAAAAAGGGTCTTGACAGACGGACGGACGGACAGACGGACAACAAAGTAATCCTATAAGGGTTCCGTTTTTTCCTTTTGAGGTACGGAACCCTAAAAATGACTACACTGCAATGCCAATAACATTTTTTCACTATTGTTGCAATCTGATACAATGCACCCAACCTTTTTGGCCTAAGCAAAATAAAACAATTCATACTTGTCATTATTTATTGAAATCTTAAACATGGTTAAACAATTTTAAATTTAAACACAAAATGTTCAAAATGGCCCCCATTCGCAGCGATAAACACTCTGTAACGTCGAATAAATGAACCTTTAATCCTTCTAGCATACCCGCTTGCGCTGAATTCTGTAACTGCTGTCTGGATTCTAGTCCTCAATTGCTCAATACTTGTTCTTTATAAACTTTTTCCTTTAGGCAGCCCCAATAAAAGAAATTCAGATTTAGGTCTGGCGAGCGCGGTGGCCACAATATTGGACCTAAGCGCCCTATCCGCCTAGTTGGATACACCATATTCAAGTGCTCTCGTACTGCACGAGCGTCGTGTGCGGAACAGCCATCGTTTTGCACCCACATGTCTTCTTGGACTTCAGGAGCGACATTTTCCAAAAGCGACGGCAAGTCGTTTCGCGAAAAACTCAAATACCTCTCCGCATTTAAATTTTTCTGGCAGCTCGTGTGGACCAATTATCTGTCCATTTATGATTCCGGTCCATAGATTTATTTTTAATTGATATTGTGATCTATCTTGTCTTATGAGATGCGGGTTTTCGATCTACCAACGATGCAGGTTGTGCAAATTCAAATAACCATCTTGCGAATGGGGGCCATTTTGAACATTTTGTGTTTAAATTTAAAATTGTTTAACCATGTTTAAGATTTCAATAAATGATGATAAGTATGAATTGTTTTATTTTGCTTAGGCCAAAAAGGTTGGGTGCATTGTATCAGATTGCAACAATAGTGAAAAAATGTTATTGGCATTGCAGTGTAGTCATTTTTTAATGAAAATCGTAAGTAATAACGTAACTAAAACTAAAAATGTATTTTAATGAAAATCTTCCTTTCTTAGATTAAAATTGAATATCTTTCTGTTCACCAATAGGATCTGCTTTTATGATACCTTTCTAGAATCGGTATGTAGTAGGCATATTTTATAATTCATGGGCACTGAGAGTATAGTACATTTTTTTTACAGAAATCGCTCTTGAACTTGCAGATAATGTAAAAAAATTGGATTAAAAATAGAGAAGAATTGCTTTTTATTCAAATTTTCGAAATTTACTTAAAAAAAGATAATTATTCACGATAGCTCTAGTATTCAGCAGTTATTAACAGAAATCAGAACAAGAAAAAAATGTTTCTTTTTTTTAATACAACCAAATTTATAACAAAATGTAGAAATTTTATTAAAAAAAGAAAAAAAATTATATATAAATTTTTTAAATAAAAAAAATATTGGGTAAAACCCAAGGGTTCCGGAGATATAATTTTTTGGTGGTTAAAATTTAAATGGTTAAAATTTTAGTAGGTTATAGTAAATTATCTGGTAAATCGAATCCTTAACGGTGGACCACTATTTACGCCACACCCTGTATATATAAGAATATAAAACTGAAAATGTTCCAGTATATATTTGATTTTATGGCATTTCATTTAAGTAACTTCTGTGACCCCCAACGATTGATATAAGTCGTGTTGTACCCTTTTTGACGTTTTTGGTCTAACTCACGTTCACGTTTACATGACAAAACAACGTTTGCTGAGTCAGCTAGAATTAAAAAAAAAATATTTTACCATACAACGTTATGTTAACCATTTGAAGTTAGAGACATCACAATTTTTTTCACTTTTATTGGAATTTAATTTTTTTTTGATGAGTCTTCGATTTAATCAAATATTAGCCCGATTCATTGCCACTCCATCAATACTCGTAGTCTGTTTATCTTTCAAGTACTAACAATAATTCATCAAGCTCTCGATTCTAATCTCTTAAAGGCGCCTAACTGTCTAAAGCTACCATAATAACTTTTTTTTTGTTTTAAGGCCGTAGATTTTAACTGAATAAAACCTATACATGTTGTATAAGTTATCTTTTGCATTTCAGGGTCGTAATAGTCTCCAATGGTAGGACTATGCTGATGGTATGCTCGAACAGCGCTGGTATTCGATCAATTTACATATCATCACAGCATCATTCATTTCATTTTCATTTGCATATATGTTTTAATTAGTATATATGTATTTTATTATTATAAGCAACTTATTTATTCTGGTTGTTATTTTGTTTATTATGAAAACCTACCGCATGTTTTTTTTTAACCCAAAGGTTAACTAGAAGAGAATGCCTTGTTGCATTAAGTATATATTGTAACTTGCTTTGTTAACATAACTCTTTTTTTGAGGTGATTTTAACCATCCTATGACTTCTGTTACTCTAGGGTGCAGGCCAGACAGAAGAGACGTAAGGCGAGGACGCGTCGCGGACAGGCGTAAATGTATAAGCGTTGCGCCCGCGCCCTGTCTCTTCATTATGTTTTGCGTCGCGACGCTTCTATACATTTTGTATGAAAAGCACGCGGTAGAGACAAATGTCCGCGCCCCGTCTGCGTCTTACGTCTTTTCTGTGTGTCCAACGCCTGGGGCGGCGTGGGAGAGTGTTAACAGCACACTGTTAACTACTACTGAGACAGGTCTATCGTACATCGATTACTCCTGCGACACTAGTCTTTACTCTATAACTTTACTTTGGTTGATAAAAATAAAACTAGCAGTATCGGTATTGGTAGTCCAAGAGTTTTTGGTCTATATTAACGCCTCTTAAGTTTTAAAACTATGATGATACGGTATTTCCATGCTAACTGACCTACGCAAAGACTGTTGGCAGCTTCACCGGAGTAGCACCAATATGGAGCAACATAAAGTCCGCTTTATCATCAAAGTTTGCTTAACTGCTTACTATCAGGTGGGATCGCAGTCAAGCACTAGTTTATGTTACACAAAAAAAAGTTAAATCCCTCTTGTTTAAGTCCCTCTCCTAGATAGAGAGGAGGCCTGAGTCCCAACTGTGGGAACATTACAAGAACGATAATGCAAAAAATAATGCAAAAAAGGAATTGGCGTGCTGAAACGATGTAACAACAACCATCGTGTTTACGAAAGCCCAATAATTTTATCTTCCGAATAGGCGCCGCACTGAAGAAATCACAAGCAAAGTTCGTATATTAAATATTTAGTACGCAAATAAAGCATGCACGTAGTTGAGCAATAAATTGCAAAACTTAGTTGCAGCAGTGGCTCCCTCTTGAATAAATTTCTCATTTGTTTCGGACTCGTCCTCAATGCCGACACTTCAGGACTATGAAAATTAAACTTGCGTTTTGATTAATGTTTTGAGGTCTGCAACAACGGACCAGTGGTGATAATTATGTACGTAAGGAGATAAAGGTACAGTTAAGGAAACATTATTGTAATCGATTTTTACACAATAAACATCTTTTTTTTTATATACCATAAACTAGTCATCTGCCTAGCCTTTTCCCAACTATATTGGGGTCAGCTTCCAGTCTAGCTGGATTTAGCTGAATACCCGTATTTTACGAGGAGCGGCTGCCTACCAGACCTCCACAACCCATTAACTGGGTTAACACGGTACTTCATGGCAAGACTGGAGTCAGATTTACTGGCTTCTGACTACGTGACGACTGCCAAAGATCTCTGAATGGCAGCCGGGACCATCGGCTTTCCGAGGCACGGAGGAAACTCGTTATGTTGAGATGGTCACCCATCCACAGACCAACCTAGGCAAGCGTTGCTTAACCTTGACGATCGACCTGTGTGGCTGTTACTATCTAGCCACGAGCTCCTCCTCATATATATACCATAAACTAGTACTTGACTGCAATCCCACCTGATGGTGAGCAGTGGTGTGATCTGTAGCTAGCATTATGTTCAAATATGGAAGGCTTTATTACAGCAGCAGTAAAGTGTTAACTAAGGCGCCTTATAGACACGAGCAGATTAAGAACTAACAAGTATAGTTTTATGGTTTTTAGGGCATGTAAAAGCTAGTTTTTAAATAAGATTTTTTTTTTAGCATTATCGGCCTTATAATGTTCCCACTGCTGGGACTCAGGCCTCCTCTCTTGGAGAGGGAATGGAACATAATCCAACGCGCGGGCCCATTGCGGATTGGTGGATGTCACATGTCTTCGAATTTTCGGTTCTAGGACATGCCGGTTTCCTCACGATGTTTTCCTTCACCGTTTTGAGAGCAGTTGCGATGAAATAAATTACACAAAGTAATGCGCCTGACTGGGTTTGAACCCGCGACCTACAATTTGCAAGTCGGGGCAGTTACCACTGGGCCACCACTGCTCTAATAATTTTTACTTTATAGTAATATCTCTTTGAAACTCGCATTCGTATTATTTTTTAGCGAGTTCTTTCATTAGATACTCGCCTTATACGGACGTATAAAAAAACTTAGTCTACTAGATTTCCTGTATCATATCGTCTGTTTTATAAACCCGGAGACTAAAATGACATTTCAACACAAAAGAACTGGCGTCATTCCTATAGTAAATTTGACATTACTTGTGTCAATTTAGTCTCCGGGTTTATAGAACAGACAATAGCTGCTTAGTTGTAATGATGGCGATAACAGTTTAGTTCATCTATAAAGCTCACATTTTTATAAGTAACACGCCTACATTAACCGGTCACATCAGTCTCATAAAGTTTGAATTAAACAATTAAATTAAGACTATCAAAGGGTCAAAAGTTTAGACATCTCGACTTATTTACTTTCAAATAAACTTCTTCATTACTCTGAGTGAAATCTCCGTTATCTACATAATTGTTATTAATATTAATTGATCTAAAGTTATTTCTGCCTATGAAATTGTCTACAATTTAATGTGTAAAATCTTGCCGACTTAACTAACAGCCAATTGAGAAATGAATAGCATTAGACAACCCAATTTTGTCTGCCATTTATAACAGTAAAATGGTTCAGAAATATTTGAATTTTAAGCCTAAGTTTTGCTGAAAATAATGTCGCCTATTTAGAGAAATGTAAGAGGCCGGATTGGCTTTGTTGACTTCGAAAGTCAACAAAGAAACCAGCAGCAGTCAGAATTCAGATTTCAAAATAAACACTCTATTCAGTGAATATTTTGAAATCAGAATTCGGAATGCTACAATATATTAGATAGTCCTCATAGTAGCAATGTAGTTGAAGCTGGTTTCCTCAGAGCGGAATTTTTCTTTATTAAAATTTTCAATAATACATAAAATAAGAACAAAAGCTAAACAGAACTTGAAGAGATAACTTTTTCTTTAACATAGGATTTTACATTATACTTATACAGGGTTATTTGTAAATCACTTATAAACACATCACAGTCCCGCTACACAAGAGGAAGCCTCATTAAAAAATATACGTTCAAGGTTCTATCATAATAAATTATGTGAAATTTTTGAAATGGTAACGTGTAATTTTCTTTCAAAAAAAGGAACATCTCGTTTATTGCAATGGGTCTAAACTGCGCATAATAACCGTTTTAAGTAATGGGTTCCTCCACGGTGCCATACCATGAATACAGTGTATTGGGCAGTCTTCGTTAACTTTCAAACAACACTTCAAATTAATATGAATTTTGTCGCTTCCTTCTGTAATAGCTGCTATCAACAGTAAGCACTAAAGGAAGTTTACTAAACAATCTTAAATGTTCAAGGAAAGTCATCGGTAACTTGGAGTTTAATCTTCAGACAACGCCACGTTAGGAGTAACTGAAAAATATAGAAAAACTTCCAAACCAATTGTCTCCTTTAATTACCTTTTGCCACGGTCACCTTTCTAACCTTTTCTAAGGCTGTTGGCTGCTCTAAAACGTAACTAATATACCGTAAAATTTTACATTAGTATGCGCAATTCTATGCCAAACAAATCAAATTATTTATGTGTACGTGTTGTTTGTACGGATATCACAAGCACTTGTACCATAAACGACGTCTCGTGATACGGACATGTCAGCAAAATACACTGAGTGAGAACAGTGACGTGTTCGTTTGATTTATATAAAGGGGTCTGCTTTAAACAGTAAAATCTACGACTATTACATTGTTGTTGTTAATTGTTGGTGAATTATTTTCATCACCACTGCTCTCAAAAGGACGAAGAAAGACATCAAGATGAAACCGACATGTCCTAGAACCAAAAACTTTGAAGACGTGTGACATCCACCGAACCGCACTAGGCCCACGTAGTGAATTTGGTCCATGCCCTCTCCTAGAAAGGAGACCTGGGTCCCAACAGTGGGTGAACATTATAAGGCCGCTAAAAATAATGATACATGTTTTAATATCAGCAGATAAAGTGATTAAAGACTAAAGAGTCATTGTAGTTGGATAGCATTAGACATGCTATAGTAGTAGTAGTAGTATCTTTATTCATAACACCATAGTTGTGTCGAACAGATTGATGAATTATAAAATATGTCCTTAAAACTAAATTAATTTAAAATCTAAAATAAAATCATTACATACAATCACACAAAACAATCGCGGTGGTAAATGTTCTTTTTGAGGAATGACTGGAGAGAGGCCACGTCATCCTCTCCTTCCACTGCAGATCTTCTCCGGATATAACCAGTTCTCCTGCATTGGCCATGTCCGGAGAGGAACTGAGAAATTGAAACATCCTAGTTCTTTTTTCGGATTCAGGTGGATGCATTAAGTCTGCCTATGTACCATCACTGTGTGTGCATAAATAAATAAGAAACACTCGGGTTATGGACCCCCCGAAAGATACGCCGACGTGTCCTCCGGGCGATTCAGATTAATAATGGTAACACCCAGGCGTTTCTCCCGTATAAATCCGGTGCAAATACCTCCCCCGAAGTTATCATGTCTGGTGAGGTTCTGCGTCATGATGTCGTTGCAACCATTCCTCCAAAATGGGACTTACAGCCGTAATTATGGCGTGCCCTTACCATGTCCGGTGAGGACCTGCGTCTTACAGAAGGTGAGGTCAGTGTGACGTGTTTTCAACCACTCCCCGAAGCGAGAACTTACCGCCATAATTATTGCATGCCCTAAAAACCTAACCTAAAGAATCCTTGCTTTTATTTTTACAAAATGAAAGTTACGTTTCCACAGCCGCTTCATGAATTTTAAATAAGACCCACAATAAAAATAAATCTTGGAGAAAATGGTTTTCCCGCTGTATTTGTTTATACCAAGTGTTAATCAAAAGGCTCTAGCGTACTACAAAGCCTCCCTATAACTTGTGTTCTCAGCTCACACACGCTAGCGCATGATATCGACCCTCACTAAATTACTAGCACAATATTTACTGCGCTATTTGGCTCTCGATTTAAAAATCCACTTTCGTATTCAGTAGATAATCGTTTGCGACTCGATCCCTGGTTTTATCTCGTGTAGCGTACTGGATAACACAGTTCTGATAATCAGATTAGAGATACTTTCACGCTATCTGGTTTTCTGTCGCCGAAACAACACTTAAGGCAACATCTATTCTGGTTAGTTTATAAGGTGTGAGCTTCTGAAAAGTGTACTTAATTTGATTTTAACTGAGTGTAACGTGTTTAAACTACCAATTTAACTGGTTTGTAGAATTAATATCGTAAATGTCTGTCACCGAAGCTTTTCGTAGCATTTTGTAGCAAGTCGCGTCGTAGCGGTTCGTAGCGCATCGTAGCGGGTCGTAGCACATCACATCTAACTGCATACGAATCGATTTCAATGAGTTTTCGCATAGTAAAGAAATTGCCGTTTAGTGAAATTGCCGACGTTACCAAGCTGTTTTGCATTTGAAATGCAAAACAGTAACATACACACATTATCTGCTAACGGAGATAGTAATGGAAGTAAAAGTTAAAATTTTGTATTTAGTGAATTTTAGTCTTCTTCGTCCGTCTCTGCTCCCATCATCTGACAGGGGTCGGGTCTCCTCACAATTATCTTTTTTTGGGGCTTTCTTGAGGTCTCTAACGATATTAGACCACCAGGTAAATGGCGGACGGGCTGTTTTTAGTAGTGTTAATATCAAGAGTCTTATCGTTTATAATTTTACCACTAATTTTGTATCTAAAAATTGATGATAACTCAAATTATTAACTTTAACCACTTGAAGTTTGACTTAAAAATTACACGGCAGCTACTTTACTCACGGGCGGTTTCTTGCCCAGTCAACTGACGAGGGTCTCACCCGTTCCATCCCTGTCACGCGTAGCTATAGAAAACTGGAATGGATAGCTAAGTAATAAAAGTCATCTCGTATGAAAACAATAATTCGGTGGAAAAATTATTAGTGTACCTATTTCAAATCAATTTTATTTCCAAGAGTTTGAAGCACTTTGACCTAAAGGACCAATTTTTGAGACAAAAGAAAGAAATCGCTTCAGGGAAAGAATAATTGGATTTCAAGATTTTGCTCAACTTTTTTATCATGTAATTCTTGTGTATTTTTGCAACCAAAACAAAGTTCTCTGCCTCAATCTTATAGTTTTGTTTCCCGCAACTATTACGGATTCCGCCAAGAGCTGGCAATAAATAAAGTATTCAGCTGGTGGCTGAAAAAACAATACCCGCGAGATCAAGTGGGAGCTAGCAGCAGTTGATATTCAAAGCCGTGAACTAACAGGACAAAAAGCAGTTAAACCTGTATAATCGTGTTCCGCGTCGGTTGCGCTTAACTCTATTGACATCAGACTCTGTGTACGTTGTTTTATTTTATTTGTGGTACAAACTAGGGGCCATCCATTTATCACAGGCTTAAAAGGGGGGCATGCTTTGACTAAAATCACGATACTTATATCACCAGGAGGTAAGGGAGATGTAGTGAGATATAAACACGCAAACGCGTGATTTTTAAACTGAAAGCGGCGTGTAGTGACCTTGACTCGGTGTTGCAACGAAAGAAGTCCTCACGCACCGCAAGTTAAGATTCTTCGTGGGTGCTAAAATACAAGTGATGTTGGGGGGAAGGAGAGGGGTAGTATTAACCTCTAGAACCCCGGTGGCATGAAAAGAACGTATCAGTCAAGCACTAGGGTACGCACAATGGTAAACAGTGATGCAGTCGTTGATGGTAAGGCAAATTAGTTTATTAAGAGCCTGTTCACTCTAGATGTTTGCTAATACTTTTTCTTTCGGGAAATTAGAAGCTTTATAAATCGCGTTTGTATTTATTTTCTAGGTTTATGACTTTAGCCTTCGGTGTTAGGGTCAAAAACTACGAACATTAGATCCAGACGTAAGGGTAATAACTCTCACCTGTGTTCTGGTGTTTTATTACGAAAATAGAACGATTTTATACGAATTCAGAATTTTGGTCAGGTAGGCTTTTTATACGAAGGAAATCATCAAACAACTTCTCCCACTCTGAGAGAAGAGGGAAGAAGTATTAAACTTTGACTGACTAAATGAAAGGCACAATTAGTGTGTTCCTTCTGTTTAATCGTGTAGGCAGCAGAATCTTAGGTAAGAGCTTCCGAGATTGGAGCCTCTGCGAGCCGTATCAAAGAGAACAGCCTTTTGTACCAGACTTTTGATCAAACCTCCAAACGACTAATGCAACATAAATAGTCGTCAGGCCGTTGGCAGTGAAGGCAATCGGTACTTTTTAACAGCCAAGTCCACAAATTCTTATGTGAAAGAGTATTTATTTCGACTACAACAGATTTTTTTTTTATACTTACATTGAACCAACTTACTGTAAATGGCCGTATAACAACGCTTTAGCTCGTTTGAAGGGTTAAATGACTCGTTTTCACGTTCCGTTATTTTATTTACTTGGTCTGTTTGTAGGTAATGCTGAATGAGACCCCATTTATCTTTAACTTTTTTTCAACCCCACTGTGAGGTCCCCACTATACTATGTACTTGCATGTAATCGCAATCCTATATAATCCAATGTCTTTACATTAATAAACCAGTATATTCCTAGCATTCGTTGTGTTTGATTCCTAACACTCGACCCGTACCGTACATGGCGACCGTGACAGCCGCGTGTATTTGATACCCCATACAACTCGGCGCGCTGAGCAAAACCATATTCGGCATGGTATTCAAAAACATTGCAGTGACTATTGAACCTTGTGAAAGATGCAGAAACTTGACTTTTTTATTGTGAATCACACGTATTGTTATTTAATAAAGTATTGTGCATCAAAATGGGCAAAACTCAATCACGAGAAGAAGTAATAATTGCGCAAAATGCCGCTGGATCCAATCAAGCCACTGTAGACGAGTTAAGATTCCACTTGAGTACGACTAATATCATCCTATCCATCATCGCCTTAGTTATAGGCCTTGGATTGATTTTCCTCGTGTACCGCATGTACAAGAAATGCCATCGACGCTGGACGCAGCAAGAAATTAGTAGAAGTAATATACGTCGGTCAGTTTTTCGGCGTGAACGTTCGAGCGGGCGGAACAGCGACGGCATCGTGTAACGTGATGCTTAACCAGTGACGAGAGCGACATCAAAAGTAAATAAATAAAATAATACAAAATAGTGCGGTTTTAAACAAAAAGTGCTAAGTGTTTTCAGTGAGAAATAATAAAAATAATTGTGCGCGTAACTATACTTAAAACAGGCGTAGATATAGAACGTTCGTGCGTAAAGTAAAAGTGATAAAGAAAACGAACGATTTTGGAAAACGTTGGACCTTGCTATAGTGACTGTATGTTAAATATAAACAAAAATAAAGTAATCTTGATGATTAATATTAACGTAACGTAATATTCGAAATATATATATATATTTAATATGTGTGTAGCAGTGTGATATCAAAACATGACGTATTTCGTGAGGCCTGGTAAGTTATGTCTCAGACATTAGAAGATTTGTATACAAGCTTAAAAGCTGTAAGACAATATTTAGTTAAAATTGGACCTAAAAGGCGCCAGGGGAACATTTTAATTCAGAAGTTAAAAGAAGCAGGCAATCTTTATGATAACTACACATCGTTAAGACATACGTTATCTATAGATATAACGAAAGGAAAGTTGAGTTCCGCTGACGCCGAATTAGTGAACAAGCTTTCTTCGAATATTCAAATATTGTACTCTGAAATAGAGCAACTTTGTTCAGAAGATAAATCATCAGATTGTGGTGTAAATATTAACACAAAAATGGAATCTTTTAATTTAAAAACTGCGTTGTCTTTATTACCACATATGACTGATGAGGAATCGAATACAAAAACACTGATAGATAACATAGAATATTACTCATCTGTCTTAAAAAATGACGATTGTAAAAATGAGTTGATTAAATTTGTAATTAAAAGTAGATTGTCTCAAAGTGCCAAGTTAAAGTTAAATTCAAATTATTTAAGTGTTGACGATTTAATCAAAGATATGCGTAAAGAGCTTTTACCACAAAAATCAGGTGCTTCAATCCAAGATAAATTGCATCGGATTAGACAAAATGATTTAAATATTGAAGATTATGGAAAAAAAATATTAGAGATGTTTGTGGAGCTAACGATTTCGCAATCTGAAGGCAACTCGGAGAGTTATAATATTTTGAAGAATGTTAATGAAAAATTTGCCATCAAAAAGTTCGCAGATGGGTTGCGAAACCGTAGGCTGAGTACAGTCATTGCAGCTAGGAACTACAAATCTCTCAAGGACGCCATACAGGCTGCCAAAGAAGAAGAAACTGAGGGACCTTCTACGTCGGGTGACGTTATGGGTATGTACCAAAATAATTCTGACCCACATATTTGGTTTGCTAGAAGAGGACAAAATTATCGTGGTATGAGAGGCGGATATACTCGAGTTTTTTCAAATCAGGCTTATCGCACCCCAAATACTCGAGGTCGAGCATACAGAGGCCACTCGCTCCCTCCACAAGGTATGTCCATGCGAAGACCGCAACCAAGAGGTAGGTACAATAATCATTATAACGGACGCGGAAATCAGTGGATGAGCAATGAACGTATGCGTGTCGCGGATATCGAACAGTTAGATAACGATAAATCTGTGAATTGCAGTACGGAAAATAAGTTTTTTCGTGAATAACGATAATAATTTTATTTGTGCATCAAACAGTAATAGTTGTTGGATTAATTTATTCGTAAATAACGTATCATATTATTGGTTACTCGACACTGGCGCTACAATTTCGGCCTTAAAATATAAATATGCACGTGAACAAAATCTCCCTATCCATAATGAGAAGATTATTATAAACGGCATAGGAGGCAAAGTCCAAGCAATTGGATATGCATATTTACAGTTACAAAGTCATAATCATTTCTTTAAACACAAGTTTTATTTATTTGAAACGTTGCCTTGTAAGGCACATGGAATTATAGGACAAGACTTTTTAAATAAACATAACGCAGTCATTGACTTTAAAAACAATAGTTTAGATTTATGGACGAGTACGAGTACTAAATATACTTTGCCTTTTGTACGCGAGAATGGAAATATGTATGAAATATCAGCCAGATGTGAACAAATACACTACATAAGAACAGATCTTAGTGAACAATGTGTGATTTGTTCTAAAGAATTAGAGGAAGGCGTTTTCTTAGCGAATTCGTTAGCCACTCCCTGCAATGGACTCATACCGGTTAGGATTTTAAATACGACAGAAAACACTGTAACTTTAAAGAATATCGAGCCAACTATTCATAAATTGAGTGATTACTCGATTTGTTCATTTAATGCCACAGATAAAAACGCCGACAGGGTTAAGCAATTATTTTCTCATCTGAATTTAAAACATTTAAATGAGGAGGAACAAACTTCAATCGAGAATTTGTGTGCTAAATATGCAGATATTTTTTACTTACCCGGCGACAAGCTATCGACCACCAATATTTACAAACACACAATTACTTTAAAATCGAATGCCAATCCTGTCTTTACAAAACCATATCGGTTACCATACTCACAACAAAAGGAAATTAACGAACAAATTAATAAATTATTGGATGATAATATCATAGAAAAATGTAATAGTTGTTGGTCGAGTCCCTTACTTTTAGTACCCAAAAAGATGGATAGTAGTGGTCAAAAGAAATTTAGATTAGTTATTGATTACCGGAAGCTAAATAATTTAATTGAAGACGATAAGTACCCTTTGCCGAATATGACTGAGATATTAGACGCATTATCAGGTAGTATTTATTTCATACATCTAGATTTATATAACGGATTTTATAATGTTGAACTAGAAAAAGATAGTAGAAAATATACTGCATTTTGTTCCGGACAGTACCAAATGGTGCGAATGCCTATGGGCTTGAAGACAAGCCCAGGTTCCTTCTCGCGCATGATGAACTTGGCATTAGCAGGACTTACTAATGAAAAATGTTTCATATATCTAGATGATTTAATTATATTTGGGACAAGCTTGGAAACGCATAATAAAAACTTACAGGATATCTTTGAACGATTGCGTAAAGTTAACCTTAAATTAAACCCGGAAAAATGTGACTTTTTAAAGAAACAGATACTTTATTTAGGCCATGTGGTTTCTGGTGATGGAATTTTACCAGATCCTTCAAAAATTGATATAATTAAAAAATATCCCCCACCGAAAAATCTTGATGAACTAAAAAGATTTATTGCATTTGTAAATTACTATAGGAAATTTGTACCTAACTTCGCACAATTAGCTATTCCTCTAAATCAATTATGTAAGAAAAATGTTCCCTTCATCTGGGATAGCGCATGTCAGAAAGCTTTTGAAACGCTGAGAGACAGTGTTATTTCACCACCAGTTTTGCAATATCCAGACTTTTCGGAGCAAAATCAGTTTATTATTCAAACAGATGCGTCAAATTATGCCCTAGGCGCAGTTCTATGTAATAGTGACCTTAAACCAATAGCATATGCTAGCAGAAATTTGAATAAGGCGGAGAAAAATTATCCGATAATTGAGAAAGAGCTATTGGCAATTGTTTGGGCTATAAAACATTTTCGTCCATATTTATATGGTAGACCATTCAGAATTCAGACGGATCACAGGCCCTTAGTTTATTTATTTTCTATGAAAGACCCTTTGAGCAGGTTAATGAAGTTTAGGCTTCTATTAGAAGAATATAATTTTAACGTAGAGTATATTAAAGGTACCGACAATGCAGCTGCGGATGTGTTATCTCGTATCAATATAAGCATAAAAGATTTAAAAGAAATGAATGACAACATATTGAGTATTATGACAAGGGCGCAAAAGCGTAAACTAACGCCGCCAACGCATTCTTTAACGGATAATGGCACCAGTTACGATTGGCCAGATCAACCAAAAGTAGTAGAGACGCATATCACGCCAAAGGATTCGACAGAGCTAGTGTTTATTGAAAAGGAAAAGTTAGATCGCATACGAAAATTAAAGAACACTAATTACGAAAGCGCTACATTTTGCTATATTCTTGACAAAAAGACAATTTATATTAAATATAAGGACTCTCCATCACAGATTACGCCAGCCGAATTTGTGAGAGAACTTGATATGTTTTGTAAACACATAAGTATTGACGAACTGTATTTTATTGTTACCAAGACAAGCGATATTTTTGTACGGAAATTAGTACAAGAGATAAAACATTATGCTAGCACAACTATACCACGGTTATACATATTAAAAAACGTATCTAGGATAGATAATAAAGATGACCAAAAGGTTATATTGAACGACTTTCATCTCTTGCCCACAAGTGGCCACGCAGGCATGAGGCGAATGTTGAACAATATAAAGAAATATTATTTTTGGCCTTGTTTGGAAAAAGATGTTGCACAATTTGTTCAGCGTTGCGATAAATGTCAGAGAAATAAACATTCTTTACCGATAAAGGAACCCATGGTTATAACATCAACAGCAAATTATGAATTTGAGAAAATCTATTTAGATATCGTCGGGCCCTTAGATCGAGATAACAACAATTACTCCTATATATTAACACTTCAGTGCGAGCTTTCTAAATTCGTTGAAGCCTATCCACTGACTTCCAAGACCACAGTTGAAGTAGCTGAATGTTTCGTTAATAATTTTATTTTGCGGTATGGGATCCCACAGGCCATTGCGACTGATAGAGGAACGGAATTTATGTCCCATACAATGAATGAGGTATGTAAACTCTTACACATTAATAAAATAAACTCAATGGCATATCACCATCAATCTCTAGGTGCTCTAGAGAACTCTCACAAACATCTAGTTTCTTTTCTACGAATACAATGTGATAACCATCCCGAAACGTGGAGCAAATGGTTACCATATTGGTGTTTTTCATTTAATACATCGGTTCACAGTGAAACCAAATTCACACCATATGAATTGGTATTTGGGAAGAAATGTTCTCTCCCTAGTAATTTAACTAACAATGTCGAACCACTATATAACTACGATAATTACCCAATGCAATTGAAATATCGTCTACAATTGACACAAAGAGAGGCTAGAGACAATCTGCTTAAAGGTAAATTACATAGAAAACAAAAATACGATAAAAGTAAGCGACCTGTAACGTATAACCCTAATGATTTAGTTTTAATTAAAAATGAAGTAGGTGGCAAATTAGATAGCTTATATTTAGGGCCATATGTGGTTGTCAGAGACATAGCACCGAATGTTGAAATTATAAAGGACAACAAAATTGATGTTGTTCATAAAAATCGCACTAAGTTGTATTATTGTAAATGAACCTAATAGTATACTTCTATAACCATATTTTTGTAATCAAAAATGTACTCGTAATTTTGTAGTGTAATCAACAGATTCTCATTATATAAAAATATATTCTTTACTTTATAAAGGGGGAGGTGTGAGGTCCCCACTATACTATGTACTTGCATGTAATCGCAATCCTATATAATCCAATGTCTTTACATTAATAAACCAGTGTATTCCTAGCATTCGTTGTGTTTGATTCCTAACACTCGACCCGTACCGTACACCACTTTTCGCGCACCGATTGTACATACGTCTGTAAAACTTGAAGGACCTTGAAAAGTGCTTAATTGTCGTAAACGGGAGTACGAAATTGATTGGCTGAAAATTTCGGTTCCTATATCTTCGTTTTTCTTAAGGTCTACCTAAAACGATTTTTGTTTTACAAAAAATGATTCTTTATTTTTACAAAAAAAGTTTCGTTTTTTTTTTGTAAAAACTGCGCAATAACGTAATAATAATACGCGTAAACTCGTGATGGGTTAATCATGCATAGTGTGTCAATTTTACATGAACAAGAGCCAGATGTGTGGTTTGCACTTTAGTTTTTCTCATTACTTAGAAGAAATTTGGAAACTGTTGGGTTCTTTGTAAGTTTTCAAACTCATTTCCGGAGTCTCTAACAGTTATCCGACAAGCTTGTTCACAAACTTCTTATTTTGTTGTTGTCTCTCACAAGAACGCTTGTTATTAAAAAAAATCCGCCAAGTACTAGTCGGTCTTGCGCACTGTGGGTTCTGTACCGTCCGTGGCAAAAATTGCAAAAAAAAAGCCACTTAACCATTTATTTTATCCGGTTTTTAGTATTTGTTGTTATATCAACAGAAATACATCATCTGTGACAATTTTAACTTTTTAGCCATCACGGAATACCTTGTGAGAGGTCTTTCTACGCTGTGTCTTCCGGCACGTGGTCGCCATTTCAAAATCTTTCGTCCCCATCGACCATCTGTTCTGCGAGCACTGTGGTCTACCCATTGCCCTTAAGCTTGGCGATTCTTGGACCAGATCGCTTCATTAGACTACAAATTTATTTGATGCAATCTGTCGATTTGGTTTTATGAGTGAAGACGTAGTTTTTCCGTTAAAAAAAAATGCCAGTTAACTGACAGTTTTTAAGTTTATTCAACGTTTGCCCTCCTCTATTCATAGGACACACGAAAAGTTCCCACAGTCATTATTTCATTAGGCTTCAAACCGCGCGTCATGCGGCCATGTTTTTTAAAAGCATATATTTGGTACGGTGAGCTCACAACCTATTGCAGGTGCACTTGATGCGGAGCGTGTTTCTGTTTCGTATGTGAAAAAGTTAAAAGGCTGTGGGAATGGATGAACATTTATTTTAAAAGTTACGCTGTTTGTTTTAGTATTAAGCTTGTAATTTATGGAAAATATTTTGCAGCTGCTATTTTTTTAATACGTAACAAACTATTAAACCGATTTAACTAGATTCGAATAAATTTGTGATTTGAATATTTCAACGTTTACGTTATTTATTATTCATTGAAGTAGTTTTTAAATTACCAATTAACATTAAAATATCAAAACTTTTTAAAACAATTTTATCTACACAAGCAAAAAATTTTGTTAAACTTTTCGTTTAGATGAATTTGAAGTTAGCCATATGCTCTTTGGGACTGTTAAATATTAATTTTTAAATACTTTTGAATAAAGCTACTCAGTATGGTGTAAAATATTAACTTTTGTCTATCAAATGCGCAAACTTACGTATAATATACCACCCCTCTTTTCATGCTTTCACATCTGATAATATTTATTTCTCTATCTGCCTTTTGATGTGATGTAGCAATCAAAGATTGTCGAATGGCCGATGGCCCCCAACCTTTTAATTAAAGCATTTTACAGTTTTAAGTACATTTATGTAGTATTTGTAAGCAACTGAACGAATACAATAAAAAGGTATCATTACTTTTGTGGAGAAAAGTAAATGAAAAAAGGACTGAAAGCAAAATGAAGTCGTTTGTTAGATGGGTTTTTTCACTTCGTGATTAATGTTCGCCTCGTTCATCTTATTAAAATCCTTTAATCTTAATCATTGACCCTCGTTTTTGCTCGTGTTAAGTTTAATAAGCCCGTTTCGGCTCATCGTTTGTAAACATTATAAACTTTTGAGTAATTTTCAATTTACAAGATTACAAAGAGTTTTCGTATGAAATTAATTTTTAGAAACCTGACGAAGTTCAGAGACCCAGGAGCAATATTAGTTAAGCTGTATACGTTACAAGTTATATGAGGGTTGTTACTTTGCCTCACTTTATTATTTCTTAGAAATTATTGAGTTATGTAGAGATTCGTGTTAAAATGATTTCTCCTTTGAAATACTATTATGATGTGTGTTAAAACATTTAAAAAGTTGGATGCAAAATGGTTCGGAAGAGTTACCGTGGCCCTGGAACACAAAGGGAAACTGAAGGAATATTGGGGAATGTACCCAAAACAAAAGAAGTTATTTACAGATCTCCTAATTTCAGGTGCCCTAAAATAGGTTAATTTTTGATGTCACAGTAATGTGAGCATGATTTCGATCTATGATGAATTGAAGTATAGTATTCTCGCTCAAGTGTTAATCGCAGTTCCGTTTTTCGAGTTCACGTAGTGCACTTCTGTACCATTAAGCCGTGTTTCGACGTAATGTATAGAAATTTTTATTGTATGTGTCGCTAACCCAAGATGTCTAATAATTATATTATGAAAGCTAGGTACGACAATTGCCTTCATCCTGAAAAACTTGTACAGTTACACTGTAATATATTTTCCCGTACAAAGAATCTTAGGAAAACAAAACAAAAGAACTCCTAAAATCTCAAAGGACATATTTATGAGGCAGACCCTTTCGTTATTAGGGTTTTTGTATTATATCAGCATTCAGGAACAGTCTTCAGTGGCAGTTTGATGCTAAAACTTGAGCACATTTGTCTCAGCGACGTTACCTGAATAAACTCGGCTTGTTCAAGAAAATGGAACAGAAATCTGTTTGGAGCATAGAACTTGTTTTAAAGGAGAGCAGCTACAGCAGTTATAGGAGTTTTTCTTTTAATTTGTTGAAACTTTGTTTACGAAAGGAAGATTTTATTATTTTTAAGATATTTTAATTATTCATGATTTACAAATCTAAGACGTCATACTTTATGTACATAGAAATATTACTCTTCCACTAAAAGGGTGTTATATTATTATCTAACTAAATAAGTAAAAACTGGGTAGAAGTAGTAATCCTCACAATGTGTGACTACACATGGTGGAATTCATTTGTCGTTCGAGCGCCATGTGCCTCACTTTCTGGTGAGCAGAGGATGGATAGAATTATCAAAGACGTCCACTGTTGGACATAGGCGTCCTCGAAGTGTCACCACAACGACCAGTCGTGAGTCAGACATCCATTGGATTTCCGCAACCCTCACGAGTTTATCTTATTCTCATTATTGTTTTAGTTTATCTCCTCTAATACAATTGAATAAAACTTTAACGCCCATTTTCAATAAGCTGCCTATCTAAAGTTGCAGCTACTGAAGATAAACAAATCTATCCTTTTGCCCTTACTTGCTTTCCTTAACCTACCGACGGTTTGCATTTCCTACCAAAAGTTGTGACATCGACTAGAATCTTACTGTTTATCGGAGACAGCTATCTATTTATGAACTGCGGTAGGTTATTGAAAACTGGCGTAAGTTGGCCTAATCCTCATTATTAACTTAGGTAGTGGTAGTCTCCCGCCGATTGAGTAAAACTTTATCTCTAACTTCCCAAAGAAAATAAAAATAAAAAGATCTTTGCTACTACATAATCCGAAGAAATATCCAACGTCTTGGTTTATCTTCACCAGGCATTGTTTAAAAGAACAACAAGAAAATATCTCAACAGGAATTTATTCAATATGGAAATTATTGTTGTTATAAAGACAATAAAAGCTATTATCGGTTGAAGTTGGAAACAGCAGTTTATGAAACCTAATTCAGGTATCAAAAATAAATGGAGGAAAGGAAATATTTAGCAATCATTATGTAAAAGAAATAAAAAAATCAGTAAAAATAAAACGTTGTCGTTAAGCAAGTGCCTGTACATAAGTTATAACAAAACCAAATCGGCAGTTAACAAAATAAAGACTGCTTGGAAATCTATAACTAGTAAAACTGGTAGGAATAAAGTATCCACCGTGGTTTTTTTACTGGAGACTTCACACAATTTCAAAAGCTTGAACATAGAAGTAGCCCAAGTGTGAATTTTACATCAATATACCCCATTAAGTTCCTAATTCGAACTGTTTCTTAATAAAATAAAAACTGCAAAATAGGTGTAAGTTCGGAAGTTGCTGTTTAAAAACAAAAAATCAATACCAAAAACGTGGTGGTATGTATGTATAGATTTTAATAACATCTTTTAATTTACTTCTAAAGTAATTTTTATTTGTTTCACTCCTTATGAGTGCTGGCAGACTAAAGCTTCTTGTAAACGACATGTGTTTCACCATGTGTAGGCACGGTTTATAAAATGTACCATGTACAAACGGCCCTAGACTGCTATACAACACTGATAAATCACAGCGGCGGCGGTGGTGCCGTGCCGTAGCGCCACCGTGTATATCAACAAGCCCTCAATGATCCATACAACACTGACAACCGTGCCAACACATGGCGAGTTAACCGTGCCTAAGTACGTGCCGTGTCCAAGAGGCTTTACAGTTTAATAGATACAGTATTCGTTTCTTTAGGCTAATGTTATGCTATGCTATATGAAACAGCTTGAAGATAATTACTAACCCGTTGCATAGCCGCGTCAAGATCTTAATTAATCCAATAGTAAACCGAGATGCCGGCTGCATATTAATGTCTGCACCGACTTGCAACATCCACTACATGCTTGACTGATGTACCAAATTGGAGTTCACTATTATAATCGTTAAATTGAATAAGACGTTAAAACGAATAGACTTTAAGTTTGAAGAAATTGTATGTACTTGGTCACGTTAAGCTTTCTTTTTAAGTATACAATCACATGGGCAGAGCGGGATGGTGTGTCGAGTAAAATACGGCCCTATGTGAGAGGTCCTTACCTCCGATCTGGTCATGTGAACTCGGAAACATTCGAAACAATAGCTTCTTTTGGTTTTTCCTCTTAGTTTGTAACGTATGGAGCTAGAACTCAGTTTTCTTTAAAGACATGACAGAATTATTTATTAAATTTTACAAGAATCTCATTACTCCACAAAAAGCAGTGATGCATGAATAAATTATAATAATGAAAGATTCTAATAAGTGCTGTCTCGTCGCAAAATTCTTTTACTTAAGGTTTTCTTTGAGTAATTTTATCTACTAGTTTGAGTACAGTGATCTATTTTTTTAAAGGAAACCTGTGGTCCTAAAAGGGAAAGGGTAAATGAAGTAATTTATATTGGTTTTAGCCAGTAAAGGTCTGTCACGACCTTTTGCTTGACTCTAGAGCGAGAGAAGTCATTCGATGAATTCCCACCTTATAAAAAAAATCTCTTCCCAGAAAATTCCCAACTTAGAAAAAAATTGTCTTTCCATAAAAAATCATCAACATAACAGCAGTTTGATGTAACATTTCAATAATTATATCTCTTACTTAATTATTCAAAAACTTTCCTTCAAAATTAACTTTACAATGAATAATTCTAAACCATAGTAAAACCTGTGTGTTGTTGTTCTCTGTCATAAATCACTCTCAGCCTTATTAATTACTCTCAGTAGAAACTCAAACGAAAAGTCAATTTAACAAAAGTGTCTCTTGGTCACAGTTTGTAAAGTTCTCGCTGATGAACTTTCAAAGGAGCTGTACTTACTACTGACATTAAACTGTCTCATCTTCTTAATTAACATAATTAGTTCCTAAAGAATTATGTGACTTATTGGATCGTTGGTGAACTTAATCATGATTTTCATTCAATTTATTAAACTTCGATTTGGGTACATGACTAAAACTGAAGTAAAGAGCTGGGCTGTGGAATTAGGGCAAAGAAGGAAAAGGAGTGGGTTTTAGTTAGTAGGTCTGACTTGCCCTACCTCTCCACCCAGAGCACAAAGAGTCATTTTGATGAATTCCCTCCTTAAAAAAAAGAGACGAGAATTGATAGTGCAACACGGTTTACTCCTCAGAACGAAGTAACAACTCAAAGCGTTCATAAAGGTATCCGAAGCATTAGGATTCTGCGGCAGTCACCTAAATCCGGTACGGAAATCCGACACATAATCATATTTGGTCTCCAAAATTAAAGTGGATGCATAAATTCTGCAGTCGCTCGAGTTTGTTCCTCTCAAAAACATTTTTCTTGAATAAAAACGTATATTCAATTAAAAACTGTATAATACAATAAAATGAAAATAATCGCTGACACCGGCCACTCAATAAATATCTCAAAGAAACGCAATAAAATGCAAATGTGATTCCTCGCTTCGGAGCTATAAAAGTTTATTAGGTGAGACAAATTATTTCCAATCAACTTCATGGCATCGATAAAAGTTGATATTTAACTGCCGTAATGTTTGAAAGAGGCATCACGACCCTGGAATTTGGAAGACTAAAAGAACATGTGTGGGTTCAGTCAGTAAAATTTCTACCTTTTAATCAATAAAGAGTCAGTCTTTTAGTTAGTAAAGTTAATCTTTTGTCAGTAAAAATTCAATCTTTTAGTCAATAAAAGACCGACTCTCCGTCTCGCAGGAAAGTTATTTGATGACATGTCCCAAGACAGTATGTACTTTACACTAATCGACTCCACCAAATAGTCATTATTGCTTGCAAATACAGAGATTCGGTATATTACTATGTGACGTCACAGATCGTCGGATTATCTTGTATGTTGCAAAGAATTTGTATAATCAACTCATGTGAGCTTTGTGAGCTACACAATTATGTGTGTTATGGAATCGAGAGATAATATGCTCGTAGAGGTAATAAACTGCACTAGTTGTGTTAAAGTCGGAGTTTCAATCTCAGTATGAAATCTTATAGCTGTATAAAATACCTAATGTGAAATGGCTCTAATAGGTAACATCATGGCATGATATGATGAAGAAATGTAATTTAATATTTCGAGTACCGTAAAAAAGACATAATAGAAAGACAATAGGTGTGCGGACGCCGGCGTCCGCTCGGTGCTCAACAGAATAAATCTATTCAGCCGTTTGAGCATTTAGGAGTAATTTTCATATTCGTATACAAATAATTATTACATATAAAGTTTCACCTTTGTAATATCAATGTAATATCAAGAATGATAGTTCTACGGTTCAGACTAGGCGTTTCGCCCCGTCGTTTATGCCTCGTGCATAGGACTGGAACAATTTGCCTGCTGTGTTATTCCCGTCTGTTTATATAATTTGTGTGTCTTCAAGGCTCCAATGACTATTCATTTATTAAAAGTCTATGCTTTTAATAAACTAGTGCGTTCAACCACAGTCACTGCTTACCATCAGCTGGGTCCAGTTAAACATTAGTTTGTACTTAAAAAAAAAACATGCGATCTAAACAACGTCTGAAACTAAGCCTGTGACCCAGATAGACCCGCATTCAACGACTACCCAGAACTAGTAAACAATTAGTCAAAAATCAAATATGCGCTTGACCGTACAGAGGAAGCATTTAGTAATACTGACTGCGAACGTTGGTAGAGAAACATGGCCAAGTCATGAATCTTGAATGAAGTATCCTAAACATTACATTCTAGCTCTGTATATTGTTCCACTTTAGCGAATTACACTTTAGCGATAATAACAGCCGCACAGGTCGATCTTCAAGGTTAAGCAACGCTTGCCCAGGTTGATCTGTGGATGGGTGACCATCTTAACATAGCGAGTTTCCTCCGTGCCTCGGATAGCACGTTAAGCCGTAGGTCCCGGCTGTCATTTGTAGATCTTTGGTAGTCGTTACGGATAGTCAGAAGCCAGTAAATCTGACTCCAGTCTTGCCATGAAGTGCCGTGTTACCCCAGTTAATGGGATGTGGAGGTCTGGTAGGCAGTCGCTCCTCATAAAATACTGGTATTCAGCTAAATCCGGCTTGACTGGAAGCCGACTCCAATATAGATGGGAAAAGTCTAGGCAGATGATGATCCTAGTTTCCATATTACTCATATGAAAGTACCATGTGCCGCAAGTCTTGAACAAATTATTATTACTTTTGGGATTGGATTAGGTACCAGCTAAACTATAAATTACTATTTTCACAGGCATTTCATCTTAGGTTATTACGAAACTTTTCATATTTTGAAACCTTATGAAATAAGTTTTGATATGAAAACAGATTAACCGCGAATCTTAAGGAAAATTTATGAATATTATGTCAAATTAATGACTTTGAAAAATAGACTGCCTTCAGTAATCTAAAATTCTGAGCGGTTGGCGAGAGCAAGTCATAGAAAAACCACTTGAATTTTTTATTACGATTATGTATAGGTACATATTATAAATATGATGTAGTGTTTCCTGTACCTGAGTTTCAGATTTAAGTCAAACGTAACTTTATGTTACTTCAACATGTCTACGTATCTAATTATAAGATATTTTGTTCTTAAGCCATGAAGGTATTTCTTGTTTTAGTATTCTCAGTGTAAGACAAAGGTATACCGCCTCACACCTTCTGAAGAGAACTTACAAAAGAAATTCCGCCTTTACAGAAAATTGTTAGATGAATTATTTCTCACGGCAGGCTAATAAATCAGGATAAGGTGTCTGAGGCTGTCAACAAGTCACCTTAAGTTTGCTCTTTATTTTGTAAAATATTGGGACTTTATTAAGAAGGCTTATAACTTTGACGACGATTTTATTTAGTGGCCAAAACTTTATTATTTCAGACAAATAACTACTTTTAAATGTTAACATTAAAAGTGAATATTTTTCATCACTATTTTATGATTTAAACTCATGTCTGATTTTATTCATACTAATATCATAAAAAGGAAACATTTTATTTTTGATTGTATGTTCCAATTTAATTTATAAAGTACTGGACCGATTTCAAAAATTCTTTCTTTTAACCTCTAGGGGACCGCCATTATTTTTATATTTTATTACAAATAATATTAATAAATAAATATTAATAATAATAAAAACTGTTATTGCTCCGTTTCTGTTGATTCTATAACTATACCACTAGAGTACAGTTTTAAATCGGTCGGGGTTTGGTGGCAAAAATTTGTGTGAGCTATGAGCTTTGAACACACCAAAGCTCATAGCTCAACATCTTCACTGAGTAAAATATTACTTATCGGTCACTAGATTAATTATGTACAGGATTGCTTGTCAAACCTCAAGTTACTTGAGAAGAGATGTACTGTGTGACGACGACAAACTGTCTTACAGAATATTCTGGAGATTGAAGCAGTAAGCGATGTTTGTGTTTCAAAATTTATAGCTGCTACAGCTTGTTAGATTCTGCCAACTACATAGAACGTGACCACATTCTGTGTAGTTGGCAGGAGTTGAACTTTGGTGTTCAAAATTGCCAAACCTGAAGGAATGTACTTTGGGTATGTTTTACTCCATTCAGTAGGTGTTTATATCTGTAGCGATGATGTTATGAATTGTTCAAATAGGTAACTAAGCAACTAAGCATTTCGCCTCGTCGTTTATTTATACCGCGTACAAAGAAAGACGGGAACAATTTGCCTGCTGCGGTCTTCCCGTCCGATAATATAATTTAGCTGTCTTCAAGACTACAAGGCTCTCAATAAATTAATGTGCCTCACCATCAACTATTGCATCACTGCTTACCATCAGGTGGGATTGCAGTTAAGCACTAGTTTAACATTGAATTATTTCCATTTTTTGAGGTGCTAGTTTTACTGCTGCATACGCCGACGACCGTAGGTACCACAGTAAAACTGTTTGACGATCGAAGAATAATAAAAGCCATTACAGAACAAAGTACCCCATTACTGCTCATTCGTACATTCTGAACCGCAAGTAGAAGATATTTCAAAAGAACCACCAAAATTATATGTGTTAAATGAACGACTGAAAAGTACTGAGGCCCTACCACAAGCTCTTATGGCCATCTGCTCGACCACCTAAAGGGATGGAGATATGTTAGCCACTTTGTGTTGTGGAACACAATGTATAAATGAAGGTATATAACGTGGGCACTACTTGATAAAAATCTGCCACGTCTCTTGCTCCACCCTATCTACAGCAAAAAAATTATCAACTTTATATGAGTACATACTAGTACTCGTAATTATATAAAAGGAGAAACAGACGGACTGATATATCAACGCCCAGCCAAAACGGACCAGTAGCAGAGTAGCATAACATTATACACAAGTTCTTTTATAACGTAGGTGAGTACTGAGAGAGGAATTCCTAAAATTCACACTTTGATAAGATAAAACGGGGGTACAAAGTTTGTATAGAGAAACATACTTTCTCGCAGGTGAAGGCTAGTGACTTTATAACTCAAAAACCAAAATAATGACAAACACGCTTTGTTCTGTAAGTTACACAAAGTATAACTTTAGATAGATACAAACCTAAAAGGCATAAATAGGAAAACGGTCATAAAAATAAACCGAAAACTCGTGACTCTCCCGCAAAGTGATGAAATTCACAATTTATCAAAGTTTTAATTGCTGACCACTGTAAAGCGAATTCCTAGATGACCCTAAAGTTTAAAACTGATATAATAGCTCGTGCAGGCCGCAGAGTTGTCCCCTTGTTCTTAATGTTCGCATTTTGAACTACAAGTGGTATTCAATTATTTACGAGTATCCTGAATAAGTACTATTAATGAGTTCAGTGAGATTATAGAGATACGATAGATACTACTTAATACAGTGTTAGCTTGCAGCATTGAAAGCTTCCTACAAGGTGGACCGATGACTTGGTCTCTGGAATGCCTTGAAAGCGAGCCGCACTGGACCGTTTGCTGTGGCGACACTTGCGGGAAGCCATCTAACAGTGGAGGTTTTTCGCCTCAAAGGATTATGATGATGATGACTACTTAAGAAATTGATTGTCATTGAAAGTCCTAATGAATTAGTACACATCGAAGTTTTGTTGAAACGAAAAGCTATTTGAAGAAAACTATTTACCTGAATAAAGAGCGCATACGACAGAAATTGACTAGGTGTCCTTTTTTTGTAGTGGCTTGGCTAAGGTTGTCTGGTAGATATCGCTGTCAGCGATAAGACCGCTATTGTACCCATAGTTTAAGTTATTGTATAAACTGTACCATTACTTTTTGGTGTACAATAAAGTTTATTCTATTCTATTCTTGGCCGCCCGACCACTTTCGCAGCGACGGCGCCTACACTGGCACCTCGTATTTTCTTTACATACCGCACTTTTAAATCAACATTATTTTGACAGATCGAGGTTGATTTTCCTATTCTTATTTGGAACACATTGTATTTTTGTTGTATTTTTTTACCCGGTAGCTTCTCTCGCTAGATTGACTATATACACCACAGTAACAAGCATTTGTAGTTATTTATCACTGTTACAGACATCTTGTTCCAATTCATTATTTACGAGAGTTCTAGTTTTTGTAGTGAGCTGAATATCTTCAGTCGGTATTAACAGGGGCTCGGATTTATTGTGACTCGTAAATCAACAAGGGAACAAAAATGTTTCTTCTTTTCTTCAAATCCTTCATAATAATGATCTGTATAGATCTAGTAACTTTTTTTGTTAAAGTGTTGTTATTTGTTTCTGTAGTTGTTATTTGTGTAAGTTACTCACATCTGTTTGATTTGTTGAAATTCAACTTTCTACCAAGATGAAATCAATATCTCTCAAGAGCCATTCATTTTCATTTAATTTATAATGTCCAAAACTCCAAAATTCATACAGATAATAATTATAATTATGTATATTTATAGTTTTTTTTTTGTTTCAAATTATCATCATTTCAGCCTTAAGACATTGTAGGGGAGAGGTGGCATGAAAGGGACGCGTATTGAAAGGGACAAGACGAATATCTTGTAAAATAAGAAACTTCTCGAAACGAGAATATTTTTATTCTGTGGCAATCCCGAAGCCCAACCATTCGTACCTAACGTCCCGCTTCTATCATTTCAAACATGGCGACGGCGAGCAAGTGTTCGTCGTGTTTTATCTTTTTACACATTTAAAATTGTAGCAGTTGTTTACACAGCAGTCACAAATTTTAGGATACTTCTTCAAGCCGTTAGGTTCCCGGACCCTCAAAATAATCCGAAAAACTTCTGTTACAGAAACTATGCGTATAAATATCAAATCAATTTTATACGTTTCTGTTTATGTGGGTCAGTCGGACCCCTCACAGAACACATAAAGTTTACGATACTTGAAGTGACTCCAGCAGACTGCCGTCCGTTGCCAAAGCCTACTTGTTCCGCTCGTCATAAAACTGTCGGAGCGATCCAAAAACTGTGTAAGAGACTAATACAGATTAATTGTTGAGTTGCTTTACGCACAGCATAAGTACAAAGTCATAGTTATTTTTTTATTCCACATAGTCCTACATGGGCACTTATAAAACGTCAGAAGCTAGTGCACGGTTTCAATTGGTCTTTTCCTACGGAGAAGAACTGGCAAGAGACACCATGGTTACTCATTTAATAAAAAAATGGTTGATTTTACAATAGCCAGAGGCTCTGTTTTTTATTTATTTATTGAATTCACATAATTATAACCAAACTGATTTTCAGCCGTTCCTATTACGTACATCTAAAAATTCAGTTAAAAATCAGCCTCAGGCAACAAGAAGAAATCATGAAAACTTTAACGAAACGTCAAAAATATACACAAGTAACAACTACGTTCATTCATTCGAAGCACAAATAAATTGATTCAAGGAATATCTCTGTCGATTTTGAGTAAAGAATTAATTGGTATCTATAAAAGTATTGGGAAAATAAAATTTTCTTTTAACATTTATATTGAAAACAACAATTAAAATTTCCTATAATAGTTAACGATAATGCTGTTGGCAAAAATATATGCATTTTTAAATTACTTCAAAAAAGGAGCAGGTCATCAATGCATTGCAATATTTTATTTGGTATGTATGTTCCTCAAATATTCGAAAAAGCCTTGACTGGTTTGATTTTTTTTTAATGGGTCAACCATCAGCGTTGTGATCAGATCAAAATCTGATAATGAGGTTGTGGATGATTCAATAAAAGTCATCACAGGCACTGGGGAGGGTCAAAAAATATATTTTCCATTTTTTTAATAGATCCAGCGATAAATGTGTATTAATTCATGAATCCCCGACCGGTCCAATGAGACCGCGCTGTTATTGTTTCACTATTGTGTCTCGTTTTGTGGGTATTCAATAGGTTAAATAGTGTTAATAGGTTGATTCTTACGTAAAGTTTCATCAAGTTATTTTAGGTTTAAGTGCCTCTGGATTGAGAAAAAAGTTTTAATATCACGATTCATGAACTGTAACGATGAATTTCAAAAGTATGTATATAGCAGCAAGCTTGCTGATATACTTTTGAAATTCATCGTTACAAAATTCAAGAATGGAGTGAGGTACGGTTTTATGAGAAAAAATTGGCTGTGTGAATAAACGCATTAGTTAGTCAATCAGTTTCTCCTTTAAAACATACAGATATAGAAAAGTGTTTCCACAGACTAACTTTAAAGATTATAAAAAAGGCATAAGTTGGGTATCGGTCTCAATGTAAGAACTTATTACTAACCCGATGCCATAAATTACGTTAAAGGGAATTCTTTATGGGGTAATTTTTCATCTTCTCATGACCAGGTTGGTTAGCAAATGACATTTTAATATTAAATTCACATTAAAAGTGAATAGAACAGATCTAATTATGAAACTTTTTTTTCTTTAATAATATAAACTACCTAGTACTTGAGTGCGATCCCAACTGATGGTAAACAGTGATGTTGCTCGCTTATTTATTAAGCACCTGTTCACTCTAGCCTTGAAGACACCCAAATCAAAATGAAACTGCGTGAATGTTGTATAGAATATACGAACACGCTAAGAGAAATAATTAAGGCAAGTTACTGTTTCTGAAAGCTAAGTGTTTTTACTGTCTGGGTGACTAAGCAGTCTCCCATCTGAATATCTGAAGCACTGTTAACATTTCTTAGTAAACATCAGTAGAGATGAAATCGTGTGGTTTAATTTTATCAGAAACTTTGTTTATTTAAGTGTCAACTGTGAAACATACTGTCACAATAGATAAATTAGGAGTAAAGTACCTTTTTATAATAATGTTACTTTAAAAAAATCTACGATTAGAAGTTTTATCATCATTTCAACCAAAGGACATCAAGTGCTGGATTTAGGCCTCCCCAAGTGTCGCCTCAACAAACGGTCCTGTGCGTCTCGCATCCATCACATTTCCGCGACTCTCACCAAGCCGCCAGTTTTTCTTGAGGCAGGTCTTCCAACGCTGCGTTGCGAAGTTCCGGTACGGCCCTAACTTTCGGCGCTATTGACCATCCATTCTACGAGTAATCTGCTCTGGGCACTGTCTCTAGAAGTGTAGGTACTGATAACAAGTAAAATGTTAAAGAGAAGAAAAAGAATATCGTCCACTATTGACAAAATACTTATGTTCGCGTATTCATTGAAAATAATGAAGTGTTCAGTGTCGTCCGTCGCGCAGTCGAGTCTGTCTCTGGCTGTTATTAATGGAGCAGAGACGTGCTGAACCGTTATGGATAGTAAAAAGAATATTGTGAGCCTTTATAAAAAGCGAAAGCGATTTGTAAAAATCGTATTTGAGCTCGTGTTGAGTTCATTCTAACTCCAAAAAAACCGGGCAAGTGCAAGTCAGACTTGCGCACCAAGCGTTATATAATCTTATTATGTAAGTAGTTCTATTCCCGAATTTAGACTGTTCCATTGTCGATCACTGTAGTTTATATTTTGCTAGTGCCGATACGCTCCTAGTGTGTAACGTTGTCAAACATAAATAAAAATACAAAAATATGTTTATATCAGTCACACATTACTTTTATAACCATGATTTAGGCAACCTTTATAAATAGTATACAACTTCAACTAAAGAAAAAAAATCTGAACTATTCCCAATTTACAAAACTTCCTGGCACCGACCTAATTTTAGAGCTGCTTCCGTACAACTATAGGGTAGACAACTATGTAAAGCTGAAATAAAAAGAGCAGAGGAATTCTAATGTAGGTCACAAAAAGGCGAATATAAAAAAAATGTTAACCGCACACTAACATTCCGTAACCACGCTGAAATATAAACTGAAAATGTTTTTCACTAGTAACTCGAGGTGCACAAAAAGAGAAACTTTTTATTTTTAGGAATGAGTCAAAATACTCTTTCAACCGATGGGGCCGAAAAGTTTTAGAGTCTCCTAAGTACCACGTACAGGAAGACGCATCTTTGGAATATCTCCCACTAGGTACGAGTAGATCAACTACTTGAGGCACGCGGGAATTTGACGGATACGAGACACACAGGATCAGTCATTATGGCGACACTGGGGGCGGCCTATGTCTTATGAGCAACAGTGGACGTCTTACGCCTAAAATGATGACGTTGATTCTTTCCTTGGATGCTATTTTAACATAAAAAAAATTCAAGGCAAAACATAGTGATGCAAACTATCTAATAATGAAAATAAACATCAACTGTATAAGTAAAAAGAATACAAATGAAAGCAATTCTCGTTACTAGAGTTCAAGATGGGACCGAATCGAATGCGGCTTCCTCTGGCGCCATGTCGTAGGTAATTTCCCAAGAAGTTGTAGGTCGGGTGTTCAAACCCAGCCAGGCGCAATACTTTGTGTAATTTATTTCATTATCGCCGCTCTCAAATTCGTGACGGGAAACATCGTGAGGAAACCGGCGTTTCATATTATAAAACCATAAATTCGAAGATGTCACAGATCCACCAATCCGCACTGAGTCTGTGCGGTGGATTACAGCTTATTTCTTCTCCTAGGGAGGACGCCTGAGTCCCAGCAGTGGGAACGTTTCAAGGTCGATAAAGCTAATGCCAATACTTTAAAGACCTTGAGATTGACAATGAGAATTGAGATTACATTTTCCGACATCAGTTCAGCATCCATTTTGCAGTTCCACCTCTTAAATACAATTACTCAAACAATTTGTCACGAATACCCATTTATTAGTAAATTCACGTTAAATACTGTGACAAGCACACGACAAGGTTAATTTCATTAATTATTCATTAGTAGGAGACGTTTCTCCAGACGGTGCGGCTTGATGGCGACGCGAGGAAGCGCGTATTACTGCCTTAATTTTGTTTCGACAATATTAGATTTTGGCCAAAAGACCGCGACGTCAAAACCCTACATTCTAAGAGATAAGAAGTATTAATTATTGAATAAATAATATAAATGTAATTGTAGAAAATATGTTTTCTTTTCGTGACAATAAATAAAGTGAAAAATGTGCATATTAGAGAAGAGTTTGAAAGTGGCATTAGTGACTGAAAAGTTGAAGGGGAATTGTTTATATTTGTTTGGTCATGTAAGGAGGAGGGATGAAACGGATGTTACTAAAAAAGTTATGTGTATACAGGTGGATAGGTAGAGATTTAGTTTATACTTCGATAAACTCGGTTACACTAAGTACTCGTATTTTCTGCAGATACTTTCTGACGTTGATTGTAAATACATAAATAGAAACCAACTAATAACAAACTGTTCAAAGCAAAAGAGCGAAACTTACCTATATGTGCACCAGACTGAATGCTGTAATCAAGTTCAACAAAACAAATAAACCGTTAACACCTTCAGTAGTCTTGTGGAAACTGTTCTCGCTGCCGAATCGTGGTTAAATTTAATGGCGACGCAAAGAGGTGAAATTCCAGGAATTTACAATAAATTGAATAATAAGAGTACATTTTGGGAGTGACATTAAACATGAAGTTAAGTTTTCTCTCGGTGTTTTCCTGTTTTTTTTTTAACTATACATATGTAGGATCGTGTCCACTATCTCTTTTCCGAACCCATGGCTTCAGCAGGCTTTGACCCTGCTAAGCCCGTACGGTTTTCTCACATCTCCTTGAGGCGCGTGGTTTGGTCGTGACGGTTACCGGACGGCCGGATGATAGTCGAAGCGAATAACTCTTGGATTTTGATTATGAAAAATTGAGCCTGAAAAAAAATTGAGAACAGAAGTGAAGTAACTCTTACAAAGTTCCCCTACTAACAATCTCACAATTTTACGTGTCATGAAAGCGTAGTTATTGAAACTGGCACAAAACTTTCAGAATCAATAGTTATAAGTTTTGCCATGCAACAACTTCTTCGGACTAACTTTGTTGTGCATTTTATTATGGCCGTCACTTCATCGTAGATTTGCATAAAGTTTTCATCTCTCCTCAAACGCCAATTGTGCGTACGTCTGTACAATATAAATGACCTTGAAAAATATTTAAGGGCCGTTTGTTCACGTGGTTGTACAAATTGATTCTGCAAATAGTTTTGGTGGTTAAGGCCTAATGAAAACATTTTTTTTTTATAAAGTCTTGTAATTTTCGTGATATATAAAAAAAGAAACTGACGGACCGACGTCAAAAAACAGCCAAAACTTCTAGGACTCCTAGTCCTAGAAGTGGCGGGAAATTTTGCACAAGGCTTTTCAAAATTCATTCCTAAAGAGCCGAAACGGAACCGCCGCCGCGCCGTTTCATTTCTTTACCCCCTGAATTTTGGAAATGCCCGAGCGGCCAAAGTTTGTATGGAGAAATTTACTTGCTAGTTAGACCATAAAGGAAAATCAAATATGCTTTAAAAATATTTTCTACAACAGCGCTGTAGCCGTAATGCCTTACAAAGTGAGTGTTTGTACAGGCTCCAGTAACAATGTTCATCAGAATAGTTCTCACGGCACATCGCAGAGAAACAAGTGCTTTGTAAGAGATGAAGTGAACGAGCACAATAGAGCCAGTGTTGAAGTTTGTCGTTCATTAACACTGGAGACAGTAAGGAGCAGCGCTAAACAAAAGCGTTTTAACTGTTCGCTGACACTATCACAACTTTCTTGTGTGAAGTTCTTAATACTTCATTTTGTGCACTTTCAGAAATAATTTGTTGAAAACTGTGAGACGTCACGCATCCTAGTAATATTTGTAAACGCAAAAGTTTGTATGTATGGATGTACAGTCTTTCACGCAAAAAGTAGTGAATGGATTTCAAAAAAATAAAACTTGGTATACGGTACGGTACGGTATTATAATAATCCTTTGGTATAATTTCCTAAATTGAATCAGCCACTGGCAGCAGCTAGTGTATAACAAATGAGTTCTCTATTTGCAGCCACATTTGTGATGTGAATAATTTTCGTAAAACACAAACACTTAATTTAAATAATTTGGTTTCACGACCCGACTCGTGCTCGAACTAGCATATTTACAAACAAAGTCATGTGTGTGCACGGTATTTAATCTAAAGCCGGAAAATTCATCGTACCTTAATTAGGATTATGAAGGAACATAGGTTAACCTTTTCGGGTTAACGTGAATAAATGAAGCTAAAACATCAGGAGAGGACAGTAAGGTAAAACGAGCTGTAGTCAAACACCAGACTCACGTAAACTATGAAGAACTGACTTTGTACATGTCATACATGTTCTGTGCGCTGAGTGCGAGTTGCTTTTACGTTAACGCGATCGAAACGTGTACCGTGTTTGTCTCTCTGATTGGTTAAGAACTTGAAGCGGGCTGATTGGAGTGCCAAACGTCACAAACGTGTCAATCACGTCAGCGAAAAACTACGGCCAGGCCCGCACTAGCGGCCAGGCCGCAGGCGGCCAGGCGAAACAAATGAAACCGCCATAGAGCGCGCGCTTCTGTCCGCACGCAGCCAGCGGCCACAGTTGCGCGCGCTCTATGGCGGTTTCATACTAATGTATGTATCTCGATGGCCGCCGCGTCCTGGCCGCTGGCCACTGGCCGCTAGTGCGCTATGGGGCTATCCCGCTCTAGGTACATTGATAGGTAACAAGACTGACAAGTTAATAACTTGAACTGTGACAAATGAATTTTCTGTTGGCGTTGACATTATATGTCATTTGTCAAAGTCACGTGACAAGTATTGATAATTATGACAATACTAGCTTTTACCCGCGGCTTCGCTCCCGTCAAATGACTACCCTACATATCCTACGCTACCCTACCCTACACTACCCTACACTACCCTACACTACCCTACACTACACTACACTACCCTACACTACCCTACACTACCCTACACTACCCTATACTACCCTACACTACTCTACACTACCCTACACTACCCTACACTACCCCACACTACCCTACACTACCCTACACTACCCTACACTACCCTACACTACCCCACACTACCCTACACTACCCTACACTACCCTACACTACCCTACACTACCCTACACTACCCTACACTACCCCACACTACCCTACACTACTCTACACTACCCTACACTACCCTACACTACCCTACAATACCCTACACTACCCTACACTACCCTACACTACCCTACACTACCCTACACTACCCTACCTACCCTACTTTGCCTAACATTTTTTTTTTTAGAATTTTTCTCTCCGTAAGAACCATCACTGAACTTCAAGGAACATTAAAAAAAAAAATCAGCCAAATCGGTCAAGCCGTTTTCATGTGATGTCGTGACAACGAAAAACGGGTTTCATTTTTATATATATAGATTGGTTTAAAAATATTGATATTATTTTGAGAACATTACGAAACATAACCCCTATTTATACAACGGTATGTATTAAAAAATGTGAACGTACGAGTACATCTACTGTCTCATAAACTACAGCAAGTTTGTTGATTACAAACAACCACAAACCAAATGTCTCTAGATTGTGGTTACCAGATACAATCGGGGCAGAAATAGTAGACCCGTATTGGAGAAATGGATTCAAAACCGTACAATAAGTCTCTTTGCAGATAAACTTGACTTGGTTAATATCAAGAGGACTTCTCTTTAGTGTGGGATTTTAATATTGTCGGATATTACACCAAAAATTCCTTTTTGCTATCTAAAGGCCCTCGACCATGGTGACTTTGCAGATGCAATGCTAACACGCTACTAACGCGCAACAGCATCGCAACTGTATCGACGCAAACGTGCAGCCAGGTCATACTACAGTAGAACGGAAGGAGGGTGGCGTATGAATGAATCATTCTACAAGCAAAATAAAACCAACAAGTTGGTATTTCTTGTGAGTATACAAAAGTATACTTAGGTGACTCGGTGACTTTGCAGCTTTAGTGCATCTGTGCAGTAAAGTTTAAAACCAAACTTTATGAGTGCGAGTTCAGCACAAATTACAGTCAACGTAAACTATGGAATGTTACCTATATCGGTAATACTCTGAGAAGAAGCGCTGACGAAGTTCACAAACTCACACACGACGCAGCGTGATAAACAGACAGTACAATAAAGCGGATGCTGACTGTAGCAGTTTGATTTTACTTTGTACAACGTCGATAAGATGTGAAGTTTTTAGAATTACTGCTTGCAGTGTGATGACTGGGTGCATAAATCATACATGCCACAATGTTGCATTAAGGTAATGATCGCTTGTGAAATGTGCACTCCAAACTGACACCCACCACTCACACTACTGAAAATCAGGCCTCCATCACACGGGCCCAGTTGTGATGGGTGGCCGATTTCCTCAGAGGTGATGAAATAAATTACACAATGTAATACACCTGACGAGGTTTGAACTAGTGACCTACAACTTTTAAGCGAGGCAGTTACCATTGGGCCAAAACTGTTTTTTTATATCACTAAAAGTTAAGTTTTTCGAATTAATCAGTCACCTCAATTTCAACAAGCTTGCCTAAAAAAAAAGATTAATTTGTTTGTTACGTCAGAACCAAAATATCGTTAAACATACAGATAAGACCACGACCATTCATTACACACGGTTAGGTCAGAGAAGTCTGACCTTTATAAGTATTGGCACCTTACGTAATTCTGCCTGGACCGTAGTTAACCTTTGTGTTTTCGAGAGAAAATGTCCAAAGGTAAATAGTTTGCAGTGACTCGAGGAAACAAAAGCGTCCTAACATCTCTACCCTACTACCTCGACATTTATACGGGGTAAATTGCTTTAGTAACCAACGTCATTTAATAAAACATAGAAAAAAATATTGTTGGTATCTTCATGCTTTAGTAGCATGCCTGTTCAAGGTGGAACACTTTATAATTAGATTTGTGGAACACATGAAATACACATTAATTAGTTAATCATTACGCAATTAAATATACACAGTACAAATTGTAATTTTAACTATACATATAAATCATACCGGCCAATCGTGCCGCTCAATAAGATGGACAAGCTCTGTTAAAGAACCATTGAAGACTGCCTCATCGGGTTCCCTTTATAAGTGGGACTGGATCTTGCGGACAACCTTTTACACGTCAATTTTTCGACAGTTTAAACTATGTTGATAAGACCGGTGTTTCCTAGCTGACTACTCTGAGAAGAAACACCGAAACAAACTCAGAGGTCAACGTCTCTTTTAAAGTCTAAATAGCTTTGTTATAGTCAAATCACGTGAGAACCATGTAGATAAGTGCCTGAGATGATCTTCTGAGGAAAGAGCCATACGGATTTGAGTGGGTCTGTCCAGTCAATGCAAGTATTTGTCAGTAATCATAAAACTCAACTCAACCCAAGGAGCTCAACGTAAACGCGGTGTCTTTTCAATACTCTGCCCTGGCACTTCACGGCGGTGCGCGAAAGTGCCCTAGTGCTGACTGCATTAGGACAACTTTCGCAATTCCATGCATACCTACCAAAAGCAACCAAGCCAAAAGCGACTGCAATGAATTTTAATCAGAGATAAGTCGAACAAAAAATCTTGTTCAAATATAAAATTATTTTTCCAATTAAATGCGTTTTCATTTATTTGAAAACGCGGTCGCTTCATTTTGCTGATTAAATAAGCGGCTGTTGCGGGTGTTGATTTTATTGCTTTTATTAAATACAAGCTTTTATTCTAACATGCAACGTTTGGAGTGTATGTTTGGTAAGAGCAAATCTTGCAAATGTATTTTGTAACAGTTACCATTAACCGATTGAGCTGAAAAATAAAATGCCGTTCATAAGTCATCAAGATGACTTCTTGCCTTCGTTCTAAAGCCACGGGTATCATTTCAACCGAAAAATATCCACTGTTGGACATAGATTTTTCCAAGTGTGATCCCGACGATGGTCCTGTGCGTTTCCTATCCATTGTATTCCCGCGACTCTCATCAGGTCATCGGTCCACCTTGTGGGTGGCCTTCCAACGCTGTGTCTTCCGGTGCGGGATGGTTACACTAGAACCTTTACCTCAAAAGGAAACAACCGGAACCCTTTAGATGAACAGATCGATGAACTGACCACTTTGTTGCCCATCTGTCTGTCAAATGTTTGTTAAAATGAGTTCAGTACCCAATTAGCGCTTCATTCGTATTGCGCACACACATGATTTCACATCGTTAAATGCGAATCTATTCACTCAATCCAATTACCATCATGACACTCTTGATTACACAACGTTCTGACTGTGAGAACTTAATTAGACTCATGCGATCGTAGGTGATCAATTCAACTAAATTGAAATTGGATTGTTAATGTTTGATTGTAGACATGTTAAGTCAAATTAGATGTTGATTTCGCACAAGTACGTTTGACGTAGCTTAATTTCATCGCAGTTGGGGACTTCTTGCACTTTTTATAATTATGTAACATAAACTAGTGCTTGATTGACATCCCACCTAATGGTAAGCAGATACAAGTACAATCGTGAGGCGCACTAGTTTATTAAGAGCTTATATTCACTTTTGTTGAAGAAATACTAATAATTGTAAGAAAGTATTTAACAGAGTGATCGCCGAATTCGATGGAAATTACAGTTTTGTCGATCAGGTAGTTTCCGAGATTGCGCGGTTAATCAATACAAAAATTTTGATTTTTGAGTTTGTTTTTTTTTTTGACGTGGCTGTCGTGTTTTTTTGTATTTACTAGTTGCGATATGTCTGCATAAGCACTTGTCGCCTCGGGCATAGGGCGATCCCCGGTCACCGTTGGTGCGGGCTTGCGAACGACGAGCAGTGTTTAGTTTGTCGTCCGGTAACTGTCTGAACCGCGTGAAAGAGTTGTCAGCTAAATTGTAGGGGCCCAGCAGGACCGATTCCCGCCAGGGTCACGGGAAATTTTTGAAATAGAAACTTTAAACTTTAAACTCAAAGGGCAACTGAAGAAGACATGTGTGATTTAAGTCAGTAAAAGTCTGATACACCTTGGCTTCTCTCCCCATCCTATAGCAAGAATCAGAAAAACCGACAATATTGGGCTATAGTTAGCACTGATTAGTATTCAGGGATACAAAGAAGCGACGAGTTAAACGAATTAATGGTAACAAGAAAAAAAACTGCCGCTTAGTTAAAATTTCCATCTAATTAGGCAAACATGAAGATACGGTTAACTAGAACAAAAATTCGGACAAAATACTTTCGTAACTTTAATGACAATTAGTGTAAAGATAATAACATTAAAAGGGTTCTTTTTATAAGGACATGCCTCGACAGGCTTCGTTTGAGAAAAGGCCTCAGTTTCCTTGTCGTAATAGAAGCTCTGTAGAAAATTGGGACGACATGCAACGAGATTTTGAGGAGATTGTTACATTTTCTTTCCTTGTTACTGAGAATACAAGCAAAATGCTCAATGTTTTGTATTTTTAGAGCGTCCCTTGCTACGTATAAAATTCTAATATTTCATTTAAGATTACAATCAATGAAATATAAGTAATAAATGTGTTTTATTTCTAGTACAATAATACTTATCTGGAGATTATCAATAACTGAGACGCGTAAGTCTCCGACATATCACCTAGCTCTTATAACGTTAACAATAATTATATTATTTTGTGAAGATGTATACAACTTGTTTCGTCTGTGTGAGGCGCGTTAAAACACGGTTCAATTAAAACAACTGAAATAATGCCATTTGTAAGTCATACTTTTTGGAGTAATACTTATCCTTTCACAACAATATTTGAAGCCGTTAACTCGGTTACGGTAAATTTGAAAAATATCTAATATTATCAAAATAGAAAATTACATTCAGAGAGCGATCTGTGTAATAAGTACAGCACGTTTGACAATTGTATGAGAATACGCACCGTGCACACTGCAGCTCAGTGTGATGTATTGTATTACGACGTAGCAGTTTCGACCAAGTTGAAATAATTGTTTCAGGAGATCTTAACCTATTTTATGTGATAAATGGTTACATATTTTACTAAAATATTGTATCTAATTATAAAAATACCTATTTCATAATAATAACGTCTATGTAATGGTACCTTATAGATATCTATACAATGTGTCGGGTGAACCAAGATATACAATAAATAAATGGACGTGGGCGGGCCCACTGGCGGCAGTTTGTGAAGCAACTTAGTGACGAGAATAGACGAAACGTCGGCACCGCCTCATATCACAGAGCTCATCAACTAACAGACGTGCGCCGGTGGCTTCACTACAACGACTCGTCACATCCTTCTGTTCAGAGACACAACGATGCGCCAAATCTGTTGCTATTGGTAAAGTCCACGGTATAACCAAGTGCGAACACATATAACCAATCTAAATCCTCCAAATTGCTGCAAGTTACAACTTCCATAACTGCTTTGTTTAGTTGTTGTATAAATATTATTATAGCCTAGAATAAAATAGAATATAATGATGCGGCGTGCGAGGCCGCACCGTAACGTAAATAGCTACTAATGTAGCGCTAGACAATAACATATAACTCAATAGTTCAGTCGAGTCAGCCTCGGAACAATGAACCGGCCACTGGCCAACGTAACACGTATATTATGCACTAAGTAATAGACAAGCGTGGCGGCGCGCACCGTCCACGCCGGCGGCTCTAGTGTAACAACACTAAAAGGAACTTTCAAGATAAGAAAACAATGTCTCTAATAATATCATCAAGTATTTACAGTCGCGCGTCGCGCGTTGTCCCGTGTGGTCAGTATGCGGCGGCGCTCAGTCGAGGCGCGCGCGCTTGCTGGGCGGCTCGCCCTCGCCTTTCCAGTACGCGTACTCGGGCAGCCACTTGAGCAGCTGCGCGTCGAAGAACTCCTCCAGCCGCTTGGCGTCCTTGTAGATGATGCTGTCGGGCGGATTGTACCTGTAGGCGTTGCGGAACAGCAGGCGCACGTCGGCCACGAACTGCGCCACGTGCGTGTAGCGCTGCGGGTTGTGCGGCTGCAGCTTCAGCCGGATCATGTCCAGGCACATCGGCTGCGAGATCTTGGCGTGGTAGTGCAGGTTGTCGGGCGGCACGAGCTCGCGGAAGGGCAGCGAGGGCTCGTACTGGCAGTACAGCTCCAGCGTGAGCCGCTCCACCAGCTTCATGCTGCGCGGCGGCAGGCCCCCCCCGGGCGGCGCGGCGTCCGCGCCCGGGCCCCACGCCAGCTCCGCGAAGTTCACGCACAGCAGGCACTGCCACGTCTCCGTCTCGTCGGGCAGCTTCTCGATGGTGGGGATGTGGCAGTACTGGTGGAACACCTTGGGGCACTTGTCGCAGCACATGAGCTCGCCGCCGTCCATGCAGACGGCGCACCAGTCCTCGTTGGGGTCGTGCTTGGGCTCGTCGGTGCTGGAGTGCACGTGCGGCGCGGGCGAGGGCGCGGGCTCGCCGGGCTCGGCCACCACCTGCACGCCGTTGGAGTCCAGCTTGGCGATGGTGGCCATGAGGTCCTGCACCGACGCCGCGCACACCTTGTCCAGCTCCGTCGGCACGCCGCCGTTGAGGCTGGGGCTGGGCGTCTTGGGGTTGGTGGAGGTGACGGCGGCGGGCGCGGGCGGCGCGCGCGCGCGTCCCAGCGTGATCTTGTAGTCCGCGCCCGCGCCACCGCCAGACATGCACGCGCCCTCCACCACGCCGTTGGAGAGCCCTTGCTGCGGGATGTGCCACTTGGCGGCGGCGGGCTGGTGCTGCAGCTGCAGCTGCTGCTGCTGGTGCTGGTGGTAGGCGGGCGGCGCGGGCGCCGGCGAGTCATCATCATCATGTCAGCCGAAAGACGTGCACTGCTGGACATACGCCTCCCCAAAGCGTCGCCACAACGACCAGTCCTGAGCGTCTCACATCCATCGGCTAACCACCATAAGCACCACTACTGATAATTAATTAATCCAAACTAATATTATAAATGCGAAAGTAACTCTGTCTGTCTGTCTGTCTGTCTTTGCTTCACGCCTAAACTACTGAACCGATTTGTGTGAAATTTGGTACAGACATAGTTTGGAACTTGAGAATGGACATAGGATAGTTTTTATTACAAAAAATAAAATAAAAAGTAAGATAAAAAATAAAATAAAAAATAAAATTTATTCCGGACATACAGCGCCATCTATTGGTCAAGAGTCGGCATCAATTCCGTACTGAAAATTTATCGGAAAAATGTAAATAAATAGTAAAAAGGTATGAAAATATAAAATAATACAACTTTTAGTTTGGGATGAACGTACGATGTCCCGTAAAAAAATAACAATCGAAGCACTTCATCGCACGATGAAAGACATTAAAAACAATCAAGGTGTTATGGAAGGAATGGTGGTTCTATTGGCCGGTGACTTCCGGCAGACCCTGCCGGTTATAGCAAGGGGCACACCGGCAGATGAAATCAATGCCTGTTTAAAAGCATCTGTGCTATGGACACATGTGAAAAAGGTTTCACTGTCGACGAATGTGCGAGTATTACTCCATAATGATTGTCAAGCCGGGCAGTATGCTGCTGCTCTTCTGAAGATCGGCGAGGATCGCATGCCTACCGACTCCGAGAGTGTGATCACGCTGAGCAGCGAATTATGCCAAATTTTGGATAGCACATACAATTTAAAAAATAGTGTCTATCCGGATTTACGCGCTAATATCGAAAATCGGGAATGGTTATGCGAAAGGGTGATATTGGCGCCAACAAATGAAATAGTAGGCCGGATAAATGACCAAATTATGTCTGACGTATAGGGAGATGTCATCGAGTATTTATCAGTAGAAAACGTCGTGGATGCCGAGCAAGTGACATCTTACCCAACAGAGTTTCTCAACTCCTTAGAGTTATCAGGAGTGCCTTCTCACAAGTTGAGGCTGAAAGTTGGAGTTCCTGTGATGCTTATGAGAAACCTAGATCCACCAAGGCTATGTAACGGCACACGGTTACAAGTAACCTATTTAGGACGGAATGTCATTAAAGCCGTTAATCGTTAAAGCCGTAAAAATCTGCCGGAAGTCACTATTCCACGCGAACGAAGTCGCGGGCAAAAGCTTCTGCGGGCAAAAAATTCTGCTTCTAGCTGGTTTTAATTGTGTAGTTTTCTTGGCAGACGACATTTATTTAAACGCATTTGTCAGAAAGAGCTACTTGTACTTGTTATCAAATATGTAGAATATCTGGGACTAGATGAAGGAAGTGGAACGATTTGAAATAGGTCATCAATAATGCGGAAACAAATTGAAGGATATTGATGTTCAACTTAATAGCTTTCGTTTCCAATAACTTGTTGGAATGTAATGTTACTCATATTACATTCTCTTGTTTATAAATGGAGGTAGGTAGGTAAAAGAAGTAGATAATTATGTATTGTATATTGAGGACTCAAGAAATCCAAGGTTACCGACATAGCTCGAAAAATTGCCTAACTTACATAAATGGCACTAGACAGAGCACATTGCTCGTAGAATAGATCGATGGAGACGAAAGGTTTCAGAGTGGCAACCACGTACCGGAAGACGCACTGCGTCTTACCTTGTGGGAGGTGTTCCAACGCTGCGTCTGACGAAGCGTTGGAACACCTCCCACAAGGTAAACCGATGACTTAGTGAGGGTTGCGGGAATGCGCACAGGACCGTTATTATAGCGACGCTTGGAGTAGTCCTTTGTCTGACAGTGGATTTTTTTCGGCTGAAATGATGATGATGATGTTTATTAATGTAGTTACTAGTTAGGTAAAATAAGTGGATATGCATTGAATACTATAAAAAACGATTTGTGAGTTGTCTTCGATTATATAAATAGAATATAAATGGTGTCCCCTAAAAAGGTGAAGACATTTAAAAATAAATGACTATGGAGTTAGTCAGACTAATCTTATGAGTAAGTTCAAATACGTTCGTTAATTCAGAAAATATTACATGTTCCACATTTTCTCGACCTCATCAGTTTTGCGAAATCATCCGTTGGTAGTGTCGATTAGTTCTCATCTATAAGACACACGCGCACACAACACATACCATATTAAACATGAGGAAGCGAGGGATACCGGAATATGTTACACGGGTCATCGCGTTATTACATCGTCACTCATTTTTCCTGTTAATTTGTGAAGGGAAACACAGGAAGGCCAATTAAGTCCGGAGTAGGTTATATTAATATCTGAGAACGTCTTTTGCATGATACCTTTGGAAATTATTGATCGATATGGAGATTCATATCCAATAATTTATAATTCTGGTGGAATTTAGATAGATTTCACCAAATTTCATCAACATCATCGTCATGTCAGCCGAAAGACATCAACTGCTGGACATGAACCTCCCCCAAACGTCGCCACAACGACATATCCTGTGCATCTCGCATCCATCGGACGACCGCGACCCTCACCAGGTCATCGATCCACCTTGTGTTCCAACACTGCGTTAGCGTAAAATTCATTACCTGCCTGTTTTACTTTGCTGTTGTCAAGCTCATTAAGTTCACCACAAAACGGCTAGTTCTATTTGTATGATTTTAGAGCCGCTTCAAAATTGCGACTAGCATAATGTTACCAGAACCAGTTAATTAGTATGGCACACATTGATTAAGACAAATTTTAATAATGTTTATTCCTCAAGCTACTATTTTTAAATTTGCAGACGACATGTTGTAATTATCTAATGGTTGTGGTAACATAATCTCCTAATACTTTCAGGATTGCCCAAGTACCAAATTTCATCTAAATTCGTTTTTGCTGTTAGAGCAGAAAGAAGTAACAAAAATACATGTACAGAAAAACTTTTGCTTAGAGTAATAATGTGATAATAATGGTCATAACAGCAATGAATGTAAACGTATTTCACGACACAATAAATTCATAATGAGTTCCACCAACAGGAAATGTGAGTTCTAGGAAATCAAAGTACAGTGTTACGAGTATTTCATCAATAAAAGAATATTATTACTCTTGTTATGTCGAAAATATAAGAGTTATCATTCAACGATAGTAAGTAGGAGCAATAGGAGCACTATATCATAAAATGTCGATTCAAACATTCTACAGCTTATACCGATGATCCTTCTTTGCATTTTGAATTCCAGAATGATAGTAGTATATCTTTCAAAAATCCCGGGGCCCTAGCAGGTATCGGCCGTAATACTAGATACGGTTTTGTTAACATCTGTTTAACGCGCATGTAACTCTACAAGTTGTCACCAACTCGATCCTTACTGAACACCCGGATAGTGAAATGCCTCTCCCGTTTGTCCACAGCCCACTCCTGCGGTAGAAGAGGATTGACTTGCGACTCCCAATACGGGGCATGTCTTGTAGCAGCGTTGGGGCATTGAATTGAACCTAATATGGCATCAAACGCTAAGTGCCTACATACTTACATAAACGAAGACATTGTAGTAGAATTACGATCTATAAACACTCTACCAGGAGCCAATATAGCAGGTTGAATACACACTGAAATGGGTGCTCGTAAAGTCGATTGATTGCTCTGATGACATCTATTGAAAGGGTAGGCTTTACACTGCCGCACTGTTGATGAATGTCATCGAACAACCGTCAGAATAATAGATATCTATGAACTATTGGCCAAGTTAGATGCATGTACGGACTTCTCTGCGGAGCAGTAGTGCAAATCATAAGGGAATGAATGTCCTCAATTCCTCACACCCTAGTCGCAGCCGCGTTTCATGGTGATCCCCGGGTACTACACGTGTGAGCTTGCATACGACGAGCACTGGGTAGGTCGCCGTCCGGGCGTTGGGTAAGGATTGAGCCCGAGTGTGCGACGGCACCTGGTATTCCACGTACGCCTCAAAGAGATGTAAACAAAACCCCCAGTAAAACCGATACCGGCTAGGGCGTCGGGGAATTTCTGGAAAGGAAACTGGTCCTAGAACGTAAAGGACAACTAAAGGACACAGATAAGCTTTAGTCAGTAAAAATCAGACATGCCATCTTACTCCACCCTAGGAGTAGTGGGATAAATCATTGGATGATTTCTCACTACCAAAAAAAATGGACTTCATTTCATCAACCACACTTGTTAGTTTTATTGATTCAATGAATTGGATTTACAACATTTGCTACCCAATTTCGGTGATCTAATTTAGATTGGAACCACTAAATTGCCTCAGATTTCAATAGTTTAACGATTGGAAAGGCCATGACAGAATTCTAATAGAGGTCATTAGAATTCTGTCAAGGCCTTTCCCGCGAAGTATTATGATGGTTTAACGAGTTCCTGTTAAAATAGTCTTTACTGGTTAAAATAAAGCCCAAACTAAAGCAAATGCTGTACAAATCCAGCGATGCGAATAGATTATATCCAAGTGAACTATCTGATGATGAATCTTATCTTTGAAACTAAGCCGTATTATACGTAGTGTCATGTAGCAGAGAAACTTTAAAAATACTGAACTGTAGAACTCTTTTATCAGCGTGGTCAATTGGCTAGGAAAACTTTGAAAAAGAAAATACAAGCAAGCCATTCTTGTTTCTTTTTTATTTTGATTTGGCTTCGAAATGTTTGCCAATTGAGCCAAGTGCCAAAGTGGATGTAATTCGAGGAGTCGCCTTCTCTCACAAACTTCGTAGTGGTAGTCAATACTACAATTAATAACATTCATGGCTCCATTTTACCATTTAACAGTTTAATAAAAATAGTCACTAAACTTTATTCGAAAATAATGCTTCCTGAAAACCATGTCACTTTGTTGGCAGAAAAGAAAATTACTGGTATTATGAAATAGTATAGCAGCGTAATCATAATTATTATTATTTTACATAAAGTGGCCAGCATCTACATAGATATTTGAGTTTCAAAATATTACCAGTTAATTTTATGGAATGATCGCCAGTTTATATTCTATTGTACATCTTATTGATGTCAATTGTTTCATTTAGAACTGCGTTTACGGTATAACTTTAGCAATATCTATCTTATATATTACTTAGGGCTAGTAGAAATATAGTTTTGGTAAAATCCGACACAAACTTGAATGTTATGTGTTCACTAAATCTCTTGTGTCTCGTGAAGGCTCGACTGAGAGCTGTCGTAACCGTAACATTTAGGATGGTTTATGTTAATTGCCTATTCCGTTCAGGCAGTGCGGCCTTCCGAGACCATGTTCATAACGATGAAAGGAGGGCCGTTACTGAGCTTTTTTCAATGGTTTCAATGCCAGTTAAATCTTTTCTTGCTAAGGAATATATTATTATGTGATAATATTAAACCTAAGACATCATTTTAGGCTTTGATATCAAAAGTGTTTCATTTTATTTTAAGTTGTTCCTCTCTCAGAATAACCCCTGTGTTCTGAGTGCGTTCTCAAGCATGAAAACTGACATACAAATTAATACAAAAGTAGCCCAGACCAGAAACAAATATGTATAGGCTATACAAATATTAGTTCCTTGTTTCTGAAATATTAATAGCCGAAATTAAAGAGATCAGAACGTTTTCACATATTGTATAAATAAATTGGGAAAAATAGGTACTATACCCCTTTTTAATAAAAAAAACATGTTTCTAAAAAACTGTTATGTATCTATGAAATACATTTATTTCGTCAAGGATATAAACACAAAGTATTCCCCTGTACGAGTTGTAATGTGCCGAGACTGAATCAGTAATTATCTTTTTAATTTTCCTTTCTATTGTAATACTGTTACAAAATTTACCTAAAACAAAATAAAAGGCAAGAATACAAGAGCCCTTATGAAAATCCTTTGTTTTCAAATAACGATACAGCCTGTGCAACAGATACAAGAGAATTTAATTAGGTTAGTTGTTTGCTGTAGACAATTATTTCGCCTGAAATAGACTTGGTTTAAAATGATTTACCAAGCTGTGGATAAAATAACATCACAACGGTCTGCAATAATTGGCCTGCTACGGTTTTCCGGCCTGATTATAATTTAGATGTGTACATGGCTAGAGTAAATACGTTCTTAATACAGTAGTGCGTCTCACCATCAATAATAATTGAATCCCTGCTTACCATTAGATAGCACCACAGTCAACCCCTAGTTTATATTAAAAACAAAACAACAATTACAAAATATGTAAGCATATGAACATAACTTACTTGAAATGAAAATCATTATTAACTAACAAACTTTACAATACAAAATGAAGTTTAGCACTTGAGGGATGGCTGAGTTAGATTTGAATGTTAGTGTCACTTTAGGCCACCAAAATTCTCTAATCGCACAGTTATTCTCAATTATAATTTTCCTAATATTCAGTGCTTGTGTGCTTTGCGTTTTGCCAAATAGCCTTTGTAATTACAAAAAACAGTCAAATGACAGTTTAAAAATTCTAAGAGGTATCTTAGATAGAAAGTTTATTATCACTAAAAAAATCCATTATCATTTCCAAACACCTTCAATTTCTGAATGCAACCTCTATCGAGTTGGAAAAATCCGTTTACACTGAAATGCGCTTAAGTTATAATTCTACTAGCTTTTGCCCGCGACTTCGTTCGCGTGGAATAGTGACTTCCGGCAGATTTTTACGGCTTTAACGATTAACGGCTTTAATGACATTCCGTCCTAAATAGGTTACTTGTAACCGTGTGCCGTTACATAGCCTTGGTGGATCTAGGTTTCTCATAAGCATCACAGGAACTCCAACTTTCAGCCTCAACTTGTGAGAAGGCACTCCTGATAACTCTAAGGAGTTGAGAAACTCTGTTGGGTAAGATGTCACTTGCTCGGCATCCACGACGTTTTCTACTGATAAATACTCGATGACATCTCCCTCTACGTCAGACATAATTTGGTCATTTATCCGGCCTACTATTTCATTTGTTGGCGCCAATATCACCCTTTCGCATAACCATTCCCGATTTTCGATATTAGCGCGTAAATCCGGATAGACACTATTTTTTAAATTGTATGTGCTATCCAAAATTTGGCATAATTCGCTGCTCAGCGTGATCACACTCTCGGAGTCGGTAGGCATGCGATCCTCGCCGATCTTCAGAAGAGCAGCAGCATACTGCCCGGCTTGACAATCATTATGGAGTAATACTCGCACATTCGTCGACAGTGAAACCTTTTTCACATGTGTCCATAGCACAGATGCTTTTAAACAGGCATTGATTTCATCTGCCGGTGTGCCCCTTGCTATAACCGGCAGGGTCTGCCGGAAGTCACCGGCCAATAGAACCACCATTCCTTCCATAACACCTTGATTGTTTTTAATGTCTTTCATCGTGCGATGAAGTGCTTCGATTGTTATTTTTTTACGGGACATCGTACGTTCATCCCAAACTAAAAGTTGTATTATTTTATATTTTCATACCTTTTTACTATTTATTTACATTTTTCCGATAAATTTTCAGTACGGAATTGATGCCGACTCTTGACCAATAGATGGCGCTGCATGTCCGGAATAAATTTTATTTTTTATTTTATTTTTTATCTTACTTTTTATTTTATTTTTTGTAATAAAAACTATCCTATGTCCATTCTCAAGTTCCAAACTATGTCTGTACCAAATTTCACACAAATCGGTTCAGTAGTTTAGGCGTGAAGCAAAGACAGACAGACAGACAGACAGAGTTACTTTCGCATTTATAATATTAGTTTGGATCAAACTTTTAATCAACATTCTGACTTGAACAGTTCTCTATTTAATTACACAATACTAAGTCGAAGTACTCACATTTTATTTTTCGTTTTACAAGCAGAACAAGTGCGGACACGGAATAAATAAATGAAGAACTATTCGGGGATGGGGAGGGAGTGGTTGAAGGGGAGGGAAGAAGTTTAATCATTTGTTTGTTTGTGCGCGTTTCGGTGTGGTCTTACTCATCACAAGTTAAATTAGTGCGGTGAATGTGGGACAACTGTTGAAAATATCTGCAATAGGGAATGTTGTTATGAATTACGAATATATTAAACTCGTAGAAGTTATATTTATACCGTAAGAGAAAATATAAGAATTCACACTTTTTAACTGTAACTATACGTAAAGAATTAACTATCAACTTCAACAATTAATACTGAGAGGAAAAAAATGCTCTCTTAGTGCACCTGAATTACATGATGGTTTGAGCGTACACGTATATTCAGAAAATACTGCACAGTATTTGTTAGAATGACGAATGGTGGATTCGGAAAAGTTATGCTTTTGCTCGTACACGTTTGTATAGCAATATTTTTCAGTTTCAGTTTTAAAACAATAGTCAATTCCATCATTCAATCTAAGCCTCTAATTAGGTTACATAACGTTTAAAACTCAGATACAAAGCGTCCTCCAATGTAACGTGTAACACTCAATCTACGATGCCCAGTATCCTACAATATTTACCCCCTGACATTTAATAGTACATTCACATGATGTGGGATATGTTGTTGAACAATTTTACAACGTTGCGCGTCAAGTTTGGAGACATCTTGTCTCCTAGTGTATCTGAGTCTTTAACCTACAAAGAATGGTAGTAATATGCTGACGGATTACGGAATATGCATAACACAACAACCCACTAATTTACGACGTCATAACTTACTCGACGACACTACGTTGTGATGTTCTTTTGTTGGGGTACAACGAATATTTTTGCAGCGTTTTTCAAAAGTGTAAGAAGCTGTACTTTAGTAGGTTGGCTGTAATACATGATGAAAAGTGGGATTGACCGCTGTTTATTGCCAAACCTATGTAGGTTACTTTATATAAACTTATATGAAAGCGCTGCAGAATAAATATTATTATAGAATTTCAGTCTTATTTTAGGGGATTGTAGACATTGTATTTGATTTTTTTTTACAATGTTTACGGTAAACAAGAAACTCTGCCTCCTTCTAAAAGTAACTACGTACGTAATTCAAAAGTCAGCATCATTAGTATCCTGTGGATGGTACGCAGTGATGTAATCGTTGATAGTAAGGTGCACTATAAGTTTATTAAGATCCTATTTACACTAGCCTTGAAGATACTTAAGTTATAATAGGACGGCAAGATAGCAGTAGGTTATTTTTTTCCAGTCCTTGGAGGTTTACGGTAAAATAAAGGAGGTGTAGAGGTGTTAACAATGTAAGAGTGGATACTCGCAGAACGTCGGGTTGTCCAATGGAAGAAAGATGATAGTGAAATCAAATCAACGCAATTCCCTCGCATACTCCCCAAAACGTACCCTGTAAAACATCAAAAGGTTGGTTACTTTGTAAATTGGAATTAACCAAATCTCGATCATCAATAGCCTCTTTGCAGGCCTTTCAACTGAGTCCAAAGCGCAGCAAAATTGACTTTACAAAAGATAGGTCAACGACAGTTGCAGGAGTGCAACTCAGTAATCATGTTTGGGAAACCTTTGAATCTCAGGATGCAATTGGCATATTCTGTGCCCACTCAAAAGCATTTGATTCCGTTGACCATAGCACTCTGATCTATAAATTGCACTATTACGGAATTCGTAACCAAGTGTCTTGTATCTTGTTCTTTCCTATTTATCTTACAAGCAGCAAAAACTAGCAGAGCAATGTCTTCGGGGTTTCTAGTCAAGGCTGATGTCTTTAGGTATAATTCTTTTTTTTTTTCTTCTTCGTATTAATGACTTTCCTTACATTAAGGTTAATTTATCTGCATATGAGTGGACGAAATGGGGTATAAAGTTTTTATGGAGAAACCTACTTTCGCGGGCAAATCTGCAGGCAGAAACTTGTATTATATAGATAAGCTCACATACATAGCAAAAGCTTATCACAGGTCCTCGAAGGTCTGCAGTTTCCTCTATTATCATTTGTACACATAAAATAACATTCACACAAAAAGGAAGGCTCTATTATTACCAAGGTAGCAAAGTGTACGAGAATGCTCCTGCACAGACAAAACCAACCGAACCGAAGTATATTAGGTTAGGAGCTTTGACTAACTTTGTAAATAGAACAGTCTAATTATTTCAACAAACACGGGGTTTATAATAAGGTACTGTCAGTGGATGATCATAATAATGAAATAAAAGCAAGTACGAATCTCGGCCTACATTATTTGGCACGCAGTAGAAAAATTAAAATCATTTAGACAAGTTTTTGTAAATTTAGGCCCAGCTGGGTCTACGGGTTCTCTGAAACAATGGCAAAGAAGAACAATAATGGATTTTTAGTCATTAAAAGTACCTAGAGTGGAAGAAGTTATATTGATGATTTCCTACCAAAAAAAAAAAGGTGAGTTTTAGTACCAGGTCTGATACGAACTCTCACTCAACCCAGAGCGGGAAAAGTTATTTGATGAAACCTTACCGAACACCCTTTCTTGGAAGGATTCTACATTATGTAGTAAATTAGTTTACTCTCTTAAGTTAACAGTTTGGAAGAAAAGTTACGGGGGTAACTTAACGGTCGGTTTCTATGACGGTTAATTCTGGTTAGTTAAATTTGCTGAGATGACTTTGAGGCACAGTTAACCATTTGGCAAAAAGTTTTGTGACCGCAACAACACTTTTAATTTTATCGCTTTAGTATGATAACAAAGCGACCTTTGATAATAAACGTTTGCGTTATGCTTTAGTGCCCTAATACCCGTCTAATATTTCGCTCGGTGACTGAAAATGGGTCTGAGAGTTGTATTATTAAAAATTTATTTACGAGTTAAATTATATGATTGGGAGTAAAACGTTTAAGTGACCTTTTTATTTAAAATCATCCTCATCATGACTTCTCTTCGCTCTAGGGCGGAACGAGAGGGCGTGTATTTTAATAACTAACATAGGAGTGGGTTTACCCACTCCTATGTTTGCCTTCGTTCCAGGATTCCGGGGTTTTCTTTCGCACAACCTATGGCCCTAGTAGGCTTAGACCCAGTCGGGCCTCTAAGGGCCATCTGCAGATAGGTACAAAAGCATTTGAAGACAATGAACATACTTTAGTAATTTGTCTACAGAGTTAATTAATGTCAACAAATATAAGAGAACATTAGCGAATAACTCGTACTTAATTTTGGGTTTTGAGTTTTCTATTGTTATATAATTCTAGGCAGCCTGGCCGAATAATGGGACCCAATTTAATCTACACTTTGAAAGGGTTTAGAAATGGTGGACCTAAGTATTACTGAAATAATATCAACTAATTAGAGAAATAAAAGGAACCGCTGTATTTTCCGCTTTGTTAAGAGAAGAACAGTAGGTATTCGACGTCGGCTCTGAATTCGCAATATTTTAGTCCAAAGAGTAGTTGAATCTAATTAAGGCCATGAAAAGACGTTAATCTAGATTTACTTTTATATTTTTTAGAAAAAAAAACTATATCCTGGTTTTATTAACTAAGGAACCGACGTTAACTAACCCTAAGCTCAGTTAGCTTAGATATTAAAAGTAAACGTAACGGACACAGTTAAATTAAGACATATACATGAAATATCGGTATTCATCTACATCAAAGACGTCTAGACGAAAAAAAAAATAGCATTTTTATTCGGTTTAATGAAATAACAAGACCATATATAATACGAATAAATTTAAGATATAATTTAAGCTTCTAAGGCCGCGCGCCCACTCTGTGGTGATGATAGACAATCGTGTAACTTTATTTGTCGTCCTAACATACGTGCTACTAACATACGTCATACTAACTGTCATTTACGACTTTTTTTCGGTGACAACAGATTGCCTTGATGGTGATGGTAACAGTTAGGTTAGGTTAGGATAAAAAGTTGTCTGCTTATGATGTGTAGCTTGCTGCTTATGTGCAAACGATGAAGTGACTGCCGTGGAAAGTAAAAGTGTCGTCGAAATCCAATGGGAACAGCTAATACGATAATTGCTTAGCGATAAAAAAATTACGATAAGCAGTCGTTATAATGGCAACAGCTAGGGACGATAGTCGACCGACAACAAATGAATCGTTACGACATTGTAGGAACGTAGCCTTACGAGGTTATTACGTTTGTATTTCTGCGGGTATTCTAACAGACCGCAGAGCATAGAACACAAACTAAATACCGTGAGCAGAGTTCATGAAATAGTTCACAATTATATAGAGCTTCACATTTACGTTGTACTGTATCATAAGATACGTGACTTGAATAATCTTACGATGAATATCCATTTCTCTTTTTATTTTATGCTGTAGAATTAAAATTTTCGTTAGGTCGATTTCTTTTAGGATTACTTAATAGATCATTTTATTCATCCTTCATTTTTAATTGTGGAATGTGTGGTACACATTTTAAAAGTCTCATACTTTTTTAAAGCCGGTTAAAAATTTGGATGCAAAAAAAGTTGGCAATGTTGACCGAAACCTGCTATTGTGAAATAATTAAACCTTCGCGCGTTTACCCGTATTATTATTACGTCAGTAATATTTATAAGCCTACCGGTATCAATTTGTTCCTAGAAATTGTTTTCAACACCTTAAACTGTCTAAGAATCTTGTCTGTTTAAGATTGACTGATGTCTGTTAGAGAAGATAATGTTATAATGGACGAGTACTGCGGAGGCTTTTTTATGTATTATACAAAAACCTTATACTGAACCCCTCGTTCTGTTGTGCATCTCTCACAACGATCTTAATTTGTTTTCACTCCTCACCAGCAGCTGCTAAGCGAACATTCGTATTCAGTCCGCGGTTTTATACTTTTTGCTTAAAAACTTGTATTTGTATTTTAGTTCACATCCGATGTTTTGTGAGAAACATTTTAGTACTGCATAGGGTTTTATTACACTCGACATGACCGAATAACTTCATGATGGTTCGAGCTTTACATCAATTTAGCCCTTGAGTAGTTAGAGTTTACTAAAACTGTGTAATTTTTTATCACTCTGCAAGAAACTTGGTTAATTAGTAGTTTTACAAGATGCATTTGGAGAATGTGCTTGGGCATTGCATGACTTGATTCCGCCATCTCTTTTCTACTATTAGACAACCCGAAGTACGGCCAGTATTCACGATTACGTTGATGAAACCTCTACGGTTCGGACTAAACGTTTCACCTTGTCGTTTATACCACGTACTTATTGATTAATAGCTTGGAGTGGACCAATTGAAACGACATAAGTGTGTCAACCTCGTTAATGCAAAATATAATCTGACTAGGCATTTTGGTGTTATGAGTTACCCATGTGGTGATAAACTCATAAAACTACGCAAATGCCAAAAGTGTATGTTTTTCCCAAAGACCGATTTTATCTTTAAAACTTTCTTAAAAGAAAACTTCAGACAAGTATCAAACTTTCGTATATTTGCGGATCCGGTCCCAACTCTTTCAAATGCATTTCTCCCAACAATGAAACTTATGCTATGTTTGTAGGTTATGGGATCGACACAGATGTCATGTGATATATGAAAAGATTTCTGATATCACAAACGCCAAATAGGTAAGATAAAACATAATTTGTTTTCTGCAGTGAACCCCAAAAATCCATGGATAATGTAGGTAAATATCCCCAAAATTTTCTTTAAACATCAAAGAACATTCAATCATTTATTTGATTGAATGTTCTTGGAGCGTCAGATTTTTTATTTATTTAAACTGTTTCTTTCCAGCGTTAAGAATAATAACTCCACTTGAATAGGATCAGATTATTTTCACAAGTTTTAAAATTGACCGAAATATTTTCACCAATTTATGATTCCGAGCTCTGGATAAATATGCAATGGGTTTTTTCTCAACTCTCAACTCAATATTTGAATAAAATGTGGTCAGTAAAACTCACCATATGATTATGCAACACATGACACTTAAATCAAACAGTATTAAACTTTATTTCTCGACGGCTTTCATTAATTACGTCTCCCATTTTAAGGTGGAGCAAGAGGGTATGTCACACTTTTACTTACAAAACCACACTTGTGTGTTTCAGTTGTTCTTTGCGTTCTAGAATAGGTGGTTTATTTCGGCCCTGTCCTTCGGTTTTGCTGACATCTCTTTGAGGGGCGCATGGAAAACTACACAGCGTCGACAACTCGCCTCAACGCTTAGCCTGGTTTGCACAGGCCTAGCTTCTGGCAGTTAGTGACTGACCTTCACCCCCACAACCCCACCTCTGTATCCTAACTAAACCATTCTTGATTAAATTAAATATTTTGTCAGTATTTCTTTAATTAGGAGCCAACATTTTAAAAATGTTTGAAGGCATTTGCAATAGGTTTCATAGTAAAATGAATGTTAAACTATACACAGGTATTTGCCCTACAAAATAACTGACAATATTTTAGCTCACTTAAATAAAACTTCTAGCTTTCCCCGGTTTACCAACGCCCCATAAATAAAAATCTTGTTTTATCGACGCCGACGTAACGAACCCTGTCTGGGATGAGATTGGATTTCCGTATTGCGGTATAATAAGTTTCAAGTTAGTTTGGTGTAGACGTAAGGTTGTGTGGGATAAGCTTAGCATAGTCAGACTTATAATGTTCCCACTGCTGGAATTCCACATCATGTGACCTGTTTTTGTCCTAGAAAGGACTCTAGAAGAAGGAATGCCACATGTCTTGAAATGTTTAATGATTAGGTGTGTGTTGACTAGGTAGGTAATTCATTTAAAAAATTATTATCTTAACACGGCTTTGAAGCAGGAACTACGTTTGATCGACGCACATGTGAGTTGTACGTAGCGTCGCGTCGCCTGGCCTCACATGGCGTGGGTCTTGTGTAGCTCTACGAGACTAGTTGCTATATGAACGGGTAACATAATTCTACTTTGATACTCAAACAATAACAAATCAAACCTAACTAGGTACCTGTTTGTTATTGGTACTTAGTTAGGTGCTGAGTTTACTTTGACTTTGATCTTTCGGCATAATGTTCACTGTGATGGAAACAGGCCCGTAGTCTTTGAACTTAGGAATACCTACGTAAACGGTATCTACAATAGATACCATTTACTAAAGAAGGTATTTTGATTAAGTTTTCTGTAAGCCATAAATCTGCTCGTAATATTAGAAATATTTGTAATATAATTTATTTTACTAATGTTAGCATATTTAGTTCACAAATTATACTCTTGATCATTCTACTTTTACGAAATGAAAGCTTTGTATAAAATAGTGCTTGACTCCAATTCCGCCTGATGGTAAGCAGTGACGCAATCGTTAATGGTGAAGCACACTATTTTATTAAGAGCCTATTCACTCTAGTCTTGAAGACAGCTAAATTATAAACAGACGAGAAGACCGCAACTTCATGACATTAAAGTTTAAAAATTAATGGTTTGGTGGGAGAAAACTCATTGCTGATTTAGGCTCGCCTTCGTACAAGAATCCATATCACCATCTTATGTTTTTGTGTAAAATAAAGAATTAAGAAATCCAACAGAAAACTTAATCTTGGGGCCGGAACAATGGAACATCATTGCTTGTATCCCGTATTTAGTGTCAAGTGTTAATCGTAATACTGTCACGCACAACAAAGTCTATTCTCAGCTTGTTAGCGTGGTCCCTCACTGAATTAATAGTCCAATTACTGCGCTCTTTTCTTTTGCTCTCGATTTAAAAGTCCACTCTCGTATTCAGTAGATTATCGTTTGTGACTCGATCGCTGTTTGCTTCTAGTTTAGTGTACTCGATGGTACTCTTTAGATTTTGCCTCAATATTTGAGATGGCGAATGTTTGTTTTGTGATTGTATGAAGAATTTAAATGATTATAACAATATGAGTCACTTTTTTATACGGTTACCTAATTAGAAAAAATAAAAATCATATAAGTACAAAGTAAATTTTTGAGGGAAGTTACGAGTAAAAAATAATGAGAGTAGGTTTTCAATAAGATGGATAGATGGTATGAGGAACGATATGAAAGTAAACAGACACAGTACCAGTCTGAGAAAAAAATTGTGTTGCGCCGACGCCAATAAAATAGTGGTAAGAAGAGGTTAAAGGTAATTTTTAAAACGAAAATGAATGACCAAATTTTTGAAGAATAGCGGATAGCAATCAAATGAATCTTAAGCCGATTTTACTGAAAATTAAAATAGTATTTGGCGTTTTCAATGCAAATCTCAAAAAAAAAGAAAACGTTTCAAATGAATGTCCCTCCTGTTCCTTCGCCCATCAACATAACATTAGAAAATAGCCAACAATGTGTGCCTAAATTTAACCATTACCATTTACGTTTCGTGTTCCTACAACATAAAACCGCCATCATCCAGCTAATTAATCAAATTATTACCAGTTCATTGATCAAAGCTAAGCACAATTGGAACGTAATTGATTTTGCCCGTAGTGCTATTGTATGATTAGGCAGGGTTAATTTTGCATTAAACGCGGTATTAATCATAGTAGCAGTACTGAACCGTTCGTCGTCTGGTTCTCAAATTGGAGCAAGCCAGGGCTATCCTCAAACGGGCCCTACTCAGTCGTAAAAGGTCAGAATTCAGATGTCTCCTGCCGGAGGCTCTAAGTGGAGTTCTTGCCGTCCGTGGACGGAGATGTCGAGGCAAAATTCCGCTATCATTACAAGTTGCGTCGAGTTTCACTGCAGCAAAAAGAGTTACGTCGAGATCTTATGGACACATGTGACACTGTCGCAACCCAGTGCTGGGTACGCCATAACCATAATGGTAAATCCTCTTTGAGGAATGCCTGGGGAAACGTTATCGCAAGCTTTCCGAGGCACGGGGTATCAGTAGTGTCCTAGATAAACTTTTACGAATACAAAATGAATTAACAAATTCACGTTGATGCCTTCCTAGTTTCTAACAATTTTTAAAGAATTGATCTCAGCTAAAAAAGTACTTGAATTTGTAGAGTCACTAGTGAAAGATCCTTTATGTTGAAGAGAACTTTCAAGTTGAAGCAATACCTTTAATCCAAAAATTCTCCTCTGAAAAATATCGAGGCTGAACTAAAGGACAGATATAGAATGTCACAATACATATATACATACTACTAGCTTTTACCCGCGGCTTCGCTCCCGTCAAATTACTACCCTACATATCCTACGCTACCCTACCCTACCTTCCCTACCTACCCTACACTACCCTACCTACCTTACACTACCCTACAGTACCCTACACTACACTACGCTACACTACACTACCCTACACTACGCTACACTACCCTACACTACCCTACACTACCCTACACTACCTTACACTACCCTACACTACCCTACACTACCCTACACTACCCTACACTACCCTGCACTACCCTACACTACCCTACACTACCCTACACTACCCTACACTACCCTACACTACCCTACTTTACCTAACTTTTTTTTTTTACATTTAAACTATCCTATCTCTCAAGTTGGATCGAACTGCACATGGTGTGCGAATTTTATTATAATCGGTTAAGTGGTTTAGGAGTCCATTGAGGACAAACATTGTGACACGAGATTTATATATATTAAGATTTATATATATTAAGATTAAAGCCGCTTATTTAGTTAAAAGCTTAGCAAAGCTTGGTTTAATAAGCTTCCAACGTTGTATATGGAGATCAATCGGGTCGTCCATCAAAGGAACAAAACACATTGGTTTAGCTATAGCTAGTTTGAATGTGTGCCATCCACATGGTTACAGTTTAGGTTTGAATGCGAATGCCTACTACCATAGGTACTGGTACGTCACAGATGAAACGTCAATCTAATTGCAATACATGTAACAGCTATCACACCAACTGTTACTATCCAATATCACAGTTGTGTTGATCAGAACCACAGGTATCTAAGCGAAGTTCAAAGTTAATATGGAGAAACCTACATTCATCATCTTATCTTGCCTAGCCTTTTCCCAACTATATTGGGGTCAGCTTCCAGTCAAGCCGGATTTAGCTGAATACCAGTATTTTCCGAGGAGCGGCTGCCTACCAGACCTCCACAATCCATTAACTGGGGTAACACGGTACTTCATGGCAAGACTGGAGTCAGATTTAATGGCTTCTGACTATCCGTAACGACTGCCAAAGATCTCCAAATGACAGCCGGGACCAACGGCTTAACGTGCTTTCCGAGGCACGGAGGAAACTCGTTATGTTAAGATGGTCACCCATCCACAGACCAACCTAGGCAAGCGTTGCTTAACCTTGAAGATCGACCTGTGCGGCTGTTATTATCTAGCCACGAGCTCCTCAGAAACCTACATTCATCAGATTAGTAGAAATAACTAAACTATTATATTAATATTACATTCCATTTTTGTAAATTAGGTTAAAATTATTAAAACAATTTAGATATACTAATTACCGGACCGGGATACTCTTAATAATACCGTTTCTATTTATATACACTAATCAGTCCACATTTCTGCTACTCAATAATAATATGAACTCGTAAATTTGGCAAAACCATATTCACAAGAGTTGAAAAGATAATATTTCAAACTTGCTGAATACGCTAAATGTACGTTAAATTTATTGTTTAAATGAGTAGGGAGTAAAATATCCTGCTACTAACTGAAATAGACCTTTGTTCAAGTTGACACGATCGACTTGAAAGAAAATACAAATATTGTTTTAATAAAATGAGATACCTTGTTTCAAGTAGATCCGTGCTACGATGAGCGAGTGAAACGCTCGACAAACAAAGTTACGGAAAAGTAAACAGAAAGATTCAGGTTATTGGAAAATTATATTATTTTAAGCATTGAGAAAGATGCGTTTTTCTTTTTTGTAAACTGAGGAAGCACGTGTAAATCCGCGTTCCTATGTTGTCGTGACGATGAATAATTATGTAATTTTAAATCTCGTGGCTTATATATTATTTGAATGGAAGGAATTTGAAATTTTGCACTTATTTTTTTTTCGCCGTAAGTAGCTGAGCACTAAGAGAGGCTTTCTCAAATTTCACCCTCTAAGGGGAGAAACGTGGTTCCAAAGTTTGTACGGAGAAACCTACCTCTGCACGGGCATAGCCGCTGGCAGTAAAATGTGTTATGAGAGTGTATAGAGAGACAATAAATTTCACCAACATTTAACCCTTCAAGCCCAAAACATTTGTTTGTAACTTCAGACCCACACGTGCGTAATGTAACAATGTAATGTGTTCCATTTCAAACTGTCAAACTATAAGAAATATAAATTAAAATGGAAGTACCCTTTTCACCCGTGACATTTACTGAATAATACGCCCACTTTGACATACCTTTTTTAGCGCTCAATTTTCCTATCACTAGTAGCAAAAAGACTTTAACAAGATAATTTTGTAATACTTCAAAGTGTTCTATATTATTATTTCGCATTGCCTAAAATTGTGAAACATCACATTAGATACACAGGCACGATCTTTTTTAAAACCCTCTCTGAGCCCATCCCTAATCAGCCAACCTCCAATCAACTAACCAACTAGTTACTAAGCCACCAACCAACCTACTTAACCCACCTACCAACCTTGTTCTATTTCAATGTTAAATAAACAAATCACGTATCATTAAGAGTTTACAAGCCGGTAGGTGCTCGTAAATTATTGTAGTTATTTTGTAAAATCATAATTATAACGAGAAATGAGCTACAAGTGAGATGGTTTAGCAATCAACAAATCAATCAATCAACAATCCTACATCTGGTGCACCGATGATATTGATCAATTCAGTCCCGTTCAGATATATAAATATTCGGTTATAACCTACTATTAGTTTAATAGTAGGTAATTAAATTTATTCCACTATGTAAAAATATATCAAACAACAGTAATGTCTTAATAAAACTGAGCACATAACAATAGTGGATTTGTTGTGAATATTAATCTACACATTTGATAATGGATTACTCAGAACGTTAATGATTCACACGTCAAAATTTACACCGTGATTAATACTTATGTAAACACCGACACGAGATTTCAAGTCATCCGAATTTTTATTTGAGGCGGAAATAATTTTATGACCCTAGCATCGACATTGATATCATTCTGTTTGAGACGATGAGGTCATTCAAGTAATGTTCACGACAGCAGAAATAATTAGCAAATGTATTAAACCAATTTTAAGAAAAAATCCGGGGCTACAAAACTTAAATTTAATTATTTATCAAGAGTACCTTTCTAAGTGGTTTTAATGCTTTTCAGCATTAATTATTGAAATTGTATGTATATGGAATTTTCAAAATGGCTAATATTTTCCCATGTTGTCTACTAAATCGAAATCTTGTTTGTTTCGTTTCTGACATGTGTCATAACTCTTAAGTCTCCTTCATGCGAGCGGAGCACGATCGGCTTCGGTACTTTGAGACACTTAGCAACACACACAATATTTGTATGAGTTACCGCTGCCCTAAAATGCTAAAAGAAACTGAAGGAACACGGATGGGTTTTAGTTAATAAAAGCCGGGCACTGTCTTTCGCACTTCCTAAAGCAGGACAAGTTATAAATCCAAAAAGGTACTGCTTAGCATCTTTTAAACCCCCTATTGTTACATGAGTACCTAATATGAAAAAACACGTATTCTAAAAGACTGTAACTGTATACTTACCAATATTATTCTCATTAAACGTAATAATAACACTACCTACTCAACACTTAAAAAATATCTGACCCAATTCATATTATTTCATAATAAGCTTGACCAATATAAAAATACTGTATGCATTTTATTTCGATATCACATCTGGTTATCCCTAATAAATATTTTTTTATTTTTTTACCTACCTACAAAAGTTAAAATGCGGGTAGTCCGGAAACTTATTACTTTTGCAAATGGAACATAGTGCATTTGTTAGTATATTAATTACTCAGATACCCGCGAAACGAGACACAATAGTAAAACAATAACAGCGCGGTCTCATAGGACCGGTTGGGGATTCAAATGTTAACTGATTTCTAAAATGTCGCGAGTGTGTGTTAACAGTCCTGATTTATTTTGCTATATTTGTGGCGAGTTTACGCCGAAATCGAAAAAAAAAAACACTTTCTGACTTAATTAAACAGTGCTATCAAGCTTATTTTAACCGTGTCGTAAGGAATCAAGACAAGTCATGGGTTCCTAAAGTGTGCTGCTTAAGATGTTATACATATCTCAATGGTTGGTGTAAGGGAACAACTAAAAAATGCCATTTGGTACGCCAATGGTGTGGATGGAGCCAACGAATCATGCCGTCGATTGTTATTTTTGTTTAACGCAATTAAAGTTTTATTGGACTGCTACTATAAAATGGGATGCAATATGTCACTTAAGTTGCATTTTCTTCACTTGCATTTGGACTTTTTCCCTGAAAATATGGGATCAGTCAGTGACGAACATGGCGAACGCTTTCACCAAGATGTTGTTGCATTTGAAAAGCGATTTCAAGGCAGATGGGAGCCTGCTATGCTCGCAGATTACTGTTGGAGCCTTATTAGAGAGACCCCTGCTACTGAGTACAAGAGAAAAGCCAGCCACTCCAAAAAAACTACGCCATTTCAATTAAAATTACAATAAAATTATGGAAAATTCGTGATTTCAGACATGGATGTTTATCTGGACATTGAGATGTGATGGTGTGTGTATATTTGCATATTTTTATTACTTTAGTGGCAAGAAATAGTAATCACATAATACGACCTCAGATAAAATCAAAAGTTGAAAATTTGTTGAGTAGTGAATTTATCACTAGCTCCCGCCCGCGACTTCGTCCGCGTGTTCAAAACTTTGGATAAAAGGTAGCCTATGTTCTTTTTTATGTCAAAGGCCATATGCGTGCAAAATTTCATCCAAATCCGTTCAGCCGTTTTTGCGTGATTAAGTAACAAACATCCATACTTTCACATTTATAATATTGCATGCATTATAATATGAATTAGTTGATTCAATACATCATGATCAAATAAATTGTTACAATGCTTTATCGTAATATTGATTTCTAAAAACAAAAACATTTTGCAGTAAAATATTACATTTGAACCATAACATATTTTGAAACAGTATATTTATACAATTCAATAAATTAAAGCTACGAATCTGTCTCCCGTTTCAATGGATATTCAATCATCAGTTTCAACAAACTATAGCAGAATAATATGGAATGTTTTTTTTTTTAAAGGAATAATTAATTATTATTAGTATCATTATTATGTACCTATCTGGTAGTAACACGAGATGATGGAACAATGCGTACCTCAATAATTTAATAAAAAATCAATTAGAGGCCCTGAGTATAACTCATCATATTCGCAAGAATATTTGCTCTCCATACTTTTTGCTATAATTAATAACTCATTTGGAGAGATTGAAAAAATTCTTACCAGTGCTGATTTCGCCACTATAATAAATACCGCGACAAATAGATCCGTACAAATATTTTTGACTAGGCAACTACAACTTGTCATTCAATTGTTTTAATGTGTCACATATTTATCATCAGTATCAATTAGAATCCTGTCGACTGTCGCAAACATTGAGCCGGAACTCTGATCATGTCTTTTTTCCTTATTTGTACATTTATTCACAATCTTTTAATCCTCTTTATAAGCTTTTAATTCATTGATCCTATGATTTTTTTTTGTCTTATTTACAATCGTTCTTTATAATGTAGTTATTTTTATACTTTAGGTCACTAAATTCGACATTATTTAAATTACATAAACTTAAAAAAACGATTAATTTTACTAAATGGTTCGGATTCATTTAGTGATTCACTTTAATTAAGATCAGTTCTTGAGTAAGTTTAAGTATTTCGAAATAACTGTCAAAAAACAGAATATAAAATAAACTTACTCTAAAGCAATTCTCATTAAAGTGGTTTACTAAAGGAATTACTAGCCAATTTTGTTTATTAAGTGATACATTTATAAACATAAATATATTATCTTCACGGAATTTTGTATTCAAAAGATTCCGTTCACTGCCGTCATCGTGAGAGTTTTGCCGCTCTGGTATCCGGCCTTGCAGATCTGATCAACGTTTATAAATTATGGCCTATTTTACGTAGCTTTGAATGTGAAGCGAGCAATGGTTATGTCGTATTTTTATCGAATGCATTTTTTCAATTGAATAAAATCCCGATCCCTTTCCAGCATAAAATATGTCAGCAGAATTGTCGACGAGTGTGGCTGTAAAATGTTATGTGCTCACAAATTGTCCATTCGGTACTCTAACGCTCGGCACAGCTAAATGGAATGATAAAATAAAGATAAACGATGATTTATACTGATCGATTTTGAATAAATGGGCTATGAGTATGGACAAATACCTATATCCTTTTTGATACAATTTATGGAATCATTTTTAGCATGAACGTTACTAAAGTGCTAGCCAAGATCAAGAAAACATTACTTATAATATTGAAATTATAATTAATTAATTGTTCTTAAAAATATTATTTCAAGCTATGGACTAACAGAACCAAAAGCAGTTAAACCTAAAAAATAGAGTTCTGCACAAGGTATACTTGACTCTATTGTCACCATGCTCTGTATCAAAGTACTGTTTGTAAACTCTTTTCCCGATAAAGCAAAGAGGCTTATTGTAAATTACGACTATCTTTACCGCCTCAATCCTAGGGGTTTACAACTTTTGTCCTTGATGTTACGATCAGAATCTACAAAAATAGATTTAGGACATCGTGGTGTCCAGAGATAAACATACAAACTTACAGAACAACCCTTTGAACGGTCACTTCTAAAGAGTCAAGTGGTTTGTAGTGTTTCTCTAGTTCTCCACAAACGCAGTTAATAATGCGAATCGTAGCTTGATGTTTTTGGTCTTATTTAAAAAAATTGCGAAGAGAATGTTTTGCGTACCCGCACTTATGAACTGCCTTTTTAAATACAAGTGAAATCATAAATAACTTCTCGTGCTGTGAGTGAAGCGAAAAGGAGTATCAGAATTTTACTGGCTCAAACCCGTAGCGTTCCATTTTGTGCGAGGGCTAAGGTTACTCTTTCGAATAATCCGCAGATCTAGCAGGCGTCAGCCCTAACTGGCCCTGCCAATTTTGCGCGTGAAACACAACTTCCTGTATGTCGACTCGTACCTAGTCTTTATTCACGGCTCGCGAGAAAATGTCCAGTAACTCCCAACGCTTAGAGAACTGCTGCTGCTAAGAAATGATGCCTGATGACTACATTTATAAATATTTACAGGAAAAACATGTTCCAATACAACAGTTAAGTTTACTCCAAAACAGAAGTGTTTGTAACAAATAGACGACCAGCATTCACATCACATACGCGTTCTTTGTGCTACAAAGCCGACCAGACTCACAGGGTACTATTAAGCTCGCAAATTGGATGGCTTGTGCCGCCATCACTCCCGTTGGACATCTAGGTTTCGTGGTGTAGTGACTTTGTGCAACAAGATCAGATAGGAATAGCCTACAAAGCCGCAATAAGATGACTAGCTAAAAATTGGAACCAAAATTGGAATCGAAGGTCCAATATCCATCGGAAGTTCCGAACTTTTGAAATCGGAATCAGACCTCCATAACGTATCAGCTCTAAATTGACAATTAGGTATATAAAGAGGCTACTTCAAATTCCATCAATGCAATCGATATAATATTCTGTTTCATAAGTAATATGAATATTTTTTCCTTTAAGCCGAATGTTATGTGTGTTTATGCACAGATTTTTTTTTAATTTATGATTTTGGGTATATTTTCTCTTTACATATATAATTACACATACATACATATTATTATTATATACATATGTTATAGCACGCACTGAAAATCAGCATCAGGTGGTGTCCTTGTGTTACCATTTGGCATTATGCTGAGCTGAGGCCCTTTTGGCCATAAAATTAAACAAAATTACGTTTAATTTTGTTTAATTTTAAGGTGTTTCCGTTTTGTAATGCCAATATACGCTATTTTCTTTCTTTCTTTTTATGTTAGTAAAGTTATAGATTAGTTTGATACCACGTATCGTGCATGATACGTGGAATGACACTGGGATATTCCCACGAGCAATGATATTTGCTTTGGTTTTCATTGACCTTTCCCGCATCTATGTTTTCAGGCTCGCGGCTGAAAACACGCTCGCGACTCATGGCTCGGTGAGCCCCCAGCCTAGTTCAGTAGAACTTGATACGGATTGATTTCCGCTTCATGTGTGGAAAAGCCAATAGCAAAAGAAATGAATGGACATTTTGTTGTTTAAAGTTAAACTGTCGGTTTTAGTGTTACCGGCACACATTGAAAAGTTTTGAAGTTTTTTTTTATTCGTTAGAGTTACCATGGTCCTGGAATGCATAGGGCAACTGATGAGGCTTAGGCAGGTTTTAATCAGTAAATCTACGTTGAGTGACAATGCTTATTCTTTGGTTAAGGAACACTCCAGCCTTCTGATCACAAAAAGCTTTAATGAATCAATGTGGCGGCAACCAGAAGCAATGTGTAAATGTGCCGAAAATCATTAGCCAGGGCAAAATTATTATAGTTTTTATCTTTCGACTGCAGGAGGATTTTTTATATTGCTAATCTGTTGTTATTTTTTTGTCAAATCACTTCATTACGATGGTATAAAAAGTTGCTACAGCTTGTGATTACAAGTAATAAGCAAACCAATGCGGCTACAACTTTATTCAAGTACCTATTCTATTCCAAGCAATTATACATTGTAATTTAAACAGACATACAAATGATTAAATACATAAATAAGTGAAGTACGTAAATATCGTACGTGATATAACGCAGCGTCACAGACTCCGGCACTGCGGTGTATCTGAAATATTTTCAATAACAGACAGAAAATGTGATTATATCATCTGAAGTCTACGAATCCATGTTTCGATGTTACGTTGCAAGAATTTTGATCGTATCAGACGAATTTTGCTTTATGTTTTTCTTTTTGCTATCTATCTAGGTTACCGACTTCGTTAGAGAAATCGGGTACAGTTATTTGTCTTTTTTGTTAGCATAAAATAAAACGAGATTCTTCATAATATAAAAGACTATATCGCTACCTTTGGGTAGAAAGGTCGTATAAACCATTTTGGCCAAATTGAGTTATATATACCATTTTTCTCAGAATTTTTTTCTCTATCGATCTGTATATACGAAATGTAGAAATTCGCTCAAAAATGGTTAATACGACCCAGAAATTTTCGGTCATAGCCTCTTAAAAAAGGTAAATTTTCAATGTAAAAGCCAAATAGTTTTTTTTTTGTAATTTTGTTATGACGTAATGACCATAATTTAAAATAACTCAGGGTGTAAAAATAGTCGTTAATTGAAAATGGTTTATACGCCCTAAAGTGTTAAATGCATTATTTGTAAATGGTTTATATGCCCTAAAATGTTAAATGCATTAATTGTAAATGGTTTATACGGCCTAAAGTGTTAAATGCATTACCTAAACACAGGTTAAATTTGACGTCGTAAATCCAAATACAGTTCGCAACGTTGGTGTATAAACCATGTTCATTGCATGTCGCACCTTACTTTAGGATGTTTGTCAAGTAAAATGTGTAAAGAATGAACCTGGAATGGTTCTATCAGATGATGAAAAAATCAAAGAAAGGTGGAAGGAATATTTTGAAAGACTAAGGAATGAGGAAAATGATTGGAATGGGATTTTAGAAACTAAACCAGAAAATGTGGGGTTAGTGAGAATGGTTAGTATGGATGAAGTCAGAATAGCAGTAAATGGAATGAAGAATGGTAAGGCCATTGGCCCAGTTTGGAATACCAGTTGAAGTGTGGAAGTTACTGCGAGGGGATGGATGGGTGTGGTTAGCTTTGTTCTTCAATAAGTTGTTGAAAGAAGAATTCATACCTGATGATTGGTACAAAAGTTTTTTGGTGTCCGTCTTTAAAAACAAAGGTGATGTTCTTGAGTGCAACAATTATAGAGGAATAAAGCTACTGTCACATACTATGTAAGTAAGGGAGGAAGAAGTATTGATAGGCGGTTGAGAGAAGAGAGTGAAATTTCACAGAACCAATTCGGTTTTATGGTCGGGGTACAACGGATGACATTTTCGCTATACGCCAGCTGTGCGAGAAATCAGAGGTGCACATAAAAACTTGCACATGGTATTAATTGACCTCGAAAAAGCATACGACCGGGTACATTGTGAGGTTCTGTGGTGGGCTCTTAAGGAGAAAGGTGTGCCTGTGAAGTATGTGCAGTTGATCCGATCGATATACAATCGGTATAGTATCCAAGTCGGTCTACAGTAGGCACCATTAGCAGTTTGAATGTGGCGGTCGGCCCACGTCAGGGGTCGGCTCTCAGCCCTTAACTTTTCCTGCTGATAATGGACGCTTTGACGTTAGACATTCAGGAAGATGCCCCCTGGTGTATGCTGTTTGCCGATGACATTGCGCTGGTTGCCGAGAGTGGCCTTGAGGTTCAGAGCAGATTGGAGGTGTTGTGGCAAAGATTCGAGAGTGTTGGCCTGAAATTGAGTAGAACCAAAAAAGAGTACTTGTTCTGCGATTTCGGCGGTCCCTCCAATCTTTCGCCTTTAGTTCTCGCTAGGACGCCCATACCAATTTGTTCCGACTTTCAGTACCTCGGTTCGTTTGTTCAAAGAAATGGTGAGGTAGACCGGGACATAACACATCCGAGCAACGAAGGATAGATAAAATAGCGACAGGTCACGGGAACAACTTGTGATCCACGGATGCCCCTCAAGTTGAAGGGATCTACAAGTTCGTGATAAGACCTGTCATACTGTATGGGTCAGAATGTTGGGTTGTGAAAAAGATGGATGAAAAAAGATTGCATGTAATGGAGATGAGAATATTGAGATGTGTGGTGTGACAAGAATAAACAAACTGAGAAATGAGTGTATTAGAATAGGAATAGGGTATTGAAAGTGGCGTAAGTGACTGAAAAGTTGGAAGGAAATCGTTTGTCTTGGTATGGTCATGTGAAGAGAAGGGATGAAACGCATGTTACTAAAAGAGTTCTGAATTTACATGTGGATGGATGGAGAGGGATAGGGAGGCCAAAGAAAAGATGAATAGATTGCGTAAGGACCGATAAGAAAGAAAAGGAAGTTAGTGATAGCGTTAGAGCGTTTCCGCATTATCCGATCCGATATCGGTATCGGACGCCGATACGATATCGGGGTAAGTAAAATGTATAAAATATGTACCTGTCTTTCATATTGTCCGGTCCGATATCGGATATCGGAGCACGGAATTTCATACATTTTACTTACCCCGATATCGTATCGGCGTCCGACACCGATATCGGATCGGATAATGTGAAAACGGTCTTACGGACGACAGGACAGAATGGAAGAAGAAAACGGGTTGCGCCGACTCCAAGTAATATGGGATAAGGGCAGGAAGAACAAGATTGCAACAACCACTTTACGATCAACATACAAGGCTCGCATTTGCGCGCAGCGACAAGCAGAAGAACGACCGCGGTGGTTTGGTTTATACGACCGGACAGATACCATTGATTAGAATGTAATATAATACTTAATAAATGTTGATTTCATATTTCAGGTACTTTTATTTTATTTGAATCGACCATTATTGGGTATTAGAATAATAATAATTGAGTTCCTACTAATTCTATGTGTAACAGGATTATTTATTAGTCAGAATTCAATTGATCTATGATTATAAATGGTTTTTAATACAAAAAAAATTACATATATGGGTTTTTACGACATTAAATATGACCCTTATGGTTACCAAAAATGGATATACGACCCCCATAGTTTTTTCAAAGTACATTTTCATGGGGTGTATAAACCAAACATTGATTTTTTCTTAGACGTAAATGCAAGCTAACTTTAAAACTAAAGAAGATAGCTGGGTTTTGATGATTTAACCTTTTTCATCTGCAAAATGTAAGAACCTTTCTTATAGATCATTTTTTTATAACTTCAAAAGGAAAAAAGTTATGATTTTTTATGTAAAAAAAAAATTGTTTTTCTGCTCTACTGAAAAGTCGGGTTTTGGTTTATACGACCTTTCTACCCAAAGGTATCGAATTATAGTTGTAGAAAATCAAGAGGTTGAAGTGTATGTAGCGGGGCACTGAGGAAAAAAGACTAAGGGAATTGCTACAAAAAAGGCTTTTCACCCTAAAACAACGCCTAATGAAGCCTTAGGGATCCAGTAGGATGTGGACGTAGAAGGGTGGGAACATCTGGTAAGAAAGAATGTGACCTTGACCTCAAAGTCAAATGTATAAAATGTTGGAAAACTTCGGGGAGACCCATGTTCAATTATTGTAATTAGCGACATTTGCGGCATCACATAATAACTACGAAACGTTACGTTATTAAAATTCTCCACACAATTTGAACAGATACGATTGCTCGAAATAATCTATCCGCCAGTTGCCCAAACCAGGCAAAATACCCGTCTGGTCGGAGGTCCCTGTTCCACGAAGCTTTACGAAACTTTACTCTCTGTTCCGCATGCTTCCAAAGTGTAATATACAACTAGATTTAAATTATACCTGTAACCTGAGTTCTAAATATTAACGTTTACCGCGGACGCCATAAATAAGATATTTCTATGAAACCTGCCACAAAATTGCCAGAAAGCCGAAATGTTTTTGATATCGTTTAAAAGTATTAGGGGAAGTCAGGTCAAAGCTTGGTCACGCTTTTTCGACTTTTTAAAATGAAAGCCCAGTGTTAACATTCTGCATGCAAAAAGAATCCCACTTGGCGCCAATCTGTAATTTGGTAGCAGTAGGATCGAGCGATTTTAAGCCTTTGGACCTCAGTTGGCAACATGGAATCCTTATAGTGTTTAATGTGTGGAAGTATCAAACTGAAATTATCATCGAAAACACAGGTCCACTACACTTTCAAGCAATGAAAAAATCAAACGTCCCATCTTCTTTACTTAAGTCACACACTTGAACTTATCTTATTTACACGTCAAGTAAGCACAGCTTAACTTTGTGTTGGCTCATCTCACGCACGTCACGAACACGCGTGTAAATGAACATAAACATAAGCGTGATGCCTGCAGATACGCCTTACTACCATATTATCTAGAAGCGTATATACAACAGAACACATGACATACATACATGTATGTAGGTACACCCGACAACTGAAGATAACATACGCGGTGAACAGAATGACAATCGGTACTGGAACTCGGGACCGTGTTAGATATAAGAATAGAAGTTGATAAAGTTACACAAGATTTTATGTATTGTCTGGAGTCTTTTCGATTTTTGTTTGTAGATATTATGAAAAGCTAGTGCTATCTGGATTTGGACATGTTATTTAATTAAGTATGTCGAATGTGCGTAGTCTCATGAAGGAAAATCAACTAAAATTATTTGTTAGTAGGTATATATTTTTGTGAAGATAATAAAATGAAGATATCCACATGAGAAACATGGTTACCGACATAGCCCGAAGAATTAACAAACTTAAGTGGCAGTGGGCTAGGCACATTGCTCGTAGAACATAATTTCAGTGGGGACGAAAGGTTCTTGAGTGGCGAACAAGTACCGGAAAATGCAGTGTTCGAAGGCCTCCCTCAAGGTGGACCGATGAGCTGGTGAGGGTTGCGGGAAGTTCCATGGATGGTTCGATAGTAGACGCACAGAAATGGTAGTGTCTTTCACCTGAAATGATGATGATGATGAAATCTAGTTGTTATCTAGATTTGTACCCGAATTTGAAACTTCAGGCTTTTTTTTTGTTTATTTAAGTGCGTCGAAATTACGTAAGCTTACCAAGTTTATTTTTCAAATTATTTCTTTTTTCTAATGATTGCATTACAATCATGACCTCAAGCAATTTAACCAAATTGATATAAGGAAAATTACTTGAATAAGTACGTCTGCTCAAATTATTCCTTTCTCTTCTTGATTTTTCTCCAATAAGGAGGAATTATGCCGACTGCTTCCTTAAATTATAACTCAATATTATTAATGAAGCCAGAGTTAATATTATGATTAGCTAGGAGTCGTGACCTTATTCTCTTTAAATATTCCTAAACATTTTGTTCTTAATAAAGTACTTTTGAAGTCAAAAGTTAAGGTCTCGGGTCTTTGTTGTTTGCCAAGGTTATTAATTTTCAATATTTTTAAATATAAAAATATTTTTTGTAGTAATTAATGCAGGGCACATTGCTCGTAGAACAGATGGTCGATGGGGACGGAAGGTTCTAGAGTGGCGGCCACGTACCGGAAGACGCAGCGTCGGAAGGCCTCCCACAAGGTGGACCGACGACCTGGCAAGGGTCGCGGAAATCCGATGGATGCGAGACGCGCAGGACCGGTCGCTGTGGCGACGCTTGGGGGAGGCCTATGTCCAGCAGTGGACGTCTTTCGGCTGAGATGATGATGATGATGATGATGAGTAATTAATTTATGTTCAATCAAATAAAAAAGAGATAAGGTATTTATATTAAAAAAAAAACTCAATCGATAATAATGTACTGTAAACAGTTAAAAGCTTCGTATATTAATTGTTTGAAATGAATAAACTTTAACGACTAGATGGACGAAAAAATCTTTATTATTTAAACAATAGTTATTATTGAGTGGCATAGGTTAAAAGATAATTATCCCAAGGGAACATACTCCTGGGACAAAAATCCTGTGATGTATGTATGGCCTACCTGTTCTATTTTTTTTCGAAATCTATTCAGCAGTTTTTTCGTGGTCGAGTAATAAACACGCATAAATCATATCAATCAATCATACATACAAATTTCGCATTTATAACATTTGTAGGATTTTCCAGCATTTGTAAATTCACTGTGACAGATATCTATACTAATATTGTAAAGAGGAAAGATTTGTACCTATTTTTGTATGTCTGTAATGAATAGGCTCAAAAAGTACTGAGCCGATTTAAAAAATTCTTTCACCAATAGAATGCTACATTCTTCCAATTTGACATAGGCTACATTTCATTTTGAAAAAAATTAGGGATCCTTGGTAAAATTTGAACAATGTAATCGAAGGTGTAGAAAAATGAGTCTTAAGTCACTAAAAAAAGTGTTTTATATCCAAATTTCCAAAAATAAATAATTGTCTACCCCGTGCAAAGCCGGGACGGGCTGCTAGTATGAAATAAATAGCGATATTAACTTGTCACCGATACGACACATGTCTCCTAACGGTTTAACACGAGGTATGGTATGGATGGAAGGAACTGGAATCTATGAATCTACTAAACAAAAGTATTTTGTTGCAATGGGACAGTACAGTATTTTTTCAGGGTTTCTAAAATAGTAAAGCAGCATTTGAAAATATCTACAATCGATATTTTTTGCCTAATCTAATACAACAATATTTGAATTTTCAATTATTTTAACGATTTATATACGAGCTAATAAAAAAATACAATTAATTCTTTCCACTTCCATATCCAGAAACAAATGACTGTCAAAAGCAGTAGTCATTTCTCTATTTACGAATAGATTTAAAGAACTGTAATTATATGCTCTCTATAATCACAGGATTATTAACAATTGGATTAAGGTCCCAGTTTGTTAAAATTTCCGAAATTGTAGCGAATATTGTACCGTCTCAGGTGCCTTTTACTACAAACAATAATTATTCAAAACGGCTCGCCATCAAAAGTTTGCAGGACACAAAACATTCGTTTTGTTTAAGTTCAAGCAAACCTTAAAAAATCATTCGGTTCGAATTTGTTTTATTAAAAAGAAAAACCACTTGATGTAGACATCATGCAATAAGGCATTCTCTATCAGTTATCATTTGGTTTATAAAAAGCTACATTGTGTTAGGTGTTCAACTTTCATCATCATTATCATATCAGCCGTAGGATGTTCACTATTGGACATCTAGGCCTCCCCCAAGTGTTGATAAAACGAACGGTCTTGTGTGACTTACTTGCTGTTACATACTTGCTGTTACACGAAATTTTATAACGTTGTATTCAGGTCTTAATACCCTCTATTCACTGAATTCGTTAAGTTTCGATAAAACACCGGATCTTTTCTGCTTGAATTAACTCATCCACATTGGTTCCCTTTGTTACCGACTACTTAGTCATGTGGAAATTACTTCAGAAAGCACTTTAATAAGCTCCATAAAAATGTTTCGTTTTCCTGTTGTTTTGCTTGGTATCCATTTTCTTTCCGTGGAAACAGCAATAGAGATAGCTATGCTCGGAGTTTCCTTGCATCATCGAATTTGAAATGAAGATATAGGAGAAACCAAGTATCCGACATAGCCCGAAGAATTTTCAAACTTTAATGTCAAATTTCAAACTTTTCTGGTAGGCACATAGCTTGCAGTGACTGATGGCATATTCAGTAATCTGTGCTGATGGTCAATGGGGCCGAATGAAGAGTGGCAACCACATACTGGAAGACCCAGCGTTGGAAAGCTGCGCCCTAGGTAGACTGACTGATCTGATGAGAGTTGCAGGAATTCGATAGATGTGCGGTGCACAGGACCGATCATTGTGTTAATACTTAGTAGAGGAGTATGTGCAGCAGTAGAAGTCTTTCGGCTGATATAATGTTGAGAATTAATTTTCTGAATAATTTGCGATATTGGGCGACAAATTAGCGACTAGATTTTTGTGTTATCAAAATTAAGATTCGTGATTGTGGGCAACTATCTTCCCAGTTTTAATTAATTATCTTGTCAGCCATACATAAACATTGTCGTGTAATATTAGTGTGATGACTCCATAAATCAAGTGAAAACTAAATACGTGTCTAGTGCGACAGATGTATCATCTTGACATCATATTAGCTAAGTTTGTTACGCACAAGTAACTCGACAACTATTGGATTACATGGTAGATAATATCCGTGGCTGGCGTGAATACGTTGACAAGTCTAAAACACCAATTTGTCAGGACGGCCATTTTAATGTTTTGAATTCTTCTGGTAAATCGAGAAATTAATTAATCGTGTGTGTTTTATGTTTTTAGGACATTATTTTAAACCACCTATCAAATGATAACAGTAAAAAACGGAATTTCCCATAGTTTAAAAGATAATAGACATGTCAAATCGTTCACCGACGAGTTATCAACTTATTCACCGAGTTGTCAATATATTCACAACAGTTATCAACTTATTTACCTTCTAAATGGTACAAGAGGTGTATAATTAGTATGTAAAAAAGTTATTTTAATGACAAACATATCATTGTTATTAGATAGCGAATAGATTACGAACATTTGAAGATGCTGAAAGTAATATATTTAATTGATTTAACATAAAACTCTTTAAATGAGTCGACTATCAAATCAATCATGTTCATTAAATCTTATTTTTCTCTGCACTGATTGTGATGATAATCTTCTTCTTCTTCTTCCTGCCCTTATCCCATATCACTTAGGGTCGGCGCAACACGTTTTCTTCTTCCATTCTGTCCTGTCGTCACACTGTCACTAACTCCCTTTTCTTTCATATCAATCCTTACACAATCCATCCATCTTTTCTTTGGCCTCCTTCTCCCTCTCCATCCATCCACATGCGATTTTATCATTGTGATGATAATGAAGTAATGTAATATTACTAAAACTTGTATGTACATATTTATTAAAGTCTCGGCAAAAAATAAAAAGAATATTGTACTATTTAAGATGGCCACCTTTGGCTTTTGTACAGGTCCTTAATCGGTCTGGCCACGAATCTATGGATTTACACACTGTTTCCATGGGAAATTTCGCCACTGTTTGCTCCAGAATTTTTTTATGTCGCCGAGTCGTTAAGAATAAGCCATGTTCTCTAAAACTGACTATAATTTGTAGCCTAAAAGGTTAAGGTCTACGCTAGATGAGAGCCAGTCTTCAGCTATTATAAAGTCTGGAATGTTGGTTCGAGTCCGGCTTGGGTAGTTCGTGCCTTGTGATAGATGCGGGGTTTTGCTGGAAAGTCCAAGAACATTTTTTAAAAGTGTTTTGCTGAGAGGTTTCACAACACGATCCAAGACTGTCTCTTGACACACTTTGGCTAAAATTTACACCCCTTTTTCACAAAAATGTAGCTTTGTGACGTCTTATTAAGACATGCCCAACCAAACCATCACTGACGCTGATTGCTGACTGACAGATGATGACCACTTTGTACCTTTCTGACTTCTTGAGCAGTTTCTTTAGAACTGTGAGCGTAAACTTTAGGAGGAAGAGTTGTTGTATCTGATGATAGTACGATATACGAACATATGGCCGATACCAAGCTTTTAAAGTGTCTGGAGTATGACCGACGGCTCCATACCTAAGTTTGTGCAAGGCGACCACCGCAATCCTATTTTCCACAGGTTTTCAGCATAAACTTTTTCAGCTAGTGGTGTTAAATTAACTCAGCAGTCAAATGGATGTTGCCATCCTCATCGGCAACTTTAATTTTAGCATTTAACAACATCGTACGAGTACACTTTAATGTTTTTTTTTCAAGTGGGGAATCATCAGAATGATTTCTCCCGCTCTTGGGCGGAGCGGGAGGGCGTGTCAGACTTTAACCTACTGACTAAACCCCACCCTGTTCCTTCGTTGCCTTCGCTCTGGGGACACCGAGCTTACCTTTCGGAATTCCGATCCATGTCCTCAGAGGCTTCGGCGCTGCCGGGCCCCTACAGTTTGCTGAACTCTCCTTGAAGCGCGCGTGGAGCAGCCTCGCCGTTGACGACTAGGCTCTTTTCGGGTCAATACCGGACTGCCGGACGGCAAGCTATCCAGTACTCGGCGTCCGCAAGCCCGCGCCTACGGTGGTGGGAAATCGGGATCGGGATACCGGCGACCTCACGCTCGCGGTCGGCTGCCTTCTTTGCTAGTATTACTGCTTCGCAGAAGGAGGCAGCCACCCGCCACCCCTTCTTCGCTTCCAACCATGGCCTGTACCAAGGCCCGGTGCGAGAGGCCGCCGTCGCCGATAGCCTCCACAAGTACACGGTGGAGCTCGCCCAAGCGCGGCACACCTCTACGGTGTGCTCAGTGTGGTGTGTACCTCTACAGTGGCAACACCCGCGCGTCCTTTTCACCTGAATCCGATGCAGGAACCACTCGAACTTACCTGGTCCGGTGAAGACCAGCGTCATACGGAACGTGAGGACGCCGTGACCTCTTTCCAACCACTCCTCAAAGAGGGGATTTACCGGTACACAATGTTGACAACTCGATTATTTTTAATATAAGTTGTGTGCAAAAGTTGACAAATAAACATATCCCTATATTTGTTTGTGATAACTATATTTGTTACATTTTATGATACCAAACTTACGTTGGCTGTAACTTGACATCTCGATTTGTCAATTTATAATTAGAAGAAAAAGGAAATTATAATGTGTATAACTTGACTTATCAAATAATGAATATTATTTTGGTCACTGAGCATATGTTGATAAAATGATATATCAAAGTTCTATCATTAAAATAAGTAAATCGGTAATTTGACATAAGGTGTTGTCAACAAAAACACGCCAAAATGAGAGTTCTCAACATAGTACCACCGTCGATTGCTCCGAAATTAAGATACATACGGATGTGTCAATTTTTTTCCTATAAACTCCTATACTCCGTTGGTTTAGGTAGTTAACTAAAGGTAAACAATCTTGGTATGTCTTTTTATATTAAAGAGGTCGTATATAATATAAACAAAGATTATATAAATTTAGTTTATTAGCTAACATCGATTTAGGTAAATACCTATTTGCAAAGATTTTTACATACAATTTATAGACAACTTTTAGATAAAAAGACATGCCAAGATTGTTTACATTTAGTTAACTACCTAAACCAACGGAGTATAGTGCGTAGAATGCGTTAAGCCAATAAAAAAAAAATCATACAAGTCGACTTGTCAACGTATTCACGCCAGCCACGGATATTGCATTAGGTAATTTGTTATTCATCTATACTTCTATACTAATATTATAAAGAGGTAAAATTTGTATGTTTGTAAGTTTGTATGTAGGGGGTAATCTCTGGAACTACGGGTCCGATTTGAAAAATTCTTTCAGTGTTAGATAGCCCATTTATCGAGGAATGCTAAAGGCTATATACCATCACGCTACGACCCACGGGAGCGGAGCAGTAACGAAAAATGCGGGTGAAACCGCAGGGGACAGCTAGTCTAGTATAAAGGGCGCATGGTTTGTGATATGCGACCTAGACATGTATAAAGCATGTTGGCAGTTTTTTCCTTAATTTTCTGGCCTGTTGAACGCTACGGGATATTGAAGATTTTCCGAGAAATAGTTTTAGTTTAAAGAGAGTAGCGTAAACTGGGCTTTGATCAAAGACGTTTACAGTACTGTCTGTAGTAACTAACTGTAGTCCACGACTTAATTTATGATTCCCCAACCGGTCTTATGAGACCGCACTGTTTTTGTTTTACTATTATGTCTCGTTTTGTGGGTATTTGATAGGTTAATACGCTCATTAAACTATTCTAATGAGGCATATTACGAGACGTACTAGGGCCGTCTGATGAACCGAGTCCCTGCAGCGGGAATATGATAAGGCAGAATATTTTATGCTTATAAAAATTTGAAATCAATCTTCAAAATAAAATTAAAAATAGTAAGATTATTATTATTTATATTTATTCCATTTAAAAAAAATGCAGTTTTTACAACAGATTTTTTTTGTTTGGTTGTTTAAGCCACTACCATGCCAATACTAATACAGTAAAGTGCTGACAGTATGTAAGGCAGTTGTGTAAGGAGCAGTATGTTATGCAAATATGTAGATGTCGAGACGATGGAAACGAATAAATATTACCTGTGATAAATCTTCTTCGAATAAAATGGACTTACTTGGCTCGTCTATAATCTTATAAGAAAGCAAATAGACTGACTAGGTTTTGTCAGAGATGTATGATTTAGGTATGATTAAGTATGTTTGCGTATGGAAACTTATGGTCAAATATAATCTCTCTTTAAATGTAAATTAAAAGGTTTTTTTGATTAAATTACTTAGTTAATAAACTGCTAACTAAAATTTAATTAGATAACAAAAACTGACTGAGTGAAATTTTCATTTAAGTGATATTTTTTTTATTCTGATTAAACGATACAGCGAAGAATATTTTTAAATTGGTTTTGATTAAGTTTATGAACTTTCTAAGTACAATCGCCTCTTTTAAACAGGCTGTAATATAAATTAATATTTAAAACTTTTTTAGAGGACACTGAGAAAAGGAATTTTTAGTGCAAGCAAAAAACTTAATTTGACTTTAATTACCCGCGCGTGTTTAAAGTGTTCTCATAATGTCTGTCTTTTGTAATAGCGAGTCACTTTGTTCCGATTTTTTTTATAATTTTGTTTTTTTTACTTTGTTTGTCTTACATGGTCTATAATAATCGTATCTTATCTTAAAGCAATGAATGTAACATCTTTATTGACATTCACGCCATACGGACGGAGCCTTAAGTCGTCGACGGCGCGTAGCGTTCCACGCTCAGCAAAACCGTAGGAGCCCAGCAGGGTCGAAGCCTCTGGGGCCATGGGTTCGCTTCCGAAAGGAATAATCAGGGCCGTCGAACGAAAACCAGAGAAGGAACATAGGAGTGAGATTTAGAAACTGAAAGTCGGACACGTCCGCTCCATCTAAGAGCGGAAGAAGTCATAAGATGATTTCTCACCTAAAACAAATAAAATAGGACTCTAATCTAAACTGCCGCTACCACGCATACACTCTGATGAATCTAATTAACTAGATTAGATATCCATTGCGCCTCTCCCTCTCGTTGATATGATGAATTTCCTCAATACCGCGTAATGTTTGCGTCGCACGCCGTATTATCTTCACCGTCTCTCTGTGTACGCTCCGCTCGACAATTTGATTGGCCCAGTTGAGTGACGTCATGAGACACGGACGTGCAGCTCGGTCGGCAGAGTTTCGGATAATTGAGGAAAATGTAAGATCGACGATCGAACCAGATCCAATTAATTATGAAGAGACAGAGCACAATACTCTGTGTCAGTAATACATCAGCGTAATATTTATTATGTTCAGTAAGAATAGAATAAAAATATATTCGGCAAGATGAGGAAGCTGTCCATTTGAGGTAATGCGGATAGCTTTAACACAAATAAATCATTTTCTGTTTTCTACAAGAGAAGTATAAGGAGATGACAATTCTTCCTTCCCCATTCTTTTCGAGGGCCTCGCCCTACAATTGAATGCCATACACTATATCGATTGAGGCGAAACCTGTACTAGGTCACTAAGGAGATCGTTACCCTCCAGGTCATCTATGAGGCGCGAGTTCAAACGCGAGTCAGTTCCAACATCTTTCAACCTCGTCCTGAATTAAAAAAAAAAAGTTGCATTTTACAAGGAATCGCCTCGCCGCAAAGTGGCCTAGCCAACCGGCCGCTTGATACGACCCACCCTCACTGCTCCGCACGCTGCACTCGTTGAACTCACCCCACCCCACATTTTACTTCCGAGCTATTACACTAATCTTCTTCTTCTTTTCGAATCTATGGCAAACTCGTCAAACTGTTTGAACTCAGTAGGTGGCTACGTTAACTGCAGTATCGGTGGCGCTTATTAGATCCTCCAAAGTGCAGGTGTATGGGCACCTGGGGCAGTCTAACATGTGGCTCACTAATATTTCACATTTTTCCGATTCTGTTCCCAAATTTTTTAAATAATTATGCCCCAATAGAACTCTGCATAGCTACATAAACCCAAGTAATGTAGCTACATAATATATCTTTGTGGGTCATGGGACGATATCCATGTTATGTGAATCGAAGGGTATTTACCCATTTGGGCAAGATACAGAAACATGATTTGTTGCGGCAAGTGACCCTTAATACCCATGCATTGTTACCTAAATATCCCTGTAAATATTCACCGAAGTTAATCAATGATAATATCCCAAAATCGATGATTTATTTAAGTTTCTTTGACTGTAAGCTGTATTTGAAAAATTATATACTACAAATACTTTTGTAAGCTTAAAATTGCTCGAAACATTTTCACTAATTTACGATTCCGAAAGCCGGATAAAAATTCAAGGGATTAGGCACACGCTCTGGCCGCAGTCAATGTTTGGACAAAATGCTATTTGGCAGCGTTCAGTAAACATCACCGAATGCAACATACTAAACTTAGCTTAAGCAATATTAAACTTTATTTCCTGACACACAGAATTCAAAACAATTTGCAACTCACTGCATCAGGGTCCAAACCACACATGTTTCGAATTCATCTCATTGCCAAGTCTGACCAACACTACATTACAATTTAACAGATATTTTTTAAACTCAGCTGGTAGAAATATACGGTATTTTCAACTATGCGCGAATTTGAGCTGCTGGGCTTATTGACTGTAAGGATTAGAATAGTGTACTGTAGTTGTATAATGATTACGATAGGAACTCACATTAATTGTAAAATACACCGAAGTTATTTTTGCCGTTCGGTTGTCCGCTACCGGCCGAGCCCGTGTGTAGAAAGAGTTTCATGCGCGCTTCAAGAGATGTCAGCAAACCAAATGGGCTCAGCAAGGCGATATGCACTGGGGCTACTGGATTTTTCGAGAAAGTTAACGTGGCCTTGAAACGTAAAAGGCAATAGAAAGACACAAATTGGTTTTGGGTAGTAAAAGTCAGATGCTTTGTTTGTTAATAGTTAACAAAAGTCCCTTTCCGTTGAGACAAGCTTAGCGCACCTACATTGTATTTCTGAACTTTTTTTTTATTTTTCAGTCTCGTTAACTGCGTCAAATAAATTTCATTCTATTCTTTTATTATAATTATATTCTGTTCTTATAGACACTTTCCCCATCTTTATTGTGGTTTGGTATAAATACTAAAGCAATTCCAGTTTATACATTTAACCAACTTTTAATCCTTAACGAAAATCTTGTCGAAACAATCCAATTAAGTTTAACACCAAAAATGTTTATCGGTTAAATAAAAATAACTAAAAGAAAATATCCTCAAAGCGAAATGGGTCTAAACTCCGAGTAACAACCGCTTTAACTTTCAAACGAGACTTAAATTCAATTAATTTGATTTTTTCGTACTTCCCTCAAATAGTCGTTAACAGTAAAGTTTAGTAAACAATCTTAATAATGTTTAAGCAAAGACATCAGCGGAAACGAGTTTAATCTTGGAACACCGACCATTACGAGTAATTGAAAAACATTGGAAAACTTCTAAAATAACCATTTCCTAAAATATCACGTTTCAAAAGAACTGTTGTAAACGAAAGACTTTGTATAATTGGTTCCTTTTATGATTATTGTCGAAATTTCTTATTGATTACTGGCGTATGCCAATACATCTGTGGAGCAAAAAAACGGATGGGATTACTTCTGAAAAGGTAACCCGTTCTAGAACACACTGGGCAATTGAAGGAGTAAAGGCGTAGTTTTAGTCAATAAAAGTCTGACACGCTCTTCCATTACCTTAGAGCGGGAGAAGCCACCTCAAAAAAAAATCCACTCTAGAGCGGGAAAAGTTATATAATGATTTCCCACTCCAAAATAATGCATAAAATAATTGCTTTGCTCTAGCAGAGTAATTTGCTAACTGTTCCTGTGGCGATATTTTCTGTTTCTATTTATTGTAACTAAGTAAAAGGAAATTATATGTTTGCTTGTATAAAAACTGCTTCTTACTAATAAAATCTTGTTTTCAGCAAACTAACAAACCTTACCCAGAGCGGGATTGGATTTCCGTATTGCCGCCACATCAGTTTTCAGTACTTCAGTCGACCCATTGTGGTTGTAGATGTAATTTTGCGATGCAGGCAGCGCGGCATGTTGTTGACATTTACTCGTATTTTTTACTGTCGACACTACAAATAAATGGGTGAAATATATACCTATTAAATATGTTGATCAGGTTCACACCTGATTTTATGCAATAAAACTGGGCAAGTGCTAGTCAAAATCGCACACTGGAAGTTCCGTACAAACTAGCTTTTGTAAATAATAAATTCCCAAAGATTGATTCTGAATCGAACGTGACGTAACTATTTATTGACAGTTTTCGGATTTATTCCTACACTTGTAATTTAAGACCTCACTTTATGCCTTTGAGCGTTCTAGGTCAACGGAAAATACCCTATCAATTTTGATTCCGTTGAGAGTGGTGAAATATAAGTTTTGTTGAGGCATAAACGGCCGTATCTTTTTCTTTTCTTAGAAGTTTGATTTTTCACAGTTTTTAGAGACCGCAGACCCAAGTATTCAGTGTATGATTTTAATTTATATTTCGAGTTACAGAACTGAACTCAAATGGATGCCCATTCGCCAGAGGAGAAGTTTGCGCGCACTGACTACTCTTTTCTCACTGCTCAACTCTCCTAACCCCCCTTCTTATCTTATATCACATTTTCAATATTTATGTTCTTCCCATGCTAAAAGTCTTCGTTCTTCTAACAATCTTCTACTGCTTTGTCCTTCTCATACTTCTGATTTTGTTCATTCTTCCTTTCACATACAGTCCATACTTCTGTGGAATGCGCTTCCTCTCGACATCAGGACGGCCACCAGTCACTATGCATTTAAGCGGAAGTTGAGGAATTATTTTCTACACAAGTAGCGGAGTCGTTTCAATATCCTCTTTCCTTCATTTTATCATCTGCCTAGCCTTTTCCCAACTATATTGGGGTCGGCTTCCAGTCAAGCCGGATTTAGCTGAATACCAGTGTTTTACGAGGAGCGGCTGCCTACCAGACCTCCACAACCCATTAACTAGGGTAACACGGCATTTCATGGCAAGACTGGAGTCAGATTTACTGGCTTCTGACTATCCGTAACGACTGCCAAAGATCTACAAATGACAGCCAGGACCTACGGCTTAACGTGCTTTCCGAGGCACGGAGGAAACTCGTTATGTTAAGATGGTCACCCATCCACAGACCAACCTAGGCAAGCGTTGCTTAACCTTGAAGATCGACCTGTGCGGCTGTTATTATTTCGCCACGAACTCCTCAAAGAAAGGCTAGTAGTATAAAGTATAGAGTAGGTATTGTATGCAACAGGGTCTCAACAGGACATTAATATCATAACACTTATACATACAACTACGTAAACAGACAATATTTCCAGCTACAGTATACTTCAAGTTGAAGAAAAAGTTCTACATTTAGCACAGTTTAGTTAGGTACCATTATTTCCAAAAAAAAAGTCTTTGTAGCAACGAACCTCTTTCCTTCATTTTATATAGATATATATATGTAGGTATATACTATATTGGATATATATGTAAGTATATTTTATTTGTATATATAATTATGTACCCTCGATTTCTAATTATTCATTTCTTTTTTTTTTTATGCACCTGCCACCTTCTCTCTTCACCACCCTAGGTTGACTGGTAGAGAATGCCTACGGCATTAAGTCCGCCTGTGTACCTTAACTGTTGCATGAAGTTCAAATAAATAAATAAATAAATAAATTTTGACTTGATACCTCACCGTGTTTCCGAGATAAAGAGTCCTGACAGACAGACAGACAGACAGGCAGACAGACAACAAAGTACTCCTGTAAGGGTACCGCGTTTTCCTCTTAAAGTATGGAACCCTAAAAATAAAATCATTTTATCATATTCAATTTCCAGCATGCACGTTGTTAATTGAGCTTACAAACACTTGTAATTTACGACGGCACGTGATATGGCCTGTCAATACGTACAGTGAAATCATTTATTTGATTGGTTTTAAATTAAAAACGGTGTGTCAAAAGTTTTTAATTTGAATGTTTTCATTTATGCGTACGCCTTAATTACAAACGTACAAAAAAAATAACAGTTGAATTATGGTAGTAGAAAAAATGAAAATTATCGAGAAAGTGGTGGTAGTAGTCAACATAACATTTATTTTGACTTTTGTTTGACCCGAAGCTTATTTTAATAGAATTTTTAGGGTTCCGTACCTCAAAAGGAAAAAACGGAACCCTTATAGGATCACTTTGTTGTCCGTCTGTCCGTCCGTCTGTCAAGACCCTTTTTCTCAGGAACGCGTGGAGGTATGAAGCTGAAAATTATATCAATTACTCAGGTCTACTGTCCCTTGAAGCTGTGAAAAAATCAAACTTCTAAGCCAACGCAATAAAAAAATACAGCCGTTTATGCCGCAAATTTTCGACACTTGCAAGGGAATCAAAACCTACAGGGTGCTTCCCGTGAACTCAGAATCTTGAAATTTGGTACGAAGCAACGTCTTATAGCATAGATAAAGGAAAAATTACGAAAACCATAAATTTTTAGTTACATCACATAATATTTTTTTTTTAATAATTTTAAACTTACTACCCATTTCCTCATAAACGCGTAGAGGTATTAAATTGAAATTTATACCAAATACTCAGGTCTATAATACCTTTAAGCTGTAACAAAATCCAACTTTCATGTCAACGCAATCAAAAGAAACAGCAATTTAAGCTGCATATTTTGAAACTCGCAAGTACTCGCAAGGGAATCAAAACCTAAAGGGTACTTCCAGTCGACCTAGAATCTTGAAATTTGGCATGAAGCAACGTTTTATAGCACACATAAAGGAAAAATTCCGAAAACCTTAAATTTTTAGTTACATTACAAGATTTTCGTTTTTGTAAAATCTTTAAGACTCGATTCGAGAATTGAACTGTTTTCATCTTGATAAATTGGTACGGAACCCTCAGTGTGCGAGTCCGACTCGCACTTGCCCGGTTTTTTTCAAAAATACACTTTTCATATTAGAATATTTTAGATTCAAATCGCAACCAAATCCTCATTTATTACTCCTAGCAAAATTTTTGGTAAACTTATGCTAGGATAATAATTTAAAAAAATATAAAAGGTCTTTGCTTTATTTTACTTTTAAAACATGAAAGCTAAGTTTTCTCCGCAACTTCATGAATTTTAAATGAGACACCCAGAATAGAAATTAATCTTGAAGAAAATTGCTTTCAAGCGGTAATTGTTTACACCAAGCATTTTCAAATCGAGAGCCAAAATACTCGATTTTAAAATACACTCTTGTACTCTGTAGATAATCGTTTGTGACTCGAGTCCTGAGCTCTTAACACGATTTATTTAACAACCTAAACTGTTAAAGGGAATCTATGTAAAATATATAGAAGAAAAAAACGTAAGGCGTTTAGTGAACCAAACGACTTACTATGACGTGTTAAAATGTAAGTCGCGTAAGCGAGAAAGAGAGGTGGAAGGATTTCTCTTTCTCGCTCACACGACTGAAATTTTCACGAATGACCTGGTAAGGTCATTCGTTGGAATGGAATTGGTAGGAATGCGTGACTTGTAGAAGGCTCCACCAGCACTGTTTCACTCGAACTACTTTATAAACAAATGGGAAGTCAGTATTTTTCGCGAGACAAAGTAAACTGCGCTTTGAATTCGTTCGTTATTGCATTAGTTCCTCTACTGGTTGAACGTACAGCAGTTTAGTTTAATACCGAACAAACTGTTTCTAACTTACAAGCTATGCATTCTTACAATCCGCTTCTATATTTTAGAGAGTAACTAGATTTGACGTAATAGCTGTTCTAGTTTAATCATGAGTACACATTTGTAAACTTAACTTGAACGAGCTTCGATGAGAATATGTTCTACATGCTTTATGTACTTACTTCTCTACTACTTTACCAACTTACAGTGTTTAATCAAACTCGGTCCTAATAATGTTAATATGACTTCTTGTCGTATTACTCTATTGTAACTTTGTTCTACAATACCTCACGAAATCTTAATTTTGATTAAACACATAACTATGTCAGGGAATTGTTGTAGGAATTAGGATTATTATTAACAATTTACGTGCACTAGATTCTGACGTTTTATAAGTATCCATGTAGGCTTATGTAAAATAAAAATAAAATAACATGTATTGAAGGCCACGGGAATCCGATGAGTGCAGGACGTAAAGGACCGGACATTGTTTTGACACTTAGAGCAGGCCTGTGTCCAACAGGGCAACGCACAGGATTCGTGATGACCCGTCATAACGGCGGCACTTGTATATTTCTACTTCCATAGCAACTATAATTATAATCCAGGATTTTCGCTTACAAGATTTAAAAACATGTCTTCATTTCTTCGTGTTACAGAGGCCTTACTATAAGCGTACAAACGAGAAAAAGGGCTGGAGCTATACATCTTACATACCTTTAACAATTCAGTTTAGAACATCAAATGGATCACGTCAAGAGCTCGTGGTAGGGCCTCAAGTACTAGACACGATCGCGTTTGATAAAACAGTATGTTTTATTGCGAAGTGTCAAATAATAAGAAACATGTTTATGTGGAAGTACCCTCGTCATCCGCGTCGCTTGTCGATGAGCTGACAAATGAAGCGATAGTCTTGGGAGCAGTCAGTATGAAATATTAGCGTCTACCACTTGTATGAATATAACCCTGTAGTTTCGTTGATTCTGTATCGTGATATTTTTTTTTGCTGTTGGCAATTCGTACATCTATCACTTTCCTATTAAACTAAAACTAAAATTAAATATACATTGAAAATTCTCTACTATTTTAGTAAAGAGGCTCTACTGTGAGCTCTTAAAGTGATCCTTTTGATGACCTAAACTAAACTCTTAAATTGATAGACCTATGTAAAGTGTATACCTCCATCTCTCTTTCTCGCTCGCTAGACATTTTAACACGTCATGGTAAAGCCCTAAGAATCTGTGATTGACGGCAAAACCTTAATAATAGACTTCGTACACGAGGCACTTAACCTGTTTACCGTAAGGAAAAGGTGTACCATATTGACAGGTTTCTCCGTACCTTTTTAGAGATTTATTTTATCGGCATTTGTATTCGACATACCTTCCTATTACAATGTTGGTTTTTGCGTTCTTAATACATGAAGGTCTCAGAATATTTTTTTATATAAAAGTGTATTAATGTATGGAGTAAATATTTTCCAACTATGTTTAGCTCTTAGGTAAATAAAAAGTAAAGAGCTTATTAATAAGAGTCATAGCCAAAACATCAACAGTAAGAGTTAATGTTATATCTAGTACCTTTTTTATCCAGGGAATGTCAGACATCGACGTACAAACGAATACCATGGGTTCAGTACATGATTCTGGATGATTTGTCTGTTTAGTTAGCTATTAAGTTCTGTGTTTAATTGACTTAACTCTTTATTTGATTTTACTATATTACTACTTATAGCTTTCTGGATGCGGTTGCAGTTGCCGCGGCGTTTTAGTGATGCTGTTGCAGTTATGCGTCAAGTATGTTTACTACAGAGCTGTAGCAAACATTCTTGAGCATTCTAGTCTGCTCATACGCCATCATGCGTAAGATATCGGCTTCCTTACTGCAACGCTTGCGCAACACTCGTAACAGCATTCTGAAAGTGATTGCTGACAGAACGGAGTGCCATTCAGAGACACTGGCTGGAACTAACTATGACTAATATAGTATAAGTAGTAATAAGTACTTTTTATTACTAACACATTAACAATGTATGAATTATTTTTATTGGGTCTGAAAAAATATATTTTAATTTAAATAATAGGTTTCTTTAATAATTTATCAAAGTTTCCTAGTACCAACATACACAGGCGAGCTTACTAATAAAACGTTGATTATATTTATAAAAGAAAATTTTACTAACACTACAAAGACCCATCCACTAGAATAAGGAAAGATCTACCCAGAATTACCTAAAAGTAGTACATTTCGAATAAGATAGTTATTTATATTAATCAAGTTCCCTCTAACCACATATATTATGTTCTGCTATCGGTTAAATTAATTTATTCCCATTATCCATCAAAAGACGAGGTATATTCTAATAATAATGAGCGATGATCAGCTCTGGATGAGCCGTTAATAATAAATTATACATTTGGTATGGAGTCCATCCATCAATTAATAAATTATTACTGTTAATACATATATCAAAATAGATCACAGTGATAAATATGCGAAACGACACACCATACGATTTTAATTCAACCGATGAAATGGTTAAGAGGTCCTCTTACATGTCTCACCAGTTCTCAAACCGTCTATCGTCAACTTGAACATGGTTTAAAACGCTCCTTGTTTCATCAAAGCCGATCCAATACAATTTTGGATGAATTGGAAATGCGGGAAAAGTTAATTAATACCTAAAAAGTCTATTGGCATTCGGTAATTTATAATTCTCCAATTTATTTATAGTTATTTCAGATAACTTGTTCTCAAATGCTACTCATAAAAATTGACACGACTTTATCGCCTAGGAGACAGGTATTGGAATATACCTATGTGACTAACAACTAATATTTTCGTTTTTTCTATGAAAACAACTTGTTTTCGTCTGCTGTACTTACGTCTCATCTCTATCACGTTTCGTATTAACTCTAGTGTGAGTGAAACACGTTCTTCTTCGATTTATTTGACACGCTTATTCCGGGAAATACGCAGTAAACAAAAGAATAGAATAACTTTATTGTTCACCAAAATAGGATATAAACTTTAAGCTGGCACAGAGGCGGTGTTATCGCTGACAGCGATACCTTCCAGACCATCTTTGGACACAGTTCATGTGAGAACTTAAAGTTGATCTAAACTGTTCTACAGCAAGACAGTATATACATTTGTATAGTGTCACTGTATGAAGTAACGATAATGTCAAAACGAAATTATGTAACTTTTTTTTTGCAAATAATTTTGATAATTATTATTCAAAAATGTGTCGCTTAACAGCCTCAAAATTATGTTTGTGTTAATGTAATTACATTGCCACAAATATATATTATTTAGTTCGATGAAAATTGAATAAATTAATATGTTTTGTGTTATGTTACAAAGCTTATTTATGCAATTGCCATTGTACCTATAATTATTATTATGAATCAAACTAAATAATAATGTATGCGGTTGAAAGGATCTTAGGTGACGTCTCACACACAATTATAAACTTTAGTGTTTATTTGAACTTCACTTTTATATAACTAGTCTGGCTATACGAGTACATACTGTTACATAAAAACTTTTCAACTTTTAATTATTTTGAATTTAGAACGCGTATATTATTTTTTTTAACACAGTTGCTCGTAAAGCTGATGTAATTCCACCGGTTTTAAATATATAAAGCGGGTCATAAAAAACGCGTGTGTTATGTAAAGCAAATAGTTAAGTTATAGTCCATACAAATTCCATAACAGCATTATTTTGTGATTTTTTGTCACTTTTTGTCATTTTTTGTTACTTTTTGTCACTTTTTGTGATTTTTTGTCACTTTTTGTGATTTATTGTCATTTCAGTCATTTTTTGTCATTTTTGTTACTTTTTGTCACTCTTTGACATTTTTTGTGATTTGTTGTGATTTTTGTCATTTTTTGTCATCTTTTGTGATTTTTTGTCGCTTTTTGTCATTTTTTGTCCCTTTTTGTCATTTTTCGTCATTTTTGTCTCTTTTTGTGATTTATTGTCATTTCAGTAATTTTTTGTCACTTTTTGTGATTTCTTGTCAACTTTTTTGTCACTTTTTGTCATTTTGGTCACTTTTTGTGATTTGTTGTGATTTTCTGTCATTTTTTGTCACTTTTTGTCATTGTTTGTTCATTTTTTGTTACTTTTTGTCATTTCTGTCATTTTTGTCACATTTTGTCATTTATTGTGATTTTCTGTCATTTTTTGTCACTTTTGTAATTTTTTGTCACTCTTTGTCATTTCAGTAATTTTTAGTCATTTTCGTCATTTTTTGTAATTTTTGTCATTTTGTCATTTTACCAAACAATATTTGCGTTCGATTTATTTGGCGCTAAACACTAAGATGTTCCTCACACAATAAGTGCGCAGCAATTTTTTAAATGAAAATGTTTTTAAACGTTTTTTTTTTCTGTTTCCTCGCAAATGTGTTAAAAAACGTCGTACGATATACGTGCGAATTGGTTATAACATGCTCGGCTCAGTTATGCCCTCGCCTTCGGCTCGGGCTGAAATTCCGCCTCGCATGTTATAACCATCATTACGCACTAATATCGTAATGTACTATAAACGTTCTTTTGATTTCGCGCCATTTTACATTTTATTTAATTTTTATAAACTGATGTTTGACCGCTATCCCACCTGATGGAAAACCGTGATGCAATCGTCGATGGTGAGGCGTAGGTACTAGTTTATTAAGAGCCTAAGAATTGAAGACACCTAAATTATAATCAAACGGGAAGACCGCAGTAGGCAAATTACATACACGCACAAATTACACATGTATTTCCGTGTTCATTATCAAATTACAATATGGAATGGGGTGTTACAGAAAACAGGATTGCGGTGATCGCCTTGCACAAAGTGGGTATGAAGCCGTTGGTTATTCTCCGGACACCTCAAAAGCTTGATATCAGTCGTATGTTCGTATATCGTACTATCAACAGATACAACAACACTTCCTCTGTCGAAGACCATAAAAGATCGGGGCGGCCACGTGCGTAAATTTTTATGGAAAAAATATGAGAGTGAAATAATTTTTACGGTATCAACAAAGGCTTCATTTATCCCGAAAGCAATGTGAATTATCACTTCAAGCTTCGATATTATAATCAAGTAGCGTGTGGTTGACATGTTTTATGAGGGATATTTGATGAATATTTAATTGTATGTCTATTGGACTGGTGGGTCAGCTTACCCTGAGTTGAAATAAAACGGCTCTTTCAAATATTGGATTCTTTGTTTGAGCCATTTTATTTATGATTACTTAGGCTATTCTGTTGGTCTAGTCGTCAGCGGCCCTACCTGCTATAATGGAAGTCGTGGATTATATTCCCACCCGAGACAAAATGTTCGTGTAATGAGCATGATAATTTGTTCTGAGTCTAGGTGTAATTTATCAATAATATGTTTCATATCTATTATTTATTTACAAAATATGAATATTTTTATCAGTTTTATCTAGTACTCATATCACAAGCTTGGCTTAGTTTGGGGCTGGATGGCATTTTTGAATATTTGTATTGTGTAGAGTTAATAGGTTAACGAATTAGATATGTGATAAACAAAACGTTTACCTACTATATTATCTTTTGTAATTTGAATGTGAGAACACTGTGGACTGTACGAATTTGGATAACCTTCTATTCGGACTATAGAGTTTCTGGATGGTTCTTCTTCATAGAAAACGACCAGTTGGAACCGTGCACAAGCTTTTGGAGTTTTATAAGTGCCCATGTAGGCCTATGTCAAATAAAAACTATTTTGATTTGATTTAGATACAGTTTTTCACACACCAAAGGGGTTGTCGACGAATTTTTAACAAATGAACTTTATCTATTGAAATTAAAATCCCGATCCTTTTCAGAGCACAGAGAACATTCCAGTAAAATGGTTGGAGAGGGCGACTGTAAAATGTTATGTGCGCACAAATCGTACATTCTGCCCTCGAACACTCGACACTGCTCAGTGGAACGATTGAATAAATCGAGCCATTACCGCCGACTCATCGTAACCGACAAAAACTAAATTTTACAGGAGAAGGTTTTTTTTTAAACATTACTGCTAATAATTGCAAAATTAAAGTGAAACTTAAGATATAATAATTATTTATGATAATCGGGAAATAATTATACACACATCAAAAGTGTCTAGGGATCAACATATATTTTTGCAATAACTTTTCTCCTGATTGATACTAATTAAAATTTTCTTTAAGGATTCATCAAATAAAGTGTTTTCGTTTGTCACAGTAACGATAAACCAAGTCACCTTTGCATTAATAAAGAAATTTGCCATTTTCCTAATAAAGGGATTTTTGACATTTGAACCACTAACATTAAAGTTCGAAAAAAAGACTGAAATAACAGTTTTCTTTAAAATTTTATTGGGTAACTTAAACAATTAATGATCCGTGTTTCTACCGCGAACACTAACAACACAAGAACATCGGTTTGGCATACTCAAAATGAGTTCATCCAAATCACGCTGTGGAATGGCCGCCCATGTTCGTTGCAACAACAAAAAAAGGTCTTCTTGCGACTGGATACCCTCCATATTCGGCAGAGCTCTTCTCTGTAGCATATCCCATGCATGCTCAATCGGGTTCAAGTCTGGCGACTGAGCAGGCCAGGGCAGGACATTGATGTTAGCTGCAGCGAGAGTCTGTCTTACAACTCTTGCGGCGTGCGGTCGTGCATTATCATGCATTAACTGAAATAAGGGACCGATTTGCACTTGTAGAGGAACGATGACGTCTGATACAATCGTCTCAGCATAAATTTGAGCGTTGAGGTTGCCTCTGATCCAAATCAACTCAGTTCTTCCGCCGATCCAAATACCCGCCCATACCATGATGGTTCCACCACTATAAGGATGGACTTCCTGGCAGGATTTTAATCGCTGTTGGCGTCCAGGGGTTCTCCAGTGTCGTATACTTCTTGTATCCGGTCTCATACCAAAACGAGACTCATCAGAAAAGCACACGAAACGCCATTGTTCTTCTGCCCAATTTCTGTGTTCAAGAGCCCATTGATATCGAATCCTACGATTGTGCATTGCTATAGGTGGTACCCGTAGCGGTCTTCGGGAATGAAGGTTCACTTCATGCAAGCGGTTTCTGACTGTTTGGTCGCTAATTAAGTTCCCTGAAGAGTGATGAAGCCTCACGGCTAACATCATGGCGGTTATTGTTGGAGCTCTTCGAGTTAAGATTTGAATGTCGGTCTTGTCTCCGTGTGGTGCAGCGATACCGTCCTCCATGGCGCTCAGCTACGATACCAGTGCTTCGGTAACGTGTCCAAAGTCGACTGATAACACTCTGACTTGTATTCAGAGCTAAAGCCACAGTACGTTGCCGGGAACCAGCTTCTATCATTCCCACGGCTCTGAGCATTTCTTCCCTGCTTAAATGACGTCGCCGCTCCGTAATAACGTTGGTTTTAATCAGTAGTAGGGAAACAGTAGCACTAATAATGTCTTCAATGCGTTGTATGTTTTTATAGGGAAAATATTGACAGCTGATTTTCATCTTTTACTCGAATTTGATTCACAGTTCCTGATTCAAATTATGTAATGCACCAAAAAGGATCCATATAAATTTATAAAATCATAAATTTATTACAAAGCCACATCTCAATCTCAAGAAATCCGCATAAAAATGCTTGATCCCTAGACACTTTTGATGTGTGTATGTTAAGTTTCACTTTAATTTTGCAATTATTAGCAGTAATATTTAAAAAAAAACCTTCTCCTGTAAAATGTAGTTTTTGTCGGTTACGATAAGTCGGCGGTAATGACTCGAAATATAAACCATGATTTAGATTGTTCGATTTACCTGCGAAAAAAAGTGTATGAGTGAGGTAAAAGCAAGCTTTACTTTTTTGTTACTTAAATATAAAACAGACATGGGTCTTATCCGTATCATTACTATTTTTTTTATTACGTACTTGCGTACTCGTGTTTGACCTATATTTCATCTGATTGTAAGCGATGATGTGACCGACGACCGAGCACGCGTGCCTAGAAAAAAACCTATACACTCTAGACTTAAAGATCCTTAAGTTATAATTGTATGTAAACCATATATCTAGTAATATCGTTCAATTTCGGGGTCAACTAATCACCGTACAAAATAATAAATCGTATGTTGTATTTCTAAAAACAAATGTAATCTATACATAATAATTATAATAAAATCGTAGGAAAGTCAAAACTGTACATTGAATTTTTTTTTAAAGAATTCTTGGGGCGTGATCTACAATCAATAACGAAGCCAAAAATATAGTTTTTAGAATTCATGTCTGTTTGTCTGTTTGTCTGTTTGTCTGTTTGTCTGTTTGTCTGTTTGTCTGTTTGTCTGTTTGTCTGTTTGTCTGTTTGTCTGTTTGTCTGTTTGTCTGTTTGTCTGTTTGTCTGTTTGTCTGTTTGTCTGTTTGTCTGTTTGTCTGTTTGTCTGTTTGTCTGTTTGTCTGTTTGTCTGTTTGTCTGTTTGTCTGTTTGTCTGTTTGTCTGTTTGTCTGTTTGTCTGTTTGTCTGTTTGTCTGTTTGTCTGTTTGTCTGTTTGTCTGTTTGTCTGTTTGTCTGTTTGTCTGTTTGTCTGTTTGTCTGTTTGTCTGTTTGTCTGTTTGTCTGTTTGTCTGTTTGTCTGTTTGTCTGTTTGTCTGTTTGTCTGTTAGTCTGTTTGTCTGTTTGTCTGTATGTTATGGGCTAAACTCAAAAAGTACTGCATGGATTTACTTCAAATTTTGCATGAATATTACTGAGAGGTCGTGACAACATATAGGCTACATAATTATTATCACGCTATCATCTACGGGGGAGGAGCTGTGAATCTTTATTTTTCTTACGCATTATGTGACAGCGTGTAATCTAACGACGCATATTTAAATGTTGTTTTTGAGTAAGCCATTCTATTATTTAGCTTTACAATATAAAAACTACTCCATCTAAGTAACTTGGGCAGAAAAACATAATTTAATTAATGTTAGTAGTATAAAGACAATTTTAAAGCAGCGCCATCTATGACATATCATCATAGATGGCATGGCATTCTCTTCAATATCCTCTCATTTTAGTTGTGTCGCGGAGAGGATGGCTACCATTTTGCCCACTATAATGTAGACCCCCAGACAGGCACCCTAAATTATAACAAAAAACGTCCAGCATGCATTTCTACAGCTTCTTGATCCAGCTGAGGGTAAACAATGGTTCTTATCTCCGCCATTATCGTACGTTCTTTACTCAGTTTCTTAGGACATGTACGCCAAAATTGAGACAGAGCGTTTGGTATTTATAAGGTCCAACCAAAGAAATCTGAAAGCTGAGAACTACGTCTATCTCTATGCAGAATGGTACAAATGCTCATTCATGGTCATTCTCCTCTCCACCTTTACAAAAGGTCCGTGGTACATGTACGAGAGGACCCAAAATGCATTTTGTTACATGCGAAAGTTTGGTCGCCCGGACCTCTTCATTATCATCACTACCAACCCAAAGTAGCCTGAAATAAAGCTCAACTCCTTGCAGGATAGGCTTCGTACGACAGGCACGACTTGATCTCTCGCGTGTTCCACCTGAAGTTAAGTTCAATTAGAAATGCTAATTTTTAATGCTCGGCTTGGAGACAATGCACGTGTTCAGGAATTTTCCGATGTCCTTCTAAGTCATGGCAAACCCACACCAGAAGAGAGAGGTGGACAGGTGGTGCTGCTAGAGTCTCTCGGTAGAGTGGTATTTATTAATTATTAAATACTTTACGCACGTAGAAGTACAAAAGCGGACTTAATGCCGTAGTTACTCAGATACCCGCGAAACGAGACACAATAGTAAAACAATAACAGCGCGGTCTCATAGGACCGGTTGGGGATTCAAACGTTAAACATTTTCTACCAGTCAACCTTTGGGTGATGCAAAAAAAATAGTTTCCAGCTTAGAAGAACTCATTCGCAGTGTTTACGGGGATGTCGGTCGTATACTGCACCAGCAGAATTCTTGGGTGTGTGAGCAGGCCATTTAGATGCCCATAAATGATCAGGCTGCAGCAATTAACGAATGCATTCTCTGGAAAATTGAGAGGAATGAAGTGGGCTACACCTCAATAAACACTGTTGTCAAGCAAGATGTCGCCACACATTATCCCGTGGAATTTTTGAACACCCTGTCAGCAAGTGGACTTCCAGCGCGTACCATCCAGCTGAAGGTCAATGTCCCAATTATGCTTCTTCGGAACCTTTCTCCTCCAAAGTTGTGTAACGAGACCCGCCTTAAAGTCGTCTCGCTCCACAGACACATCATTGGAGCGGAAATTCTTATTCTCTTCGGCGTCGCCGAAGCAGCATTTATACCACGCATTTCCCTCATACCTTATAACTTCCCGTTCCAGTTCAAGAACGTACAGTTCTCAGGACGAGTTGCTTCTCACAAAGTCAACTGTACGTTGCTTGCTCCCGCATCACCAGTCCTGATTCTCTTTACATTTTGGCACCTGGCGTAACTACCAACGTAGTTTTTAGGGAAGTGTTGTAAGGTATGATCTTTGTACGTATTTTTACACTTTTGTGTCCTGTAGGAATACATTATTCCTCCATCATTTTCTCTATTTCCTTCAGTCACATCTTATGACTGAACTCAGCAAGATTCCCGTTATAATTATCTAAACTTGCTTCGCTTGCAAAAAAAAAACATACATTTTAATGCTATTTTAAAAGTTGTTTACTTATAATGCTATAGTGACACTGGCATCTTAAGTATTTTTGTTGCCGTAGAGCCTTCACGCAGACGACGTCGCGGGCAGCAGCTAGTAATAAGAATAAAATAACAAAAAGCAGAAAAGTACCGACATCAGTTCTGTTGTATTAAACCCACGCAGTGAATTAGGGACCAGTCCAACAAATACATATTTGTAAGTACTCATAGGTACTACTCATAACACAATAAAATTTGTTTCATTTGGAAGAGCGACGCGTGGGTGGTCAAAGGTTCCTTTCGGATTTACCGTGTTTTTTTTTTTTGACGGAAACTATAATCAAAAAATATATCGGAAAAAATATTAAACAATAGGGGAACAGTAATACGAGTGTAAAAATACAGGGAATACGAGTATCTATAATTATAAACAAATCTTATAGTGGTACGAAAACCAAAACAAAAATTTACGGAAACATCATCATCTGCCTAGCCTTTTTCCCAACTATGTTGGGGTCGGTTTCCAGTCAAGCCGGATTTAACTGAATACCAGTATTTTACGAGGAGCGGCTGCCTACCAGACCTCCACAACCCATTAACTGGGGTAACACGATGCTTCATGGCAAGACTGGAGTCAGATTTACTGGCTTCTGACTATCCGTAACGACTGCCAAAGATCTCCAAATGACAGCCGGGACCAACAGCTTAACGTGCTTTCCGAGGCACGGAGGAAACTCGTTATGTTAAGATGGTCACCCATCCACAGACCAACCTAGGCAAGCGTTGCTTAACCTTAAAGATCGACCCGTGCGGCTTTTTATTATCTAGCCACGAGCTAAAAAAAAAAAAATTACGGAAACAATAAAGTTAAAAACAATTAAAAGATAAAATATTTGTTAATAATGCCAGATTTCAGATAAAATTTCGTTAGTCTAAAAAAATTTAAAAAAATCCGATTTAGATTACGCGACTGTCCGATTGCATATAAATGTCGATAACTCGCAAATATGTCGTGTTAAAATTATTAATCTCCTTATTAAATCTACCTATAAGGTAGGTAGGTATGTCTTTTAAAAACTTTTGCAGTTATAAGTAAGTAAAATAAACAGAAGAGAATCAAGTCATACACAAGTTCTTATCTACATTCTACAGATCCATGACATATTATTGCAAAGTCAACCACGAAAATTTTAACCGTTTTAATGTTGACCTCACTTTTACCTGCCAACTATTCCTTTCACGGTCGGCTCCTTGCTCAGGCAATTGACGAAGGTTTCAACTACGCGACCCCTGTCACACTCACGGTACAACAGAAAAACTGAAACTGATGGCGATGTAATAAAAACTCATCTTGTTTAGAAAAAAACAATTCAGAGGAAATTCGTTGTTTTATTTCAAGGTCAATTTAATTTGTAAAAGATTGTGACGGAATGTTCTACAGGATTTTTGAGATAGGATTATTTTTTTCGCTTCAGCGAAAGAATAATTGGGTTTCAGGAATTCGGATGTCATTGTTAGGGTTCCGTACCTAAAAGGAAAAAGGTGAAGGTATACTCTACTTGTAAGTTGACGGGAAAAAAAGATACGCCCGCTTATGTTTGGTATATGTTAGGCACAAATATCGGAAAAAGTCTGAAAACTGAAAATTTGTAGTTACGTAACAATTTTTTTTTTTAAATCTCCTAGGCTCGATTCGAGGATTGAACTGTTTGCTTAGGTAAATTAGAGGTATTGAGCTGAAATTAAAACCATATAATTAAGTTCGCGGTTTTTTGAAGTTGTGCAAAAAACAAACTTGTAAGTTGACGGGAAAAAAAGATACGCCCGTTTATGTTGCAAAAAACGTACATTTCGACACTGTCAAAGGAATCAAAATTCATAGGGTACTTATCGTTGACCTAGAATTTTGAAATTTAACACGAAGCAAGGTATACTAATATAGAAAAATGTCTGAAAACTAACAATTTGTAGTTACGTCACAAGGGAATAAAAAATAGTAAAATCTTCAAGACTCGATTCGAGAATTGAACTGTTTTCATAGGTACGTTGGTACGGAATCCTCAGTGCGCGAGTCCGACTCGCACTTGCCCAGTTTTTATTGTTACATTTCGGGAATAGGAATAATATTTTGTATTAATATTTAGCTGAACAAAACAAAGGTCTCAACCTCAACCTTATAAATATTTTTCATTGTCCGCCTCGCTGATGGTGGCACGTGTTGTTGGGTTCATTCAGTCCCTTCCAAAATGGTTGAGCTGTGGTGTTGCTAATACGTCATACTCGTGAACGGGAATCGTCAGTTGAGACACCACAGTGGTTTAATTCAATAACAATTTTATTAATTAACGTTTTCCTTTTTTCGTATAATTATTATCTTCGAGTAACATTGTGCACACTTAATGAAGCGAAAAAAATATGTAAACAAGATTTAAGTAAATGTACTGTGTGCTTATCCATGGAGATCTATGATTTGAAACGTGGAAAAAGTGATGCTAGATTCACTTTTTTTTTGACTAACCTACATTTTGACATTTCAAAAGTGCCTGTAAATGAAAACCTCAAATTCCTGGAAGACCTGGTTGATATAAAAAAACATACGCGGATGACTGAATAAAAAACAAGCGCGAAAATCAAGTGGGAGCTAACAGCAGCAGATATTCAAAGCCGCGATCTAACAAAACAAAAAACAGCTAACCCTTTACCATTGTGTTCCGCGCCGGTTGTACTTGAGTCTATTGTCAGCGGTCTCTGTTTCCGAGTTTTGTTTGTTAACACTTTTGGTCTCCGTAAAGTAAAGAGACTATCAATTGAGTCTGAGTATTTTCATGGCTTTACAATTGTAGCTTTTGGTTTTACGGCCAAATATCAAGAAAATAATATTCGCAGAAAAGAGATATTTTACCTAATTTTTCCTCCTGAGTCCCAGCAATGGGAACATTATCGGACCGATAATGCTAATGCTTATTTTTCCTCCTCCTTTTTTTTAGTATAGTGAGTAGCAACGTGTAGGTGAGCAGTATTCCGAAAGACAGAGCGTTGAAATGTCTCTCGTTTGTTGACCGATGACCTGGTAAGAGTCGCATGAATCTAATGGTTTTGAGACGCACAGAACCCAGCTGTTATGGTGACTCGCCATGGCCGCCATAACAGCTGGGACACCACAACGTCGCCTCCACGCCTCGCCACTTAGGGGAGGCTTAAATCCATCAGTGAACGTCTTTCGACTGAAATGATGATGAAGATGATTTGGCACAGTAAACTGGGACACCACAAGGCCCTACCACGAGCTCTTAAGGTGACTCAAGTCAACATTTTTACCATACAAACTTCGGGGGGGTTTTACTCCACTATTTGACCATGTACATCCAAAGTTAAACATGATATCGTTTTGTCTCATTATTAATTTTGTCTGTACGGAAGCAGAATTGTAAAATAATAAGCCAATAAAAAGTTATGAGCTTCTAAAGTTTAGTTTTTTTGGCTAATTTTAACACAACTTTGAGCGTAAATTAGAAATAAAAGAAGCATCAAATTTCAAAAACGAAGCCTGTACCGACACAGCAAATTTATCGGAAAATTTAATAAATTTTATTTAAAATTGATTGATGCAGTGGTTTTTTCGTAAAACCCCTTCTTCCAAAAGCCTTTTTGTATTTTATCACGCACGCCTTTTACTCAGAACTATCGTGCATCTCACTGAATAAAGTTACCCCCGGTTGCGGTGCGGGGGGACGACTTACGCCCGTTTTCAATAAGCTATCTATCATATATCGGAGATAGAAAAACAAATGAAACAACAGAAAAATGACAAATTTTTGTATTGTATCTTTTGTTTTACTCTCTCCAGTATGCCAAAACCAAAGGTAGATCACTAGAGAGAGCTTATTGAAAACGGGCGTTAGACTTGTCACAGCGCCGCGCGCGGCTGGCTGAGTTTGGCTCAGTCTACTGCGGCCTATATCGTTCGTATGACGTGTATGTTGACTACCTATAATATCTACGCTTTATTAACCGACTTCAAAAAAAAAAGGAGGTTATCAATTCGACTGATTTTTTTTTAAGCTATTGCATAGCTTCTATCGCGGGCCTTGAGCGTGGGGACCGAATCCAGAAATTCCACTCCACTCCGACCGGCTATGTTATGTCTGGTCGGGCAACTGCCTAATTGAACGAGACGGGTTTTGTGTCTGGTCCGAGCAACTGCCCAATTGAGCGAAACGGGTGTTGTGTCTGGTTCAGGCAACTGCCCAATTGAGCGAGATAGATGTTGTGTCTGGTCCGGGCAATAGCCCTAGTTTTTTTTGTTTAGTCTTTAGAGTGCATCATCCGACCAGAGAGATGTTTTGTCTGGTCAGGCAACTGCCCAATTGAGCGAGGCGGGTGTTGTGTCTGATCCGGGCAACTGCTGCTGCACAGCACGCCGGTCATATGGCCCGCATCCGCGGACGATAGGAAGGTGAACTCAGTGCGGCGCCACAGTGCTCTGTGAGGTGAGGTACACGAGCGCGGCGTGCGACCAGACGGGCGTTGTGTCTGATCATTATTGTGCAGTAGAAGGGTGTCAAAATAAAAAAAAACAAATGAAAATTTGTCTTTTTTTTCATTGCCGAGAAACGAACAAAGGTACGTAAGAACGTTTTCACACTATCCGATCCGATATCGGTATCGGACGCCGATCCGATATCGGGGTAAGTAAAATGTATGAAATGCCGTGCTCCGATATCCGATATCGGGCCGGACAATATGAAAGACAAGTACTTATTTTATACATTTTACTTACTATATCCGACACCGATATCGGATCGGATAATGTGAAAACGCTCTTAGGAATTATTTTAAATCTTTTGTTTTTCGAATTCGAGCTGCACACACCGCAACAACCGAAACGGTATGACATGTGTGCATCGTGTAATTTCGTTTTTATTCGGAATGGTTCGGAGCGCTATGTGCAAAGCAGACGTCGCGTCGTGCGTGAGGACTAGCGTCTAACCGCTCATCACTGATACTATCTCTTTCGGGCACAATGTCAAGTGAGACAGCGTGCTTTATGGCCCCGCCCGCCAGTGAGTGGGAAAGTGGGACGTTAACGTGATCCATTTCACGATTTAAACTGATTTATTCAATGAGTGGTAAAAATTGATTGATTGATTGATATATAATACTTTATTGTACACCTTAAAAATAATTTCACAAAGGAGCTTAAAATTAGTATGGTGTTACAATGGGCGGTCTTATCGCTAACAGCGATTTTTTACAGACAACCTTTGGATGGAATTGATAGAGAAGGAGAAAAGATACGCAGGTAGTTTGCGGCGTACTATTTACATATTATATATACAAAAATTATAGGATGTATAGCTCCATCCCTCTTTCTTCCTCATACATCTGTAATTTTAACTCGTCATGGTAAGATCCCAGGTCGCAGCTAGAAATTATATAGTGAATGTGTCTCAGTCTACTGTCGTTTAATCATTTTCATCACGTCGTCGTTCTTATATAATATAATTATTGTGAAACAGTATTTGAGTATTTCTCAAAATAAATGTACGTAACGAAATAGTAGTTACGAAATATTGTTACGTAATAGTCCTTAAGTGTAACTAAACAGTAAATGTAAGGCTTGTTATACAATGGCCAAAAATTATTATAAAGTTATCTAATATTCTTGATTTTTTCTCATTTAATCTATGTTTTTAATTATTTCTTGTATTTTTACATACTTTTATGTTATTATGTCAACTGTAAGAGGTTAAAGAAAACAAAACAGGAAATATTTATTTACTCGTATAAATACGAGTAAATAAATATTAGTTTCCTATTAATTATAGTTTCCTGTTTTGTTTTCTTTTTATTAATATTTTATAATTATTCTATAACTAGCTGACCCGGCAGACTTCATACTGCCGATTTTTTTTTAAAAATCTCACCTTTTAAACCTTCCCTAGACCTCCACAAAGGTTTCAAGACCAAGATAAGATAAATCCGTTCAGCCGTTCTCGAGTTTTAGCGAGACTAACGAACAGCAATTGATTTTTATATAAATAGATTATTATTTTATAAATTTAATAAAAAACTAAAAATATTCTAAATTAAAAATAATTGAAACAGATCAACAGAAAACAATTCTAAAATGAAATAAAATTTTAACTTAAGCAGTAAATCACTATCCATTAGTGCTTCATTACCTACAGGTTTTTCATAGGTTGTTACTGTATGCATTTAGCTTTACACTATACTTTTTCGTAACGTTACTAAATTCATAAAAAACGTTACGAAATTCTAAAGAGAATTACACAAAACAGGTTTCTAAAAACTCAACAATTTGCTATAAACTGAAACTGCAGTTATATATATGAATTAACTGTACGTACTACACGTAAAATAATAAGATAAACAAATCAAGACTCACTTTATTGTGCAAAACTCGTAAAATATTTTTTGTCACGAAAAAGTAAGTCCACTTCTATGACACGTTGCAACTGATTTTCTCATTGAAAGTTATGGCGGAGACGTCAGATCATCAACCAATCAGATTAAAGGGATTGATGCCTGTGTAGAAATTTAACTAATGCGTTCAGAAATCACGTTGAAGTACAGTAAAACGCAACTAAATAGTATGTAACTAAATAGTAAATGGGTACGACACATCTTGTTTTTCTCATTTAATTAATTGATTTATTAAGGAACCTCATATAAAATCACTTTTATAAAGAAACTACATTTAATTCGAATTCAAATATCCAAAAATGCATAATATTGACGTAGTAGAACGTATTTTATGAAGTATAACACGTACGAAACTGGTAGGGTCACAATTTCATTTTGTATGAAAGGAAAAAATCATTGCTTTTTAAAAATGTAGTAAAATTAATTAAATGATAAGTTTATAATAATTATTTATCGTAATTTTAATGGTTAATAGTTTTACTTTACGATTATGTTATTTGTTATTTTGAATAATTCAATAACAACGTGTAAATTTCTTAATACTTCGAGACACACTTTTTTTTGTACAGATGTACATTTATTTTGAGAAATACTCATTTTCTTTTATTTTTAGAATCATAAAGAGCATTGTTATAAAGGGTAGCGTAGGTAGAAAGGTTTATTTCTCTACAAACACAGCTAATAACGCCGATCGAAACTTTCTTGTTCTGTGGAGTTGCGCAGCGAAAGTTATGAGTGCTCACGCTCATGCTGACGTCATCTGAGTTAGTAATATACGTACTGTTTTTAAAATAATCGTTAAAAACATTGCCACAACGCTATTGTCAATTTGCTGGTGAAATAATTAGGTTTTATGTTTTTTTTTCATTTAATATTTCTCCCCACTGCATTACTTCTATATTTTGGATGCGATCTCAAACATATTAATACGCAGATACACAAGCCATGGTCGAAAAAATGGCCATATAAATATTTGTTCCGTGCGGAAATCAAACTGCAACACGCAACGTAACAGCTAATTGATTAACCACTACGCAAACCAGGCCGTTAGTTAGTTCTAAAATTGAAAGTCATGATTTTACTGTGTCCGTTTCATCAGTCCCCTGAATCAAGTTTAGTTAAATTTTGCACTTACACCTTACCTCATTGAGTGGTTTTTACTTTAGTTTTTATTTTTTTCTTGAACAGATTTAAAGGCTACAAAGTTACCTAGCGACAGAGCGGCAAAGCGAGTCAGACTTTTATTGACTAAAACTACACCTATGTTTTTTCTAGTATTTTCACATTAATCTCTCGCTTACCCAAGCTTGTTACCAATAAACCAACGCAACGTACTGGTGAAGTTCACATTAAAACAGTTCCGTGCGGAGGCAATTAATCCAGCGGTCTGCTACAGGTGCCTTTATTGTTTCCATGTTAACTATATGAACTAACTGTTGTTTATTTAGTATAAAAAGAAAAGAATCGTGTGGTTGTGCTATAAGATTCTTTATTATTTATTTATTTATCATATACTTTAGTGTACACTAAGATTTATTTATTAGTCCTCTTCAATATCTTATTCTAAGATTATCTTCTCTATCTTATATTAAGAAGGAACGTCCAATACATTTTCTTAATTTCTAGCCATGATTTACTTGTTTTAGTTGCGCACAAAGGCTGGGTTTGATTTCTCAATAAAATAATCCAGCTCAAAAAGTCTGTCACGAAGGCAATGAGGGTGCGTCAAAGAAGCACTGCAGTTACACAAAAGGAGAAATCAAAGTGATTGAAAGTGTGATACGGAGTACGAAAGAGAAGAGAATTGATGGTGTGGTAGGGTTTTTTAAACGGTTTTATTTAGCTCACCCCGTTTGTTTGTTTTGTTATTGTGACACATCGGGACCTTACCATGGTCAATATTTGATGACTTCACGTTTGTCACACGCCGATGTTTTCAACTAGCGTTAGGAATGAGCCTCCAGTCTGTTTCAGCTGCACTTGTTACGTGGTGGATTTCTGATTCATGAGTGGAAAAGCCAAATGGATGTGGAATTAACACGCTTTGTTGACACGTTAAGCTGATAGCGGTTTTGGTGTTGAGCTGGTAGTAAAATGGATTGAATATTTTTGAGTGCATTTGTTGTCAAAATATTTTCAACTTTGGAGTACAATATTATTCAATTAATAAATTAATTAGTTTTAAATAAATTAATTGTTATTAACAAAACCCATCTACAAATTATATTATTATAAAGCTTCTTATTTTTGTGTCGATCTGACTCAAATCTGTATCAAAAATATATTATGGTAGTTTGACAGCTTTTGTTTGCAATACGTTTTTATGCCAGACAGGCATATTTATTTTTCAGGTAAATTTAATTCGTCAATTGAAAAATCAACTACCAGTATTTTACGAGGAGCGGCTGCCTACCAGACATCCACAAAGTCGGCTTGATTGGAAGCTTACCCAAATATAGTTGGGAAGAGGCTAGGTAGATGATGATAATGAAATAGTTTAACAAAATGAAAATGTTTGATGAAATTATTCAGTAGGTATTATCCTTTTTCAAAGTGAAACGACATAACAGGTTGTTGTCAAGCTTTAAACGTTTATTTTCTAAAAATGTAACGACGCCTCAAGTAAAAACTTAACTATTTAGGTTTACTGGTTCTTTGATCCACCGACAAAGTATTTAATGGTCTGGAAACATTCCTATGTATTCTGAGAAACATTTTCAACAACATTCACGTAGTTATTTGAATGGAATTCTCTCAATGCATTAAGCTGGTATTACTACAAATATTTTGGGTCTAAAATGAAATTAATTAAAGTTAAATTTTAATTTATTGTAGGCAACGTAAACCTCACTCTGCTAATGCTAGCGTAATTAGTTCACAAAAACAAAATAACTTAAAACCTTCTTCATAAATTACTTTTAAAGAATGAAAACCAATTTTCAAAACAATTTCATGAATCTGAAATGAAGCCCATCAGAAAAATAAATCTTTAGTGGCCAGAAAAAGAAATAGCTTTTACTCCCTTATAGTTTATACTAAATGTTAATCAAAAACGCCTCTCTGGAGCTTGTTACCTCTGCTATCCACACTACGGCCATGCCGTCTCTCACTGATTTATTAGCCCGATTGCTGAGTTCTTTTATTTTGATTTCGGCATAAAATCAAAGAACCGGCCCATGTGGCAACGCTTGGTGGAAGTCTATGTCCAGCAATGGACGTACTTAGGCTGAGATGATTATGATAAAATCGCACAAAGTTAAACCTATAAAAAGTTTTGAAGTTGGCGATATTATTATTATTCTTATTACATACCTACACAGCTAACACTAAACATTTATTTATGATTTATCCCTTCTTTACACATTGATATAAGTATGCATATGACATATACATATATTCTTATGTACCTATTTATTTATTTAATTCACACATTTTTATCCGTACCGACACTCGAAGGTTCAGTTGAAAATCAGCGTCAGGCAACTGCTACGTAGTTGCCTGGCATTATGCTGAACTGGACCTATTTGGCGAAGTCGTGATATATTGTTGTATTTTTTTTTTTGCTTTTTTCTGTGTTATTTAAGTTGTGTACTCGACCATATTGATGGTTTGCCTAATAAACTTGTTTTCTTTCTTTCACTCTCGTACTCAATAGATTTATGACTCGATACCTATTTTATGATGATATGGCTGTAGCATTAAGATGAGAGGTTGTTTGTCTATCGCCTCAACATATATCTTGAAACTGAAGAATATTAATTTTGTGATTGTTAACTTTTGAACAGCGCACCTACTTCTATGAACGATGAGAGAGACTAGGACTGGACTATTAATGCTGCTGAAAAAATACAATATGTGGAAAATTAAATACGAATGAATGGTTTTTTGAACTCCTAAGTAATTGAATGTTTACTTTTAATCTCCTACGACCTATGTTAATTTGAGTTCAAAACTCGTTATTGTTGAACAATTCTTTAGTAACTCAAATAGTTTTAGGAATTCTGAAATATCAAAGTAAATTACATTGAAAATATAATATTTTGAAAACTTTTGTACTCATATCTCAAATTAACAAAGTTACGATCAACTTAATGGGATCGTAGACTTAAGTATCACAGTAGCAACTATTTAGGTCCAGAACAGAGATCGCCCAAGAGAGAGAGGTTAATAAGTACAAAGAGCTTATAACAAAAAACCGGTCAAGAGCGTGTCGGGCTACGCTCAGTGTAGGGTTCTGTAGTTTCCCATCCGTCACAATAAGTGTCCCCAACTTTTCAAAAATTGTTCGTCCTATCAAGTTCAAAATAATTTTCCTGGAAAGTCTTTATAAAGCTCTACTTTCCAGATTTTTTTCATATTTTCTATACTAGTAGTTCAAAAGTTAGAGGGAGGGGGGGGGGAAGCAAATTGTTTTTTACTTTTAGAGCGATTATTTTCTAAATTATTGATATTATCAAATAATGATTTTAAAAAAACCCCTATTCATTTTTGAATACCTATCCAAGAATATATCACACGTTGTAAATTGGTATTGGTATTGCCCGTTGCGTATTAGTTTCTTAACTCTTTTTTTTACTCCCATATAAACATTAAAAAAACGCACCTATCTAGTTAACCAAATTCACAAAATACAGTCCGGAGTGTGTGGTTTCATGGACCGTAAATGGAGCCGTGTCAAGTATTAAGATAGAAAAATCTGCTCGAATGGGAATGGAAGTTGGACTTACCCCTTTGATCACTACGTGACAGCCGGCCTGTGCTTTATGACTTCTGCAACTTTGAAATCTACTGGTGAGGTTAATGATCCATTCACTACAATGCACGAATGCACACAAACAGACACACACACAAACTTTAAGCGCTATAAAGTCTAAAAAACGGGAAAGGGATGAAAGACAGGAGGAAAACAAAGCATCAAACAAATGAAAAACGCGGAATATAATATTGTATGCGACTAATTTCTGTTCTAATTTTTACGCGACGGGTACAAACGATATCGGCGCAAAGCTATTTTTATGAATACCCTTCTTTGCTGTAACTATGTTAATCCTTATGAACTAAAGTAATAATAATTATGATGACCAAATATTATGTTGCTTACCATCTGTACAGATCATATTAAAATTGAGTGTAAAATTTAATTATTTTAATATATTATTTTTATTACACTTTACAGTTACAGGAAGTTATTCTTGAAAAGCCATTTTAACTTTTATTTGACGTAAATCAGTGTGATGGCCTTTCAATCACTCAAATGCCAGAATATAAAGAAATATACATTTTATTCTTCAAAGCGTTCGAGTGGGCTACGTGACTCCACAAAAGATTTTTTATTCCAATAATGAAATTGTATATAATGTTATTTACTAAAAGTAAATTAACTTAAACTTTCTAAATAACGTTTGAATCCCCGACCGGTCCTATGAGACCGCGCTGTTATTGTTTTACTATTGTGTCTCGTTTCGCGGGTATTACAGTAATTTTTCAATTTATTAAGTTTTGTTCAACATCAAAAATGTGTAGAAATCACCAAGAGGCTTCAATTCGTTGAATCATTTTCAATTATGGAATTGAAACGTTACCATATTTATAATCAAGAGGCGTTTAATAATGCTTTAGTGTCACTAACTGGCCACAAAAAAAAAACAAAAAACTACAGTTGTGATAATATGTTCCAACAAAAATAAATGATACATCTCATAAAAATGCTCATGCAGAGAAAAAGGTCGGTTACAAAAAAACGTGCTTATTCTATGAAAACTGTTTCATTTCAGCAAACATTGTGCTTAAAATAAAAAGCCCTGCGGGCGAGCGGTCAGAGGTTGCTTTCGGCAATCGTATTACCAGAAAATTTTATAGAAAAGGGGGCCACGTAATTTGTAACACAATAATAGGGTAACATTATATAAAATTGCTATAATTTGTAGGCCTAAGCTCTAGCGAGCGGGGTCATGTTTTGGAAAAAGATGATGTAAGAAAATCCTCTCTATCACTCATGTGAAAAATTTCACGCCTCTAGGTCCAGCATTTTTGAGCTATGCGTTGAGATGTCAGTTTAGATAGATTCTCTTTTTGTATACGTATAGAGTATATAGTTAAGTTATTTTATATTATTCTGACATTTTCCCATCTTAAAACTTAAAAATAATAATTGAGTGTTAGGAATTTCATTGTATCATTTCGTAACCATTATTCTTTAGAGGTATGTGGAATAAGTCGTTGACCTTCGCATACCTCAGTAGATAAAGGAGGATCCCTGTAGGGACAGTGAGTTAGCCTCAACAACTTATTGTAAGTAGTTTTTGGATAAATGAATGTGTTCGAATTACACACAAAACTTTGATACCGCGATGGTAGTTAATTCTTATGTGTCTATTCATTTATTTTTATCTTTTATGTGATATAATTAAAGCTTCATCTACTCTAGGGTGGGATGAATTCTATGTATCGGATTATTACTGACTAAGACCCGCCTATGTGTTATCATTAAATGCAACGTAATTAGAACTCACGGTAACTCTTTCAAACATTTTTACAGTTCTAATTGGAATCAGCCCTATCTGGCCTTTTTAGTTTTGCTGACATCTCTTCGACGTGCGCTTGGAACACTACGCACCGCTATCGGTTGGCCAGAGGATAAGCTACCCATTCTTTGTATTCCACAAGCCCGCGCGTTTACTACCAAAACAAAATTCTCAACTCTAATCCTATGTTTTTGTTTCTCGCAAATATCACAGAATCCTCCAAGAGGAAGTGATAAATAAAATACAAAGCCGATACCTAAATAGACAATGCCCATGAGATCAAGCGAGAGCCAAAAGTAGCTTATCAAACTGAACTTACAAAACAAAAAGCAGCTAAACTTGTACCATTTTGCTCTGCGTTGATTGTACTGTATTCTACTGTCACCAATATCCGTGTTCAAATACTGTTTGCTAATACTTTTGGTCTTAGGGAAGCAAAAAGGTTTTATAAAATACGTCGCCCGGATGTATTTTCAGGATTTACGATTTCAATTCTCGTTCTTTGGGTAATACTACGGGAAAAAGTTTTTTTTTATGTTAGAGCTATTATACTTATTTGTATACTTAATAATAGCTAACTAATTAGGTTATGTTTTGTGAGCTTGTTTAAATTCACTGTATCTGTCCTAACTGAGAACTTACCTGTTCTTGTTTTAGGATTAAATGATATAACCTATATAAATAGGAGGACAACATAACATTAGAAAATGGTGCATCAAGTTCTGAACGTTCTTAAATAAATTGTTTCAGATATTTATATATTTGTTACTATTGTTTAAGTTGTTTCCAACAAGTGAATACATCAAACTATTTATTCAAAATTCAAATCAATATTTGATTAATATAGTTAACTGTTTCTAAAGAGATGGGGCACTTAATCGCACCTAGTTCAAGTTGTCAGTAGTTGTCAGGAAGTCAGAGAGTTAAAAAGTGTTTTTTTTTCAAACTTAGTTATTTTCAAGTAACCATCTTCCAATAGAGAAACAGTCTACTGGACTGTTGGCCACAGAGTCTGTATCTCCAGACAATACTTGACAAGCTGCATCTATACCACAAAGCCGATCAGACAGATGAAGTAGTGTACAGCCGGCAAATTGGATGGTCGATGCCAATCTCGCCTTCATTCCCGTTGGTCTTAACCTCGTTTGGTTGCAACCTGAAATCTGATAGGAACAGCCTTCAAGTGATTTGTTTTGTTCTATGCTACTGTAATAACTATGAAAAGTAAACTACTCATTAGGTAACCAGCTCGGCTACCAACCACATGTTTAGTTCAAGATTTTGCCTAAGAATAAAATACTTTTCTCAGGTACGCCGAACCTTCTACGGCTTACGAACGGTGAACAACGGGTAGCTCGCCGTCCAGCCATCCGGTAATCGTTCGTGTATTGTTTCACGTGCGCCTCAAGGATATTTATGTGCAAATCGAAGGGGCCCAGCAGGGTCGAAGCCTACTGGGCACTTGGGCTATGTGAAAATGAACTCCGGGGCGGGGAACAAAGACAGAAGGAACAGGAATGGTTTTTTTTCATGTCCGGTGGGCCACTGCCCGATAGGTGATTTTGTGCTGCTGTATCTATCCAAATTGGGAGGAGAACTTTGCTTGCGGAATGCAGGATTTTTATGACGTCATAGATGTCGCTACATGCTTCCCACTCTGCCTAGAGCGAAAGAAGTCAATGGGCAATTTCCCACCAAAAAAGGGGTTCGTATGTACAACGTTGCCATTGTTCTTACGAGTATGTACCTCGTAATTCCAATTTCCTAGGACTGTTTATACAAAAAGCAATTACCTGAATGCTGGAGTAATGATCCGCGTAAACGAACCATTTAGGTTAATGACAAAATCGGATTCTAGGTGAAGGCTAGGTCTGAAATTTTGCTGTAACCCTTTCTTTTTATTTCCAAAAAAGGTTTATTGTGCCTTTGGTAACACGAACAGTGGGCAGATTGAATGGTTTGTATAATACTTTAGCTTTTCTTCTTTGCCTAGAAGATAATTATGTTTTCGAACAGTTCTTAGCCAGCTTTTTTGCTCATTTTCTGAGCCTTCATCAGTAAACTTTCATACTTACTTATACACTAGTGCCCAAATTTAGCAATTTCTCATATACCGCGTTGTTTTTATATGTAACGGGTGATTTTTTAAGAGGTATGGATTTGATTTTCAAAAAAAAAACACAAAAAAATTGATGAAATCTTTATTGGAATTGATAGAACGATCAATATAATTTAATGTTTGAAGATGATTTCATGCAAATGCTTGCCGCGGCTCCGCTTTAGATGGCCCATTCGCAAGGCCCAATTTCGGCACACTCTCTCCAACATATCAGCCGGTATATCACGAATAAATGCTTCAATATTGGCTCCCAGTGCGTCAATTTCTTTGGCGCTAAACACTAAGATGTTCCAAATTCATTGCTGCGCACTTATTTTAGATAACTGGGAATAAAACATTTAACGGGAAATAAAAATACTTTTATTTCCCGTTAAAAGTTTCATACAGAAAACACTACCGTACCTTTGGGCGCACTTAAAGGCGAACAAAGTCGTCCTTTTCGAATAGATGGGATGAAAAATCATAAAACAGCACCACGCTAGCAAACACATATTTTAAGTGATAAACATAAATAATAGTTTAATTAGAATTACTAACAATTTCAACTATTTCTAGAACCACAGTGTTTAGTTAGAATGCTAATAACTGCAATATATTATTACAGCTTGCGTTTACATAGTTTGTGGTTTTATGATTGTGTGTAAACAGTAAACACAGAAGCTACCATTTCACATAAGCACAAGTACATTATGGAACTGAAATTGAGGTTCTGTAATACGTTACAGAACCTCAATGTTACAGTAATCCACTCTAGCTATTGATAAGAAAAATGTTTATTTACTTTTATAGGAAGAGCAGTGGTAGCCAAGTGGTAACGGCCCCGACTTACAAGTAATAATAGGTCGCGGGTTCAAACTCAGCCAAGCGCATTACTTTGTGTAATTTATTTTAACACTACCCCTCTCAAAACGGTGAAGGAAAACATCGTGAGGAAATCGGCAAGTCTTAGGATAAAAAATTCGTAGACATATGACAGTCGCCAACAAGCACTGGGCCCGCGTGGTGGATTACGGCCGAATGGGCCGACTCTCTTAGATAGGTCGAGTCTCGGCAGCGGCTCGACTCTCATGCTATGCTATGCAATTTTGCCATACAAATCTACCTTTACGCGGGTAGAAGCCACAAGCAGAAGCTAGTAGTACAATATAATATCAAATTGTGGCAAGAAAAATGATAATATTCTATTAACGTTTTGTACCGTAACAAATTATATTACGTACTTGTAAGCTACTGAACGAATCCAATAAAAAGGTATCATTTCTTTTGTGGTAGTGGAAAAGTAAATAGAAAAAGGACTAAGAGATAAATTACATCGTCTGTTAGATGGTTTTTTCACTTCATGATTAATGGTCGCCTGGTTCGTCTTTATAAAATCCTTTAATCCTAATCATTGACCCTCGTCATTGCTCTGAGCTGTTAAGTTTAATAGGCTCATTTTGATCCATCTTTTGTAAACATTATAAACTTTTAAGTAAGCTCAAATTTACAAAATTATAAAGAATTTTTAATATTAAAGGTATGTTTTGGTAATGTGACGAAATTCAGAAGTCTGTGGAGCGATATAAGACAGGCTGAAAACGTAAAAGCATAAGTTTTGTAAGAGTTTTTCCTTACCTTCATTACTTTATTATTTCTGAAGCAATAATTGTGTTTGAGATTTGCTCTGAAAGTGGTTCTCTTTTGACAGCACCTTATGACGTTTTCATAAGAATTTCGCAATTATTATCAAGTATATTATTACGTTAGTTTGTTGTTTTACGTTAGTTTCACCTTAGTGCAAAATAAATTAATATTCATGTTATGTTGTGTAATATAATTTTGCTAAGATTTACGTGTCCAGCAAACAAGCCAAAGTAGTGGGTTCCGAACACAGAACAGTTGAATGAGAAGTTCCGAATCAAGTCTTTCTTTGGTTGAACGCTTGAACTTGGTTTTGCAAGCGGTGTCTGAATGGAGCTACTCGTATCAATGCCATTTTGGTTAGGTTCAATGCTGTTGTTTAGGGGTCTTCAAGGCTAGAGTGAATAGGCTCTTAATAAGCTAGTGCGCCTCACCATCAACGATTGCATCGCTGCTTACCATCAGGTGGGATCGCAGTCAAGCACTAGTTTATAACAATAAAAAAAAATAAAAAAATCAGTTAAAATTTTGTGTGTCTTTATTCTACTAATAAGAGACAATACCACACTGCTCTAACTTTCTGAGGGTGACCTAGCCGTACATCGAGGAAAAGGTTCATTCGGCTACCGAAACATAGGAACCGAAAACTGTAACTATCATCATAAACCAGTTATGGCGATACATGAAACCTGAATTCACTCCTTTTTTTGGCAGTCGTGTAATCATCTGCCTAGCCTTTTCCCAACTATATTGGGGTCGGCTTCCAGTCAAGCCGGATTTAGCTGAATACCAGTATTTTACGAGGAGCGGCTGCCTACCAGACCTCCACAACCCATTAACTGGGTTAACACGGTACTTCATGGCAAGACTGGAGCAGTCAGACTTTGGCAGTCGTGTAATAAATACTATATTTCCAAGTCGGCACCAAATTGATTAAACTGTAACGGCTGCAATATATTCTCTAGAGTGAATCACATCATTAAACAGTGTTAATAGCCTTGTGGACGTAAATTAACTTTGCGTCGTAATAAAACCATACATTATCAGGATGAAACTGGAAGTAATTAGTTTGCTGAATTTGTGGCAATATCACCAGATTTTCAGTGACCATTGTTCTGTCTCTATATTTGTTGTTGTTTATACTAGTGAAACTACGTAAGTTGTCATTGTTAAGTAAAATCACTACAATATTTTATCTTGAAAATTGAAGTACCGCTTCAACCTACAGCGTCATTATTTCAGTCATTAGATGATTTCCATTATCTTTTAAAGATAAACGATATGTAACTGAATAAAAGTTAAAGAAATAATAAGAATAATAAGAATTATGTATTTTTTTATAACAACATCTAAAGCAACACGTGTAACACAAAGATATAAATTATTTCCATTTTATCCTTAAAAAGGATTTACCACTTCGAAAAAGGTATTGTGTTTTCAATGGCTGTGGTAGTTCTAATTACCTTTATGATATAAAAGGCAATGATTATTTTCTGACTATAAACGACAATGACGTGACAACGACGAGGCACAAGGTGTTCATTCTGGGCAGCACTTGGTCAAACTTCCACATAAAGATTTTTAACTTAGGTTAGGTTACAAAAACACTTTTTTTTCTTGACTCCAGGAGCCGATTTTGAAGCGCTTCGGTTTAATGATTAGTATTGACCTGAGGAACAAAATGCACTAGGTGTTCATTCTGGGCAGCACTTGGTCCACACCCTGTCAATCTCCTTTACCTGTGTCAATTAGGTCTCAGGATTTTAGAAACGGCTTTTAGACACTCGTACGTATATTATACAACCTAGGCTCCATCATCAGTAACGATGGGTCGTGCGAGAAGGAAGTTCGCAGGAGAATCGGCATGGCTAAGAGCGCCATGGCTCAGCTTGATAAGGTCTGGAAAGATCGCAACATCTCCGTTAAGACCAAAACCAAACTGGTACGGACACTAGTCTTCTCGATCTTTTCTTATGGCGCTGAGACTTGGTCTCTGAAAGCTGCAGACCGCAAACGCATCGACGCCTTTGAGATGTGGTGCTATAGAAAGATGCTCCGTATCCCTTGGACAGCATTTCGGACCAACGTATCCATCTTGAAAGAGCTTCAAATCTCCTCACGGCTGTCGTCCGAGTGTCTTCGTAGGATTCAGCAATACTTCGGTTACATTGCAAGAAAAGACGGTGGCAACCTCGAAAGGCTCATTGTGACCGGTAAAGTAGATGGTAAAAGGCCTCGCGGGCGCAGCTCAATACATTGGTCCAACCAGATCCGCGCCGCTCTTAACTCCACGATGTACGATGCCCTTCACAACGCAGAAGATAGAAACAGATGGAGGAACATCATAAGGGCTAAGGTGATGAAGCAGGGAGGTCACGACCCTCAGCATTGAGGAATACGACGCAAGGAGGAGGACGTATATTATACATACGAGTGTCTAAAAGCCATTCGTATGTATAATAGCGCCGAAAAGATATTATCTAAGCTTAATATTGATTCTAGTTCAATGAACTTTCAACTTTGAACATTGGGTAGTTTCAGGTGCCTTTTAGCACAAACAATAATTCAGAACGGCTTACTGTCAGAAGTTTTGCCGATACAATACATTTGTTTTGTTTGAAGTTTGTCTTACAATTCCCAATAGTACGTACTGAAGAGATTGGAGACAGCAAAAGAGGTGCGTACGCTAGATATAATTATTTATTAATTACTCTAATATTATAAAGTTTACGCCTATGTTTGTCTCTTTACGCTCGAACGGCTGAATGGATTTCGAGGAAACATCGTACACATATATCGGTACGAATATTTAGAGTATGTTCTCTCGATATAATTTTCCACTATTACGCGGACGAAGTCGATGGCATCAGCTAGTATAATTAAAAAAAAAAAAACGCTCTTTTTAGCTTGATCGTTGTAGCTGTCAATTTTCTTTTTTTTTAACAAATACTCGTATTACAGTTTTTTTTTTATATTTTATTTCTATCTAGCTTCTGCCAGTGGCTTCACCTTAGTTCAATTTTGTACTGTCGTTTCATCCCCGCAGGGGGTTAATTTTGGAAAATCTTGTCTTTGCGCTCGCTTTCACAACAAAAGGAATCCTTTTAAAAAAGTTCATGCTCCTAGTTTCAGTAGTTTTAACTGTGTGTTGATATGTCCATCAGTCAGTCAGATTATATAAATAACATAAAGATGTGCTTGGCAACGACATCATTGAATGGTTGATAAAAGTTTATATTTTGCTTTAAACATCAATTTGACCAATATATAAGCCACACTTTTTAGTAAAAAAAATCAAACTCATACACAACAAAAATGTTTTGAAACCAATCACTTTTCTCTGTGTTCACATCACAGAGCATCTCCCGAGATATAAAGTTATCCATTCTCCTTCCATCAGAAGGCGTCTCTAGAGATGTTTGCACGAGATGTTGACGTTTCAATACCTTTACATACAATATGCAAAACAAAGATTCTAGAAAACCTGTGTTCAATCAATATCTAAGTAGTTTATATCGGCAAACCTTGTAGGGGCTGGATATGGGAGAATCCGATAAACTTAGTAGCGAAGTTGTGGTAGTAATATACTAGAAAGATGCGGTAAAGCCCTACAGGTGGTGGTAGGACAGTTTTGTATAAAAACTCAGAGTAATTTAGTGGACTGTATAATAACGGATATTTATATACGGAATATTCGGAATTACAAATGGCTCGGCGAGAAAACAATAGCACTGATTGAAAAGTGATGCGCGCGCGCTCGGATATGAGGTGTAATGGCCAGTTGGCCAGCCGGCCGGCTGCGCCCGCGGCAAGCGCCTTTTTCCGCGACCGCTGCTTTCGCCCGCTCTCGCCCGGTGCGTAGTGATGTCCGCACGCGTTAGAGATGTCCAAACAATACACTAGCAGTAGTAACTGAGATCACGAGCTCTTACAGTGATCCATTTGACGATCTAAACTGAACTGTTAAAGGGGCTATATAGGGCATGAGGAGCGCGTGGCTAGATAATAACAGCCACACCGGTCGATCTTCAAGGTTAAGCAACGCTTGCTAAGGTTGGTCTGTGGATGGGTGACCATCTTAACATAACGAGTTTCCTCGATGCCTCGGAAAGCACGTTAAGCCGTTGATCCCGGCTGTCATTTGTAGATCTTTGGCAGTCGTTACGGATAGTCAGAAGCTAGTAAATCTGACTCCAGTCTTGCCATGAAGTACCGTGTTACCCCAGTTAATGGGTTGAGGAGGTCTGGTAGGCAGCCGCTCCTCGTAAAATGCGAGTATTCAGCTAAATCCGGCTTGACTGGAAGCCGACCCCAATATAGTTGGGAAAAGGCTAGGCAGATGATGAGTAGTAACTGAGACCACGAGCTCTTACCGCGATCCATTTGACGATCCAAACTGAACTGTTAAAGGGGCTATATAGGGAATACAGCGCCTTTAACAGTTCAGTTCTCCATCCCTCTCTTTCGGTCGCACGACACATTTTTGCACGCATACACGATTTGCGTGTGGAGATACAACGACATGCCGCCATGCCCACCTCTTTGAGGAGGCGCTGGAAATACGAGCCCGAAAAAAAAGGCACAAAAAATTAACCCAAAACGCCCCTCATATTAACACGTTATAGTTCGAAAAAAGCACAAAACGTCTGTCATATTTACACGTAATGCACCAAACATTTCATTTAAAACCGTAGTTTATAACTTTAAGCCTCAATTTCTACTGTTCTGGGAATTCGTCGAGAACTCGAGATTCAATAAAACACCGTTCAACTCACGTACGTTTGATTTAACTCTTCCACAATGGGCGCCTTTGTGCACCTGGACATGTGGAAATCCCCTCGGAATATATTTATAAGTGCTATAGAATTCCTGCTGCTTTTCTATTTCAGGAGAAATACCTTTTCTGTTACTAAAAGCTGAAAATAGAAGAGAATTCGTTTATTGCGTACCCACAATAACATACCTACGTAGTAGATAATTATGCCCTAGATAGTACTGTAGGCACATTGTGTTGACGACAGTCGACAGGATGTACCACAATGAACATCCGTCTGGGATTACAGTGCTGGTATTTCTATACGGAAAACTAGGTTATGTTGTGATTAAAGCCTACAATCTTTTTTTTAAATTATTGGCTGGTTTCTTAAGGAAATCATTGTGGCTATAGGTGATGGTGTTAACCTGATTCTTAATTTAGTAGTGTGATGTGAAGCTAAAACCACACTTGATCTTGAGTGTAATTTACTTTTAAAAATTTATAGCTAAAGTATCTCAAAAATAAAGTTACTAATCTTAATCGAATATGCAGAAGGTGCTAAATATTTGATTTACAAGTATCAAGAAGTGTGATAGTTCTCGTAATACTTTTGAGTGTTGCTTCACACATCAATACTTAATTCTACTACTAAGTTTTCCGACTCTACCTCGTCTTGGGTAGGTACTCGTACTTGGAATTTTATTCTTTATAGATCTCAAGATTATGAAAAAATTAATGACTAAAAAGACCGACAATATTTGTTTTTTTGTCACCAATATACTCGTACCTAATTCAGCTACTTTACAATTGGAACTACACGTTAGTATTTGACATTTTATAAGTGCAAATGTAAACTTATGTATCATAAATTACACTGAGACAGAACAAATTCATGAAACTCAATCTTCATAACGTGTATTACATACGTAAGTTTCTAACTGTATGCTGAACATTGCCACATCAACCGTGGTTCCTCTGTACTTGGGAATACTTGTGGATAACGAATGTTGCAGAATTATTAACATTGTGGTCGGAGCAACCCTCAAGTGTTCACTTGCTCTTAGTGGTATCTCGGTTATCATGAGTAACACCGAATATATTACGCAAGAGGACGCTGAGCGGTTTGGTTTAGTTATACATTGAATATATTAGTGTTCTGCCTGAGATAGTGGCGCAGGTAAGTGCCTTGTGATAGGAATTTGTGGTGTTAGTACTCGTTAACGTCGGAGTGTGACCTCACTCATTTTATCCGTAAATGGAATTTGTTATATTTAATCAGATCTGTAAAAAAGCGAGTCTTTACATAATAAAAAAACATTGTGTGATCGAAATCAACACAATACAAATACAATTATATCATTTTCCAGACTTAATTTTCAATTTGACAGATAACTCTTTTGAAAAATCATAACCGAAATGCACAACTCTACCTTACTGTTCATTCATCATAATTAATCAGACTATCAACAGATCAATGAAGACCTTATCCACCACGCATAGGGTTCAAACTTCACTGGAATACGTCCATACATGATGATTTCATAAATCAAGTGAAAATTAAATGTCTGGTGTGACAGATGTGTCACGCAGCCACCGTGACTGAAACTTAGCTAATATCAGACAAATTTATGATATTAGACGAGGTAACAGACCTCATAAAGTTAGAAGGCCCAGATGTTGTGTCATTTTAATTCTAATAGGATCTTGCATAGTCATCAGTTTGGTTTCACGAAAGGAAGGTCAACGACAGATGCAGGAGTGAAGCTCATCAGTCACATTTTGGAATCCTGGGAGAAGTCCCAGGATGCTATTGGCATATTCTGTGACCTGTCAAAGCATTTGACTGTGTTGATCATAATACTCTGAATATCTGTAAATTACATCATTACGGAATTCGTGGACGAGCTGCTGATCTTGTTTTTTCCTATTTATCTTACAGGCAGCAAAAAGTAACCATTAGTGGGGCGACGTCCTCGGGGTCTTTAGTAAAGATGGGCGTGCCCCAGGGTTCAATTCTTGGCCCTTTCCTTTTCCTGGTTTATATTAATGACCTTCCTTACATGATGGCTAGTTTATCTGATATAATTTTATTTGCTGATGACACTTCTCTTATTTTTAAAGTAGACAGAAAAGATGCGGATGTCTTGCATGTAAACGAAAGTCTGGCTGTTCTTTCGAATTGGTTCGCAGCTAATAACCTCTTACTAAATGCGAACAAAACTAAATGTATAAAGTTTTCGCTACCAAATGTTCCTCAAGTGGGCCTTAATTTAATGCTTGACGGCAAAAAACTTGATACTATTACGGACACTGTGTTCTTAGGTTTAACTATTGATTCTAAACTTCAGTGGGGCACTCATATTAGAACTCTTTCAGGCAGATTAAGCTCAGCTGCGTATGCAGTAAGAAAAATAAGGCAATTGACAGATGTAGCTACAGCTAGATTGGTGTACTATGCCTATTTCCACAGTATTATGTCGTACGGCGTCTTATTGTGGGGGTCTGCCGCTGATGTGGAATCAGTCTTCATACTGCAAAAGAGAGCAATCCGGGCTATTTATAAAATGGGTCCCCGTGAGTCCCTTAGAAATACATTCGGAGAAATTGATATAATAACTCTGCCCTCGCTTTATATTCTGCAAAGTATATTGTATGTACGCAAAAACCTAGGACTTTTTAAAATTAGAAGCGATTTACATGACAAAAATACGCGTAGCAAACACCAAATCGTATTACCTAAATGGAGACTAGCTAAGACCAGCAAGTCATTCCTTGTCAATAGTATACGCTTTTATAATAAGTTGCCCAAGTCGGTTATTGAACTTAGTGAGGGAAAGTTCAAAACCCATATTAAGCGTGTCCTGACCAAAAAAGCATATTACAAGGTTAGAGACTATATCGAAGACGCGCTTGTTTGGAAATAACTGCTTCTGCACATGTGGCCCCCTGGTAACATTATTGTGTAAATTTATCTATTAACTGCTCCATGTTTGTTTCATTTCATAAAAAATATTATTACTCATAAATTTATTTTTCATTCAAAACGTTGCTTTTGCAATATTTTTATATTATTTGGATATCACCTTAATTTCATTAAGTCGTGGTTTCATTTTGATAAAAACTAATTTGTTGATAGCTTTGATTTTTTTTTTCTCTCATATTTATATAGCCTCTCTCTTAAAGTGTGAATGAGAGAACACTGTAGACTACGAATTTTAATTACTACTTAATTCAACCCAGTTTTTGATTGAATCTATTTTTATTTGGGTTACATTTTTGATTGGTCTACACTGTCCTCGCATATGTGTCTGTTTTGTAATATGAAAGTATTGTAAACCCAATCATTTTTTTTGAAAAGAGTAACCATGGAGTTTCTTGCCGGTTCTTCTCCATAGGAAACGACCAATTTGGAACCGTGCACTAGCTTCGACTTTTTATAAGTGCCCATGTAGCGTATATGGAATTTATACCTTCACTCAACGCTTGTGACGTCACAGGCCGTGTTGTCGTCGGGTATATTTTCAAATCCAGAAAGTGAAAATACTTCTTATAAAGCCTACCTTTACGTAACATTTAGGACGTCACTGGTGCGAGTCGACTTGGGGTATATTTTCAATTTGGATACCCGCGCGCGATTAATATAAAATATACCCGAACGTATCGCAGCTATCACTGGCTGCTAAACCTCATTTCAGCATTTATGTTCAAGGGATATTTTTAAATGCACATCTGTATAATTTATCAGCACACTAGGTAACTCCATTAAATAACTGAATGCATACCTAAAAATATGAATTGTTTATCAAAAATACTAACTTGCACTCTAACATTTTGAACTGGGTGAAATAGGTTAGGTTAGGTTAGAACTGTGACCAAACGCTACTTTTCAAATTGTTTTTAGAACCAATATGTTCCTAAAAGTAAATTAGGTGATGGTTTTCCTTAAAAATGTTTTAGAATGTTTGTTGAACTAAGAAAATTTTAGATATACCTACTATTTTAATAATTGTTATCGTTCGGTAAAACAGTTCTGCAAATACCATTAAACAGTATATTTAATATGATTTGTTTAGCGTGCATAATTTGTGTGCAAGTCAGAATTTTTGATTTAACTTTGCAATATTTTGTTCGAAAAAAGGGAATAAGTATAGGTACAGATATCGATTTAAATACATGCCATATAAAAATAACTTTATCCCTTTTTCTATCTCTGAGTTCATTGAAAGGCACTTAATAAAACGGGTATAGATTACAGTGTGGCAAAATGAAGTGTCCTCCTTGAAAGTATACCCCAAAAAAATGTTGTAGTCGGGTATACTTTGAAATTTTAATACAAGCTGTATACAATTTTAATGTATATACGAACTCAACACTATGGAGCGTTGTGTGAAGGTATAAATTCCATATACGCGCCCATGTAGGCCTATGTAAAATAAAAACATTTTTTTTTTTATTTTTTTTTATTTTAAGTATCGAGCAAGGTAGACGTGCTACCGACTTAAATAATAAATTTCTGTCTTCCAGTCGATTGAATGTTGCGGAGTATTGAAGACAAGCTGCTGCCAGCGGCTTGGCCCACGTAATACAAAACATTAAATTAAATATTTTTTTATGGTGAGCATAATAGATTTATGCTCTAAGCCTTAAAACATTTACAAAAGAGGGTCGTCTCATGTACAATAAAGCAGGTCACCTGGCAAGTCGCAGGAATGGCCGCTTAACCAAGGTGTTAATCAAATAGTGGCCAAGGTGAAACTGGTAGAAAGGAAAGGCGTGAAATTCCAGGAAGTTTCATTTAAACTGCTTAGCAATGCTTCCTGAATAGATTTTGATTGATGGAATAATCGGATAGTAGCGTTTAGTTAAATTGATTCAATGACTAATACGACACAACAACAAGTAGAACGATCAACAATGAACCGATGATTATCCAAATTGACGGAATTAATCTGACTAAGCTGCGGATATATGCGGGATGCATAATTATTAGCATTAGCTCGTAGTACGTAAGGGGTATCTTAAACTCCAGATTTCATATAAAATTACAAGTTCGATTCAAAAACAATGCGAACAACTCTACGTTTTCATGTTTCCAAATACAACCAATAACTTTGCATCAAAATAATTACAATAAATATTTAAGCTGTAACATTTCTGCGTTGTTGTGATCCGCCATTTGTAACTCTCCTTAGAAACTCAAACACAAAGTCACAATAACTCTAAGTCGCAGTCGCATAATTAATTCCAGAATAATCATGGCATTAATTATTTTGAAACTGACTCACATTGATAAGCCTTGATTTATTTTTTATGGTTTTTTTTTTGTTTTAGTACTGTGCCCCCATATTTATTTACTCAAAAAACCCATTCAGTCGTTCATTTAAAATGATTTTATATAATGACGTTTATCTGAAGGTTTAAAAATTTGTGAAATTAATAAACTTTAGTTTATCTACTTCGATTTTAGGCAATATTAATGTAATATGAGGTAAGTATATTTTATAGCCTCTTGTATTCTAAATTATTTTGCCCCTTTAACTTTGTAAGGGTTATAATTAGGGCAGCTTCATTAATACTTGTCCGTAATAATTTATTATGATATTAAATGTAAAGAGAGTTAAAGCTCTCCGTGATCACAAAAAGGGCGTGATCATTTTACACTGAGACTCCTCTGAATGTTATAAAAAAATATTTCGTAAATATTTCTTAGAAATGGCAAACTGAATTGCCAAATTTTTCTATTTATGTGCAAAAATAATAGTTTACAGGTACAGCTAGTCTTCCCCGATATGATCCAGTAACATCAAAATCAAAGACTAAATACCATGTAGCGCTGTGGTCTTATCACATTAATATACATATAAAGAATGGCTGAAGTTGAGTTCTCTTTTCTGAATGATGACAAGCATGTCAGCTGAAGTTAAGTTCTCAAGAGCCTCCTATCATTTCAAACTAAGTGTATACACTTGCCTTGTTTGCTTACCACAACAGATCTAATAGTGGGATTGTGTACATAATTGTGACGTAATGTAATCAATGCTGCTCACCACAGTTTCCGCATAATTCTGTGGATTGTTATGTAACCGAGAATAGTAAACATGATTATTTTATATAGACTCTCATGATTATATAAAATATATTTGTAGCTAATCTCAGAGTATCTATCAACGTAAACATTATTTATTCACTCTTGAGTTAGCTTCATCATTTGAAACGGACATTTTTTATGATTTAAGAAGAAATGTGTTTGGCGACGGACGCAAAATATATCTTCTGAGATTATATTAAGGAGTAGTTAGGAAATAAATAGACAATAGTGTAGATACGTTAATTCATTACACACTGTTTAAAGTATTATTCAGTATTTTACAAAATATTGCAAGCGCTGTTCTCAATAGTAAAGTTTTGTTAAATTTTGGTGAACCATGCGATTAATTAGGCGGCAAGGAACTACTTGGTTTAACATAATAACAATTAAAATTCATAATGAGTTTTAAGATAATAAAGCTTTACGACTGTGTTGAAATGAAAACCTTGTTAAAGTTGAAGAAAATATTAAGACAAAATTTGAAGAGTGATACTCGTAACCGGAAAATTCTATAATAATATTTTTTTCTTCCATAAAAGCTAATAAATCGATGGTCCCTAAGTAAAGTATCGAATCTACAAAATAGCAATTTTTTTTTTATTACTGTTTTGAGCTTTTTTTAAAGGATGTTTTTTAATACAACTTCAAAAATTTGGAAAACTCTTAAGTTTCCGGATATTTAGAGACGTTTTATTATCATTATCTGCCTAGCCTTTTCCCAACTATATTGGGGTCGGCTTCCAGTCAAGCCGGATTTAGCTGAATACCAGTATTTTACGAGGAGCGGCTGCCTACCAGACCTCCACAACCCATTAACTGGGGTAACACGGTACTTCATAGCAAGACTGGAGTCAGATTTACTGGCTTCTGACTATCCGTAACGACTGCCAAAGATCTACAAATGACAGCCGGGACCTACGGCTTAACGTGCTTTCCGAGGCACGGAGGAAACTCGTTATGTTAAAATGGTCACCCATCCACAGACCAACCTAGGCAAGCGTTGCTTAACCTTGAAGATCGACCTGTGTGGCTATTATTATCTAGCCACAAGCTCCTCTGATATTTAGAGACGTATGTTATCGAAATGTAATAGTCTAGCCGTCGTATAACAACGAAAGTTAACTCTCGCGAGTTTACGTTGTATCGGCGAGAGCGTGAAAAGGACGGAACTACCACTATCGCGAGTGTACGCGGGGGTGGCCCCGCGCCCCGCCATGCATGCGCGTCCGGCGTTGCGTTTGCGTAATACTAAGTAATTCATTCATTTTTTTTAAATACTATACCTAAAATACCGAGTAATTAGTTAATTACCCTTAAAAATGCACTCAAGATCGAGGAAAATTATTGGTTTTATGGAAATAAACAGTAAGAATGAACAACTACAAAACCTTGAAACAGAGTCAGTAATTTTAAATCCAGGTAAGTTTTACTATGTAATACTTTAAATATTTTATTTTACTTATATTACTACTGATATAATATTTGATTTTAGTCTATAGGTTATCTAAATTATCTATAAACTTTATTTATAAACGCAGTTTTACTAACATTAACAATGTTTACCGCGTAAATGATCGAAACGGGCAGTTTCAATTGTTTACGGCGCGTTGTCGTTTCCAAATAGTATCGAAAGTACCAGTTTCGATGATGTACGTTGTTCTTTCATAAATTATTTGTATCCAAAATGACTACTTCGATACTATACGTGGTATTATAAATTAAAATCTTTACTGATAGTGCCACTTTCGATATTTTTGGATGGAAATAATATATTTTTTGGAAAGATTCGATAGTCTTTTATTAAAAATGAAGTACAAATTTGCTTTTTTTAGTATCTATTTTGTATAATTAATAAACCTGGATTATTGGAGAGCTTTCAGCTCGAACTCCACAATCGTTTTGAGTGCCTATGAAGCTCCGTGGACGAATCTAACGATGGGTTCGTGGAAACTATCCATACGGTCGGGTCTAAGTTTTTCAAGACCCACCGTACAAATAAGAACAAGAGGCTCTCGGATCCGACTCTCGAGCTCATGAAGAAGAGGCGTGAGATGATTCTGCAGTCAGACGTTACGTGCGGATACCGTCAGCTTAATATACAGATTTCGAAGTCCTTAAAACGCGATCTTCGCCACTTTAATTCCGAAAGGGTTAAGGACGCGATAGAGCGGAATAAGGGCTCCAATGTTTTTGCGAGGGATCTGTTTATTGGGCAGAGCCAAGTCACGAAACTGAAGACCGACGATGGCAGATTCATATCCGTTAAATCGGAGCTCCTGAGAGATCGAGACATTCTATGGACAGTTATACACGTCTATCTCTAAACCCACAGTAAATCTAGCGAACAATTCAAGAGCTAGATTGACCCGACACTATACCGAAGATATCCCGGACGTCAGCCTGTACGAGATTAGGATGGCTCTGAAACAACTTAAAAACAATAAGGCGCCGGGTGAGGACGGAATTACGGCCGAACTTCTGAAGGCGGGTGGAAAACCGGTCCCTAAGGCCCTTCAGAAGCTATTTAATTCCGTCATACTCGAGGGCAAAACTCAACAGAGGGCAGAGGTGTGGTGGTACTTTTCTTTAAGAAGGGCGACAATGCCCTCCTTAAGAACTACAGGCCCATCTCACTTTGAGCCATGTCTACAAGTTGTTTTCCAGAGTCATCACGAATCGTCTCGCGCGCAGGTTCGACGACTTCCAGCCTCCTGAACAAGCCGGATTCCAAAAAGGCTTCAGCACCGTAGACCACATACATACGCTTCGGCAGGTTTGCAGAAGACTGAGGAGTATAACCTTCGTCTCTGCTTAGCGTTTGTGGATTACTAGAAAGCCTTTGATTCGATCGAGATTTGGGCTGTACTGCAGTCTCTCCAACGGTGCCAGATTGACTATCGGTACATCGAAGTGCTGAAATGTTTGTACAAAAACGACACCATGTCAGTCTGACTCCAGGGTCAGACCTCGAAACCTATCCTCTTACAGCGGGGTGTGAGGCAGGGAGACGTTATCTCTCCGAAACTGTTCACGGCCGCATTAGAGGATGTCTTCAAGGTTCTGGAATGGAGAGGGCGAGGCATCAATGTCAACGGCGAGTACATCACTCACCTTCGGTTTGCCGACGACATAGTAGTCATGGCATAGAGACTACGGAGGAGCTCAGTACAATGCTCGGTGATCTCAGTGGGGCTTCCGAAAGAGTGGGACTCAAAATAAACATGGACAAAACCAAAGTCATGGTAAACATCCATGTAGCTCCCACTCCTATCAAGATCGAAGACTCTACACTCGAAGTTGAGGACGACTACGTCTACCTGGGACAGACGGTTCAGTTGGGTAGATCTATCTTCGAGAAAGACATCAATCGTCGAATCCGACTCGGCTGGGCAGCGTTCAGAAAGTATATATTCTTATTTTTAACTACAATTTATTTGCATTTGTTTTTGTCTTAAGTTAGGCTAAGCACACACTACGATTAAACGCACGCGTTTAACTTATTTTATTATTTTCTGAGATATATTTTTCGTACCACTTTTATTTCAAAACTATTATTTACATAGAAGTTATACTACATACCAATTTTGTATTTTTATAGTAGCTGTGTTTTAATTTTGATTTCATTCTTTAAAGTTCCTATTATTTTAGTTTATAGAAGGTACTTACGATTTGTATTTGTTTAAATTTAACCTATGGTCTGTTCAATAAACCCGGAGACTAAATTGACATAAGTAATGTCAAAATTTCTATAGGAATGACGCCAGTTCTTTGGTGTTGAAATGTCATTTTAGTCTCCGGAATTATTGAACAGACTTTAGATAAAAATAATACGTGATCTCAGATTTTAAAATTAAGGAAATTACATTAAGGTAACAGAGACTGATTAAATTTAGACAGTTTTCAATTTATTTTTTAATTTATAATAACATACATACCTACTTTAATAAAGATTTTTTATGTAAATTCTGTTGTTGTTATTAAAAAATAATGGTAAGTACACGCAATCTACGCAGTAATGAATCGAAAGTGACGGTTTAAATAAATTATTCCTAACATAATCCAAAGTAGAATATCGAAATAGGCAGATGTGATAAAGTTTTGTAAATGTAATTCCCTGTAAATAATCGAAAGTGCCAGTTTCGACGCAAAAAGCAAGTTCAGTTACGAAGTATACTATGGTAACTCAATTTTCTCGAAAACTATTCATAATTTACAATTTTAGCTTATACGTAATAATTTGTAGGGTCAACACAAATGTTTATCCTAATTTTTATAAAGATTTAATCACCCGTGACAAAATTATGCAAAAAATAAACTTTAAATCGCTCTCCTGCAAAGTAGCGATTTTCACTTTCGATACTTTACCTAGGGACCATCGAAATGTTTTGAAATTAAAATTATTATGGTACTTTTATATAGCTTTTTAACACAAGTATAATCCTTACTTCTACGTTGATTTTCTTAATAATGCGTAAATGATACGCCTGGAGATTACGGTCGGTCCAACAGTATCCTAAACACACGGTTGGGAATCGCTTGAACAGTGTGAACATGTCTCGCTAGTGAGCACTTACATAGGTTGTCGAAAAGTGATCCATAGTTATTTTGGTTGTAATATTTACTTTTTACGTATGTATAGGTATAGTGCCAGTGCTTACCTGTACATAGTTTAACAAACCAATTTTACGATATCTAAACACAAGAAATTCTATTCTGATGCCTCTCAGAAAGCGTTGATACTTTTGTATTTCTTTTCTCCTACCTGCACAAAGACTCGTAGAATAGATTACATACGCTTATCGCAATTCATTATTTAGGTAACAATTTCCTGTTTTATATATGAGCTGAATATTTTTTGTAGATCCTAAAATAGGAACTCGGATTTGTCGTGACTGTTTTGTTGTTCTTCTGAAGTCCAGCTCAGAAATGGTTGTGCAACACGGCATCGCTAGAATAGACAACTATGAACTTCTTTCATGTTACGAGCATAACATTCATTTTGGAAATATAAAAAAATAAACAAACAAAAACTCTAGAAATATTTGATTAAAAACACAGTACTCATCTTTCCTTGCTGCTCGTAAATATTACACCAACAGATTATTTTTTATGTTGGACCTGGAAAAATAACTTCCGCTTTTCTGTGGCACCGCTGAGAGCCATTTAAGGAAAAAGCTCCTAAAAAGTTCGCTTATCCTTATACAGTTTATGATACGTTGAACACCGAAGAGATACGATAACACTCTTATGAATTTTGTGTAATGTATCGTGAGAAACTTTTCTTTTCTGGATGAGATGAAATTTGTTATGCTATAAACAGTAATAATATTATAATACAAAATACAGACATGGATATAACGAAAATCTGTTCCAAATTTAACCCCATTTACTTTTTATTCAAGGAATATATTCCCATGGGACTACAACCTACTTTTCGGTGGGACAAGCCACTGGCAGCAACTAGTCCATTCATAATTAAACAAATTTAATTAACAGGTATTTTCCAGTGCACTGGGCACTGGAAAATACCTGTTTTACCATTTACCATTGGCCAATTAGTTAGTCGTTCTGTTACTGAAACGAGCCGGAACATGGTAGGTAATGGCATAAATTCCATTGAGACGATTTCCACGAACCATTGAAAAGCGAGGGCATGCCATAACACTAAAGATTTTAAACCAGTCGAGAGTTATGGCCACACACTACCGCAAATGAGAGATTAATGCATTTTTATGACCTAAAGAATGGAATCACGTATCAGAGTTTACTATCTCAGAACATTTTGGAATAAAAAGTTAAATTTCGAATGTGTTGATGAAAGATGACTGTTTAATAAATCCAGGCTGGTAAGTTCTTGAAAACCTGATAAATTAAATTGGCGGTACTGTGTACATGCGATGATTTAATGTGGTAAATTATTTCTGCCATGTCATGCATTATTGGTATAATTACTTAAAGTTGCATTATAATTTGATGACATTCTTGCTTTCTATCTGGTATTGACGGGGTAAATTTTAATAATAGTTCAAGAAAATGAAAAAAAATAATTAAGTATTGTAATTAAAAAAAATATGGTATTAGTTCGGCATCAAGGTCAAAGTAAGAACTGGCTTACAAACTGATGTGATAAATGACGTTTACGCAAATTCTTTATATGCTAATGTTTTATTATCCAGTAAGTTATTCTACTTAATCTCGGTAGGTATCAAATTCTCATCTAACATTAAAATGGAAATTCTTGAATTTTATCTTAAAATTACCATTAGGCTTTCAGCCTATCTACCAGAGGAAAATAACTATTTCTAAAAGCTAAGCTAAGAATAATTACAGGCGTGATTACGTAAGCTTCACCTTCCTCAGAATATTTGAGGCTCAGTTAACATATCTGAGTAAACATTAATGAAGATTAAATCTTGCGGTTTAATTTTATCAGAAACTGTTACTTCTATTCTACATAATGTTAGTGGAGCTGCTGTGGAACAAGCTCTCATTAGTTTAATTCTTAATGTACTGGGTTAAAATAATATATTTAAGTTAGATATTGTTATCTTTAATAACTTCAAGGGTATCATTATTAGAGAGACACAATATAATGATTTAGTAGTAGGTCATTCATGTAGTCATCTACTGACTACATGTATAAAACACAGAATGTGTACGTACCTAATATATAAATAGCATTACAATCACAAGCGAAATAAACGTGAGAATAATTTTGAAGTGACTTTGATTTCAGAACTTGGTGCCGTGTTTCTTTTGTTCAGCTCAAAAAAGCCTATTCAATGATGTAACGCACATAGCTATCAGAAGGTGGGTCTAGTATTTGCATCCTCCTTTGTGACTGTAAAGAAATAAGAAAAGGGTTTCTAGATAGAATTTTCCATAAAAACTGTTACCATTGTTATGTACATTTAAATAGCCCTACGCACGCTCGGCGTTCTCTTTGACAACCTACTTTATAGTCAAGACTGGGCTCATATTTATAGCCAGTCACACATTTATTGCTCATTGCGATTGCTCCATTAGACCTATTGTAACTTCGCTAACGATCTAGAATGATGGCAGTTTCTTGATAAATAATTAAGTTTAATTGTTTCTGGCCTTAAGTGCTTCTTCTCTGGCATAATTACTTGTTCTGCCAGCAGTTTTACCTGTTTTATAATAGGTTTCTCCATACAAATTTTGGACCATTAATGCTCGCCTACATTGTAAAAGGAAACCTTGTGCAAAATATTACGCTCCTAGACCCTGTAGTTTCAGTTGTGTCAGTCAGTTTGTTCTTTTGTATAAATAAATACTGAAGTAGTCACTGTCGTCTGACCCGCAGACGAGCCTGTATCTTGTCTCGTTATTAATGGAACAGAGACGTCGTGAACCGTTATTAGATAATAAAAATATTATTGTTAAAACCTTTTTTATGAATGCCTCGCTACAAAGGAATGACGATTTGTAGCTGCCATCGTTGACAGGAGTCGCCTGTTTACCCGTTTCAGGTCTCACTGTCACCCCAAAAAAGGACGTCTCTTTTCGCAATTTGACGATCTCAACTTCACCTCAGTTATTATTACAGTTATTAAATACTAGTCTGCTATTGTTGGACGTAGTGACCATGGTTTACCGTTCATCTCCATAGTATTATGCCACTTAAGCTTTACGACGAACAGACTACAAGTACTCATTTGTGTACCTACTTAATATTTTTGATTATACAGTTGGCACAGGTGCCGCTGTTCTGCTTGTCTTGAGTTCGACTTCTTGACTGAACAAAATCTTTTTGATTTGATCAAAACATTGAATGCAATGGACCTCGACTACGTATACTCATTGATTTTTCTGTCATACTGCATTCTAGTTAGTTGTTCTAAACGGCTTTGCAAGTCTTTGAGAAATGTTCACTTTACATTCTACTACGTACATGCTTTCGGTGGCTTTAAAAACTTTACAAAGCCTTTGAAAGTAGTTGGCTCGTATCAAAGAACAAGTTTCCTAAAAACAGAAAGATAAACATTTTGAAGGATTTTGTGATTTATTTTTTTCGACCCTTACAAGTTAATGGAAGATTTATTTATATATATTTTTATCTTTTCACTCAAGCGAGCAGTTAATGGTTGTGTACTAGTTTCTATGGGCCTCTTCACGTTTACCTTAAAGACACCTTAATTATAAACGGACGGAGAGACCACAGCAGGCAAATTGTTCTAGTCCTTCAATGTACGGGGGATTAACGATGAGATTAAACGCTTAGTCCGGACTGTAAAGCAGTTGACAATGTAAGGGTGGACCCTCGCTACATGTCGGGTAGATCTTTGGTAGAAAGGTGATGCTAGAATCAAGTTATGTATTTCACGCGCATAGTCACTGAAATGGATCCTGAAAACACCGAAAGACTGGCTACCCTAAATCTGCGGTCGAGGCTTTGTAGATTGGTCTTATCCAAATCTGGATTACTAATTAGCTTTTTCACGCGCCTTTCAATTGAATACTAATGTAAGCTGTTTTAGTTAGTTGAGATCAAAATCCACACCCCGGCTCACTTTGTGCGACACGTGGAAGCAAATGGGGCACAATTAGAAGCCTGCGGTGACTTCAAACTTTTTTGCTGCACATTGAATGTGAACGTTGTACGAATACTCCTTTTGAAATCGGTTTTCTTCTATTTGGAGTGTTGATAGGTTAAACTTGGAATAAAGTATTTTTTTCTAATATTTCTGTAAAGGTACCCGTAAAACAAATGTTGATATTATTACTATTAACATTTTCTGGTTATAAACTGAAATTCTTCATTACCAGAAAATGTTAATAGAGCGTGATGGAGGTCGATACAAGACTGCTTTTGTGCCTTTATTTCCGTTATTAAAATTAAGAATGTCAATAAATCAATGACCGTTCATGATCTACCTAGCCTATTCCCAACTATATAGGGGTCGGCTTCCAGTCAAGCAGGATTTAGCTGAATACCAGTATTTTACGAGGAGCGGCTGCCTACCAGACCTCCACAACCCATTAACTGGGGTAACACGGTACTTCATGGCAAGACTGAAGTCAGATTTACTGGCTTCTGACTATCCGTAACGACTGCCAAAGATCTACAAATGACAGTGGGGACCTACGGCTTAACGCGCTTTCCGAGGCACGGAGGAAACTCGTTATGTTAAGATGGTCACCCATCCACAGAGCAACCTTGGCAAGTGTTGCTTAACCTTGAAGATCGACCCATGCGGCTGTTATTATTTAGCCACGAGCTCCTCAATAAATCAATGACCGTTATTCCATTTATCTAGCGCCTACCTAACGTGAAATTGTTTTATTTCTATTTTGTTTTTAATTACAGTTTTACTTCATTGGAAAACGATTAAAAAAACTTTCAAATAGGTCTACTAGTACTGCACACGTAGACTTATTTTCAGTTTAGGAGCAATAAAAAAAATATGAAACAGAAATGGCTGAGCGAGTTCAGCATTGTAATACGGTAAACACTGCGATTTCACCCGACCTCGCTCGCCTCGCTTCACATTCTTACTGCCAGTATTTTAATTAGTGAAGCGTTTCTTCAGTGCAGCCTCTGCCGTGGTTCCGCATAATTTGTGAATATAGAGACGAGAGAGCGAAATGATATAAAAGATTGTGTACAATTGTGTATTCTTACAGACTGTACCTAGACATTCATTAGAGTTGTGGAATTAATCGAAATAGTATATTTAATTACGAGTGCGGAAAGCCTGTCATTGCAAAGAGTTCCGACAAATGTCTACCCGAGCCGAGGCGCAGCCAAAAGTGAGGGTTGACAATCGGAACAAGTTGCAATGACGGTTCCGCACGTATACTGAACAAAAAAAAAATCAATCAAAAATGTTTTTATTTTACATAGGCCTACATGGGCACTTATAAAAAGTCGAAGCTAGTGCACGGTTCCAAATTGGTCGTTTCCTATGGAGAAGAACCGGCAAGAAACTCCATGGTTACTCTTTTCAAAAAAAATGATTGGGTTTACAATATTTTCACATTACAAAACAGACACATATGCGAGGACAGTGTAGACCAATCAAAATTGTAACCCAAATAAAAAAAGATTCAATCAAAAACTGGGTTGAATTAAGTAGTAATTAAAATTCGTAGTCTACAGTGTTCTCTCATTCACACTTTAAGAGAGAGGCTATATAAATATGAGAGAAAAGAAATCAAACCTATCAACAAATTAGTTTTTATCAAAATGAAATCACGACTTAATGAAATTAAGGTGATTAATATCCAAATAATATAAAAATATTGCAAAAGCAACGTGTTGAGTAAAAAATAAATTTATGAGTAATAATATTTTATGAAATAAAACAAACATGGAGCAGTTAATAGATAAATTTACACAATAATGTTACCAGGGGGTCACATGTGCAGAAGCAGTTATTTCCAAACAAGCGCGTCTTCGACATAGTCTCTAACCTTGTAATATGCTTTTTTGGTTAGGACACGCTTAATATGGGTTTTGAACTTTCCCTCGCTAAGTTCAATAACCGACTTGGGCAACTTATTATAAAAGCGTATACTATTGACAAGGAATGACTTACTGGTCTTAGCTAGTCTCCATTTTGGTAATACGATTTGGTGTTTGCTACGCGTATTTTTGTCATGTAAATCACTTCTAATTTTAAAAAGTCCTAGGTTTTTGCGTACATACAATATACTTTCCAGAATATAAAGCGAGGGCAGAGTTAGTATATCAATTTCTCCGAACGTATTTCTAAGGGACTCACGGGGACCCATTTTATAGATAGCCCGGATTGCTCTCTTTTGCAGTATGAAGACTGATTCCACATCAGCGGCAGACCCCCACAATAAGACGCCTTACGACATAATACTGTGGAAATAGGCATAGTATACTAATCTAGCTGTAGCTACATCTGTCAATTGCCTTATTTTTCTTACTGCATACGCAGCTGAGCTTAATCTACCTGAAAGAGTTCTAATATGAGTGCCCCACTGAAGTTTAGAATCAATAGTTAAACCTAAGAATACAGTTTCCGTAATAGTATCAAGTTTTTTGCCGTCAAGCATTAAATTAAGGCCCACTTGAGGAACATTTGGTAGTGAAAACTTTATACATTTAGTTTTGTTCGCATTTAGTAAGAGGTTATTAGCTGCGAACCATTTCGAAAGAACAGCCAGACTTTCGTTTACATGCAAGACATCCGCATCTTTTCTGTCTACTTTAAAAATAAGAGAAGTGTCGTCAGCAAATAAAATTATATCAGCTAAACTAGCCATCATGTAAGGAAGGTCATTAATATAAACCAGGAAAAGGAAAGGGCCAAGAATTGACCCCTGGGGCACGCCCATCTTTACTAAAGACCCCGAGGACGTCGCCCCATTAATGGTTACTTTCTGCTGCCTGTAAGATAAATAGGAAAAAACAAGATCAGCAGCTCGTCCACGAATTCCGTAATGATGTAATTTACAGATCAGAGTATTATGATCAACACAGTCAAATGCTTTTGACAGGTCACAGAATATGCCAATAGCATCCTGGGACTTCTCCCAGGATTCCAAAATGTGACTGATGAGTTTCACTCCTGCATCTGTCGTTGACCTTCCTTTCGTGAAACCAAACTGATGACTATGCAAGATCCTATTAGAATTAAAATGACACAACATCTGGTCAAGCATGATCTTTTCATAGATTTTACTCAATGCTGGAAGCACAGATATCGGTCTATAATTAGAGGGATCACTCTTACTTCCTGATTTGAAAATTGGTACTACTTTACTATGTTTCATTAAATCAGGGAATGTACCACTGTCTAAACATTGGTTAAATATTCCTGTTAGGATAGGAGCAATTGTGTCAATAATATCTCCAAGAACCTTAACGGATATACCCCATAAGTCCTCAGTGTTTTTTACGTTAAGACTTTGGAATGTTTTCTTGATTGTATCAATAGATATACGCTTGAATTCAAAGGTTGGTATATCCTTAGTGAAATTTTCTTTCAAAAAAGATTCAGCTAGCAAAGATGAAGAAGGGAGAGATTTCGTAACTTCTATTGGGATGTTGGTGAAAAAGTTTTCTAATGTCTCCGCCACTTCTGACTTATCTGAGATGATCCTATTATCAATTTTTAGTGACAAATCATTCCGATCTCGTTGATTTGTCTTTCCAGTTTCCTTGTTTATTACCTTCCAAACAGTTTTAATTTTATTATTGGAATTTCCTATTGTCTTACTTATTGACTTAGATTTAGCTTGGGCGCAGACTCTTTTGAATATCTTTGAATAAAGTCTAACGCGGTTATGCAAGTTAGGATCAGACGTCAATGATTTTTCATAGTATAACTGATATAAAGTATCTCTGCTTTTTCTAATACCAGCAGTTGCCCATTCATTAAATTTGGATTTATTATTTATTTTAACTTTTTTAATTGGACAGGACTTATTAAATTCTTGGCATACTGTAGAGAATAATGTATCATAATTTACATTGGGGTCTTGCGAATCAAAATTGGCTGTTGAGAGACTACTGAGAACATTGTTATTAAAAGAATTTAATTTATTTTTAGTAAGCGGTCTAAACTCTGCAGTTGAGTCTAATTGAAACTTCTTGACTAACTCAAAAGATACGAGCTGACCAGTATGGTCAGACCTCACGCCACTAATTAAGGATGAGTCTTTTATATTACAGTTAGTAAATATGTTATCTATGCATGAAGCTGAAGTAGCTGTTATTCTTGTAGCTTCATTAAATATACATTTAAGATTAAAAGAACTAAATAACGAAAGAAGTTTACATTTTTCTTGTGAATTCAATAATAGATCAATATTTAATTACTCAGATACCCGCGAAACGAGACACAATAGTAAAACAATAACAGCGCGGTCTCATAGGACCGGTTGGGGATTCAAACGTTAAATCCCCACAAACAAAAACTAACTTGTTATCTCTAATGAGTTTATTTAGTATTTCTTCCATAGTGATCAAAAAGGATGTCAAGTTTGATGCAGGTGGTCTGTAAACACATAAGAAAGTTTGGCCTTCCACCTCTGCACATGCTACCTCACATATGCGATCAACAGAGCAAGCAGTGATATCTTTTCTTTCCTTATATCTGAAGGAATTACTACATAAAATCAAGGTACCACCCCCTATTGATGATCTGTTGTACGCACTGGCAACTGAAAAATTATTAACATTAAAAAGCATTCTATCTGGTTTTAACCACGTTTCACAAAAACATAAGATATCCATATGATATTTATCTATTAACATTTCCACATCTAGAATTTTACCCGAGAAGCGATTTATATTCTGATGGAATAATAGAATTTTATTAATAGGCTTCCCTTTGGTCGTATCTAAGAGTTTAAAGAATTATTATCAGTATTATTAGGTATACTAGATAATACCGATTCGTCTCTTAACCTAATCTCAGTTAAATTATTAATAACTGCGTGTATATTGTAAGCTAACAAAGTAGCCAATACATGTCGACTGTTTTTGGGAAGAAACATATGTTCCCGAATCAAAACAAAATCTCTAACAAAATTGTTAGTGTCAAAATACAATAAACGGTCACTATGACGACATGACAAAATATGCATTGTATTATTTAGAGTAAAAATGTATTCATTTTCATGATCTAGTAAGCTATTTGAGTATGGGAGTGCACATAATATTAATTTACAAAGTTTTAATTTAAGCAGGGTTTCAATACCATTAACAATGTCTCTTTTTGTAATATTAAAACTATTTCCGACCATAAGTACCACTGTGGTCTGCTCGTTCATTTGTGTGTTTTTTATTTTATAAACAAGCAAGAACGACTATTTTTAATACAGTTGCGAAAACAATGAAGCAATTAATTGAAATAATAGAAACACAAAAAACTCAACTAACTAATCAAAATGGCGCCAACCGTAAAAGAATATAAGCAGAGATTTCTTTTGTTTTCTTCACCCATTCTGGGTAAGCAAAGGGAACTAAGCTCATACAGCCAAGTCATCAGTCGATTTTTTTTATTAATATAAAATGAAAATGAAATTTAATGAAATGAAATGAAATGAAACCTAATCTAACTCATTGAATCAAATCATTAAAGAAGATTGGCGAGCTGAACATCACATCAAAATCCAAATATACACAAATCTAGTTATATGCAACTTATGGGTCATATATCGTTAGTTATTTTCCAAGCTAAAATACAATATTAGCAGTCCGGAGTAATTAAAAAACCATGATGGTAGGGGTACGCATAAAGGCTTATTGCGTCAGCTGTTACTTAGGTATGTCAAATACAAAAAAAATATAAACTGTCATGATATTTTTGTTTGACCCTGCCTAAACATAATTCGTCGTTCGTGTTATTTGTAATGTTGTCTGCATCAATAAATGAAGTGTGAACTCTTATTTTGTGCCGCCACGTTACTTTAGTACATTGCAATTTGCGTTTAGTGTATAAACCTGCGCAGGACTGTAATAGGACTCTTATTTATTCTGTGAATGTTTTTCATGCTTTAACAATGTCAGCAGTTGATCTTCGGTGTATAAACTGTTATGTGCGCTTAACACGCCTTCGCCGACGTGTCTTGATTTGACCAGTTTAAAGGAGAAAAGCGAAGCCATTATCGGCTACTGTTGTAATTGTAAAGTATGACTCAGAACCATGGGCTGTTGTTCACATGTCATGAGTGTAGTCTGGTATTTAGCTTACGATCGACACGAAGGAACAATCTCCCTGCGGTATTTCTTGACAATGTATTGTTACAATTATAATAAAAAAATGTTATAAATACTATGGTTTTGTTTTTTACCTGTTACGAGACGCCGCGTGGCATCAAGAGGTGCAGCGCGACGCCGCGTGGCATCACGAGGGGCAGCGCTGCATGAAGCAACGTATTCTAAATTCTCACAATGAAATGTGTATCTTTTCGCGTAGTAAATAAAGTTATATTTTGAGTCACTCTATTAAAATGTGCGCGCAGCGTCGCGTCTCGGTGTGAGCTGACCCTAACCATCGTACGATTGAACGATGTGATTAAACACACTTTCTTTAGAGTGTCCTAATAGAAGCTTGTAAATCATCGCGCGAGCACAGGGTTTCGTCGATAAAACTAATCTCATCGTGCAACGAAATCACATCGTTCAATCGTATGATAGTTAGCTAAATAGGACGACGCCTAAGGGTCTGCCTTAAAACCTTGTCCAGAAGAAGCGAATTCGTTTAGAAACGTTTCGCGCGAATTCATTCGCGCGCTAGTAATATACTAGTAAGATACTAGCACAAATACGTCGCGTCCACAAGTATCGCGTGAATTCAAAATATGCGCGTAAATCGCGTGCACAACGCCAGACCCTCAACTCGCGCGTATTACACGCGAGTCGAGATACTAGGGACACCTTGTTGCGTCCATTTAAACGCGCGAACTCCAGAGCGAGTGCACTTATCCAGGGAAATTGAGCACTTACATTTGATACGGAATTGTTGAATGCTCCAGCGTTGATACGCTCTTTCTGGGTGCAACGGTCGCGCGTGATACGCACGAGAGAATCGCGATGAATTCGCCCCTTCTGGTCAAGCTCTAAGTTAATTAGGTAGGTACCTTGTATTATTTTTGGTGGTCCATTTTGTGGTTATGTCTATAAATAATTTTATATCCCCAACTCTAATGTATGTCTTACCATTACATATTTTGTTATACTCTATTGTAGCATTCTAATCCATATATTCATTCTATGAAACGTTAAGCCTGTATGTGATACTGAATGTATATGGGGTTTTGCCAATCTTCTTTGATATTGAAACAAATTAGTAGCGTCTTTTTTTAGAAATATTTGCACTACAAACTTTTTTTAGTAAAACCTTCGTGGTTGATTTTTTCTTTTTAATAGACATTATTTTGACAGTTGGGAAAGAAAAAGCACGAGTGTGTAATAGCCCACTTCCCGAACGCTATACGTCCCTGCAATAAGCCACTTTTTGAGCAACTGTATTAAAAAAGTTATTGTAGCCCTGGAATGCAAAGTAGTTATAACGCTTTCACTTATCACTACTAAGACTAAATTATTTATAACAAAATAAAATTCTATTAAGGATCAAATTAAAAAATTGTGCACATTTTGTATAAAAAAACGCAAACTGTATCATCATTTCAGCTAAACAGACGTCCATGACTGTTGAAATAACTTGTAGTTACCGCTCTAGAAAGTATAAATAAAATAATGTCCTATTTTGTCGCAGCGCAGCTCAATCCACCTCCCGTATGCTAACGATGCTCAACGCGCACTCGGAGGCTAACCCTAGGTTGGATTTTTGTGCTAATGAATGGACGGCAACATTATTAGTACCTAAGTCTGCGGTTCTGTGAGCAGACAGAGTAAAAAGATTAACGAATTTAAGTGTTAATGGCTATTTTTCTACTACTAAAATAAATAAAATAAATTAATAGTCCCCTAAGTGTTACCACAGTACGTCGTCAGCGTCTTGCATCTATCAGATTCCCCTAACCCTCACCAGTTGCTATACTTGCTAAATATAGCAAGCATGATTTAATTAAAACTTTTAAATGCAATGTAAATCACGTGTACTCAAACACTATAAATATTGTGTACCTACTTGGCATCAGCAATGTGACGTCGTCACCTTGAATGAGAACCACGATGAGATACCCGTACTCCGCTGTGCTTATGTAAATGCTGCTTGAGGTATCGATAAGAATAGAAAAAGAATACAGAAAAAGAAACATACTCGTACATACCAGTAAGAAAGTTCATAATTTGGTAAGTTGAAAAAAATTAACACAACATTGACTCCATACCAAACTGAAGGTACAATTTCTTTGAAGACTGTAACTACTTACTATTAAAGATAAACAAGTCAGAAAATACGACGGTAAAAACAGGTAATTCTCTGTTCAACTGTGAAAGATGCTAGTGTAGGGGCAAATAAGACGCGGTGACGACAGGAATGCGCTTTTTCATTGACTTTTTAGTCTAACTCTACCTACTTATTAAACAATCTCACGACTTATGAAAACTGGCAGAAAACTTTTCAGAATCAATAATTATAAGTTTTGTCATTCAAAAACTTCTTCGCGCCAACTTTGTTCTGCATTTCGCTACAGCCGTCATTTTGCAGGAGATCTGCATAAAGTTCTCAAGTAAAAGGAAAAACTGCAATACCGTTGTAAGTAATTAATTCCTGTAGTATCATTTCCACGCTGCTTTACAGATTGAGTTTACAAACAGGCTCTAGTAACCACAGAACATATAAAAGTAAAAACGTTTACCCGAGTTGTTTTCACGGAGCACCGTAGACAGCAAGTACTTTATAAGAATTTTTATTGTAAGAAAGAACTAGCACAATTCAGACGTAGTTAATGTTTCTCGTTCAATAAGACTTTGACAGCTGTGGCTCATTTTTTGTATTATTTGATTCCATTCCTGAGGTTTTCAAACAAGGTCTAAAACACTTAAACACACGGGGTGTTTGAAATCATTATGAAACCGTTATTATGACGGTAAGGGGCTTAGACTCCGCTTCTTTTAAGAAACTATAAGTTTTTTTGCAAATTTCAGGACGAAGTTGAAGTGACCCCGTATTTAAGTAGAAATACTACTGCATACTGTTTTGGTATGGCATCTTCAGTTTATATTTATGTCTTTTCTTAACTTAGTCTCTTTTACTTAGTCGCAACACAAGGAAGACACGTACGAAGCGTATATTATTAGACCTCGTTCTGCATTAAATGTATTAACAAAACACTGAGGGGACATTAAGGAGTAGCATTAAATAGTGTCCGACCGAAGGTGCAATTCTGGCCGAAGCCGAAGCCGAAGCTGATTAATCGGTATTTACCAAAACCTTCGGCCGAAGCCGAAGCCGAAGCCGAAGGTGATGGATAACTTTGAGAAATGCGATAGTTATTTTAATAAACTACATATTATTCTGAGAGATTTAGCCCAATTACGAGCCGAGTGATCAACATATAAGTAGGTAATAAATTTTTGTCAAAAATAAAACTTTCAAATACTTACACAATGTTAATTAAATATTTGTTTACTTATGTACTTAACAAAAATATTCAATTAATCAGTCACATTTTTTTATCTATCGTAAATTGGACGAACACAAAATATCTCTATAAAATATCTTCTCTCTCTAATCTCTTAAATCTTTAAAACTACGCAACGGATTTTGATGCGGATAGAGTGGTTCAAGAGGAAGGTTTATATGTATAATACATGCATCATATAGTAGAGAAATACTAATTATTTTGCTATTCTATTCTATTCGAGTGAAGATTTGGGAGGGGTGTCAGCTTTCAGGACGTCTTGTGATATGATTGTTACTCTGTGTCTATTTACGACTATGAAATTTCAAATTTTGACAATTTGCAAACCTTCGGCTTCGGCCAAAGCTTCGGCTAATTTTTGGCCGAAGCCGAAGGTTTGGCCGAAGGTGCTTTTTTTGGCCGAAGGTGGCCGAAGCCGAAGCCGAAGCATCGGTCGGACACTAGCATTAAATAAACGTATTTTAACTGTTTGTTCGCACTATAATTTTATTGTGTGAATTTTTCAACGCATCATTCTGTGTGAGATAGAGCATATAAAATAAATTTGCTCTCTATTTATGGCTGGAAAATGGAAAAAGTGGTGTAAAAAATTAGTGACGCGAATAGTAGTCGTATGCATAAAACCCACTGGTGTGTTTTACCCAGCAAGGTTTTATGCACACAAGGGTTTGACTATAATTAGCGCACCGTATTTAATATAAAGCCGGTAAATTCATCGTACCTTAATTAGGATTTTGAAGGCATATACTAAGTTAATCTTTTCAGGTTAACGTGTATAAATAAGATTATAACAGCGAGAGAGGACAGGATTGAGCAATCTGTTACCAAACGTCAGGTTAAGTACAAGAAACTGTGTTAAGAGATCCCTACGATATTACAAGGAAATTCCTTCCTTCCTTCCTTCTCAAGCACTCTATCGTACAGGTGTACATGTCTTATTTAAAAGCTTGTTGGTTGTTCATCCAACGTTGTCCAACGCAATATTTGCGATTGCCTCTTCACAACGTAAAAAAATTACATTACACCTGTACACTCAGTCATTCACTCGAATAGTTCACTTTTCTGCTTTTTTAGGGTTCCGTAGCCAAAATGGCAAAAATGGAACCCTTATAGTTTCGTCATGTCCGTCTGTCCGTCTGTCCGTCTGTCCGTCTGTCACAGCCGATTTACTCGGAAACTATAAGTACTACAGTGATGAAATTTGATGGGAATATGTGTTGTATGAACCGCTACAAAATTATGACACTAAATAGTAAAAAAAAGAATTGGGGGTGGGGCCCCCCATACATGTAACTGAGGGATGAAAATTTTTTTTTCGATTTACATACCCGTGTGGGGTATCAATGGAAAGGTCTTTTAAAATGATATAAAGTTTTCTAAAAAACATTTTTCTTAAAGTGAACGGTTTTTGAGATATCAGCTCTCAAAGTCGTAAAAAGTATGTCCCCCCCCCTCTATTTTTATAACTACGGGGTATAAAATTCTAAAAAAAATAGAGGTGATGCATGCTAATTAACTCTTTCAACGATTTTTGGTTTGATCAAAGTATCTCTTATAGTTTTTGAGATAGGTTGATTTAACTGTAATTTTGGTTAAGTTATTGTGCTTACACTGAAAACGATGGCTGAACCTTATAAGATAGATCAAAAAATATACTACAGTATTGTACACCTTTAAAAATCCGCGATGATATAAAGTTTATTATATTTGCTGCTACGGAACCCTTTGTGCGCGAGCCCGACTCGCACTTGGCCGGTTTTTCTTCTTCATTCATTTTCTTGCTAATTTGTTTTTAACTTTACCCTACACTTAGAATTACTCCTCTCCTATATAGTGAGTGTAACCACAAATATGTAAATTCACGTACAAAGGATATCCAGATACGGAATCTGCAGGTCATAAATATTTGTTCTTTACGGGAATCGAACCCTTGGTTGACTGGTAGAGAATGCCCAAGGCATTAAGTCCGCCTATGTACTTATAAGTTGCATGAAGTATCAATAAATAAAAAAATAAACCCTTGACACAGCGCAGCAGTCAATCGCTCAACCACAGCGTAAATCGTGGCAAAGTAATAATGTTAAAAAAAGAGGTAAGTAATTTAACACATTATCCTGGTGAGTAAGTATAATTCAGGACTTATAAAATATCTCATTTCTACTTAATAAATTAAAATGAAATACCATTGTTAATGAAGTAGACGACTTGAACTTAATTTGAAGTAATTAATTAACTAATTAGCTTAATTTGGTTCTTGGTATACTCGTTATAATACGTTTCAAATTAAATTCTAGTACTTAGTACTTACAAATGAGATATCTGTTTCCAAGAAAATTTGTGCTCAGCTGAGAGTGTCATATTGGAAAAGCAATGTTTCTACAATCATATAAATATAGTGCGTGCGTACGTGCAGAAAACAGTCCACTGCTGGAAACATGCCACTCCAAGCGTCACCACAAGGATCGGTCCTAGGCGTCTCGCATTCATCGGATTTCTTTGATCTTTACCAGGTCATCATTCCACCTTTTGGGAGGCCTTCCAAAGCTGCGTTTATCGGTACGTGGTCACCACTCCAGAACCTTTCGTATTCATCGACCATGTGTTCTATGTACACTATCTACTGCCACTTAAGTTTAGTGTTCTTCAATTGCCCTATGCGTTCTAACGTTACGGGTTTCCTGCTTAAAAAATCCACGCACTCTTGCAGGCATTGTCTCTGCTGGGCCCTTAAGGTTTTGCTGACATCACTTTGAGGAGCGCTTGGATCACTACGCGCTTTGGACAACTTGGCTCAAACCAGTCGATTACCAGATTGCTGAACTGCAACTAGTCCATTGCTCGACGTCCGCAAGCCTGCGACTGACTTGTCTTGGTAGTCGAAGGACTCGGGAGCTGGGGCGTGAGGATGTTCGTTCCGTTACACGTGCGGCCTGGCTAGCGTTACTGCTTCTTAGAAGGATCCGACTTCCAGGTTTTGGGAATACGTCCTGATTTACATAAATATAAAGCCAAGTTAAATAGGTAATAATGTTCTAATGACAGTCTGTTAAAATACCAGTTCTCGATTCAGTCATCCATTAACCATAATATTATTTACATAGTTCGGGCTCTGAGTGAAATAAACGATGCAATTTGTCACAATAACATAAAACAGCATGTTGACGAAGGTTAATATTAATTTGCAACTAGAGTAATACTGTTATTACTTTAGTTTCAAATTAATATTAACGTCTAAAATCTGTATTTTATAGTTTTGAAGTCAGTAGGACTGTTATTAAACTAATTAGTGATACGTGTTGTACATCTCAGTACAAACATTTTGAAGACTATTTATATCTTCACTTGTACAATTTGTACACACATCAAAAGTGTCTAGGGATCAACATATATTTTTGCAATAACTTTTCTCCTGATTGATATTAATTAAAATTTTCTTTAAGGATTCATCAAATAAAGTGTTTTCGTTTGTCACAGTAACGATAAACCAAGTCACCTTTGCATTAATAAAGAAATTTGCCATTTTCCTAATAAAGGGATTTTTGACATTTGAACCACTAACATTAAAGTTCGAAAAAAAGACTGAAATAACAGTTTTCTTTAAAATTTTATTCGGTAACTTAAACAATTAATAATCCGTGTTTCTACCGCGAACACTAACAACACAAGAACATCGGTTTGGCATACTCAAAATGAGTTCATCCAAATCACGCTGTGGAATGGCCGCCCATGTTCGTTGCAACAACAAAAAAAGGTCTTCTTGCGACTGGATACCCTCCATATTCGGCAGAGCTCTTCTCTGTAGCATATCCCATGCATGCTCAATCGGGTTCAAGTCTGGCGACTGAGCAGGCCAGGGCAGGACATTGATGTTAGTTGCGGCGAGAGTCTGTCTTACAACTCTTGCGGTGTGCGGTCGTGCATTATCATGCATTACCTGAAATAAGGGACCGATTTGCACTTGTAGAGGAACGATGACGTCTGATACAATCGTCTCAGCATAAATTTGAGCGTTGAGGTTGCCTCTGATCCAAATCAACTCAGTTCTTCCGCCGATCCAAATACCCGCCCATACCATGATGGTTCCACCACTATAAGGAAGGACTTCCTGGCAGGATTTTAATCGCTGTTGGCGTCCAGGGGTTCTCCAGTGTCGTATACGTCTTGTATCCGGTCTCATACCAAAACGAGACTCATCAGAAAAGCACACGAAACGCCATTGTTCTTCTGCCCAATTTCTGTGTTCAAGAGCCCATTGATATCGAATCCTACGATTGTGCATTGCTATAGGTGGTACCCGTAGCGGTCTTCGGGAATGAAGGTTCACTTCATGCAAGCGGTTTCTGACTGTTTGGTCGCTAAAAAATAAAAAAAAGGTCGAAATAAGTTCCCTGAAGAGTGATGAAGCCTCACGGCTAACATCATGGCGGTTATTGTTGGAGCTCTTCGAGTTAAGATTTGAATGTATCGGTCTTGTCTCCGTGTGGTGCAGCGATACCGTCCTCCATGGCGCTCAGCCACGGTACCAGTGCTTCGGTAACGTGTCCAAAGTCGACTGATAACACTCTGACTTGTATTCAGAGCTAAAGCCACAGTACATTGCCGGGAACCAGCTTCTATCATTCCCACGGCTCTGAGCATTTCTTCCCTGCTTAAATGACGTCGCCGCTCCATAATAACGTTGGTTTTAATCAGTAGTAGGGAAACAGTAGCACTAATAATGTCTTCAATGCGTTGTATATTTTTATAGGGAAAATATTGACAGCTGATTTTCATCTTTTACTCGAATTTGATTCACAGTTCCTGATTCAAATTATGAAATGCACCAAAAAGGATCCATATGAATTTATAAAATCATAAATTTATTACAAAGCCACATCTCAATCTCAAGAAATCCGCATAAAAATGCTTGATCCCTAGACACTTTTGATGTGTGTAGTTTTACTACAATATAAACTACTAATTATTTTTTTTTTTTTTGATTAACATTATTCTACAACTTTTGCACAATGTCATCTAATCCTAAAGCAGAGCTTGTGCTATGGGTACTAGACAACTGATAAACATACTTATATATTTCTAAATACGTATAGAACTATACTTAAACTATACCCAGATACAAAATAAATTATTGTGTGTCACTAATCTAACCACTAGACCAATATACCAGTTCAGATTAACATAATAATTGGAAAATATATGATTATTACATATCCATATTTCATAATAATAAATATTGCAAGCACAGAATGTGTCATGTGATGTTCGAAGCCCATTCCATAGGATTATGTTGGAATGTATGGCAGATTATTGGCTCATCCTGCATTTGTAAGGATTTCATTGTTTCGTTTGAATAATGAAGAATGGAATGATAATCCCCATTGTATTTGTTTTTAATTAATAAAAAGTCGTGAAACAACGGCGTTGTATACATTTACCATCTTCATAAGGAACATATTTCCGGAATAATGAAATTTCTCTGTGCAGTGAAATTATTATTAGTACCTAATTCATATTGAAAATGACAAAAATATTATCTAAGAAATCCGTTATGCACAAAAACAACGTAGGTCCAAGCACGCTTCCCTGAGGGACACAGAAAGTGATGTATTTTAATAAATTTCCATGGACTTAATAGACATAGTCACGGTAGGTAGTCATCAAATTATGCATTTCTATAGATACACAAGACAAGACAAGTTCATGAAGCTTCTTTATAAACCAACATTTTACCTTAAGAAACGATATTGTCATATTATTATTTTAATATCATTAGGAACATAATTTGACCCCTGGTGTATCAAAGTAATGTGAATGTACCTACATAGGTACATCTATTGCCTCGTAATCTCCAGCGATTCGTAGATTACAAACAACCACAATCCTAACTTCTCTAGATTGTGGTTATCGGATTTGAAATAGAAGGTATTATACCCGTATTGGAGATGTGGATACCAAACGTACAATAGGTCTGTTTACTGATAAACTAAAATAGTTTAATATATTAAGAAGGTCCAAGTAAGTAAGGATTTGTAATATTTTTGGGAATTTTGTCTATAACATCATGGCAAAATCCAGAGCAAAATATCTTAATAATTATTACAGGTAAGATATATGAATGTATTCTTACTTAAGCAACTAAGTGACTGAGGAACTTTAGTGCATCTGTATAAAATTTTTGTAATCTGAGTAAAAATTTTCGACATTATTTTGTTCTTAGCACTAAAGTTTGAAACAAAGGTTTAGAAGCACAAACCCAGCAAGAATAACAGTCAGTGAAAAGTAAAGAATGTTACCTTTATCGGTAATACTCTGAGAGGAAGTGCCGAAGTAGGTAGCAAACTCAACAAACACAGGACAAAGCATTATTGAAGAAACTGTTGAGATAACGTTAATGTAGTAATTTGGCTTGATATTGAACAAATGTAGATATGTTATGGAAATGGCTTTTATTATTTCGAAATGCTTGCTGCTTGCTGCTTGCAGCGTTATAACCTGGGTTAATAACTCATTTTCGAAAGTCTATACTCACACTACAATGTCCAATGACTAATTGAGATGAGTAATCATTAAAAATGCATTAAACAATCAATGCAAAAACCACAATAATAATTTATAATATAATACTACAACATGTGTATGCTACTATTACACTCAGTGCATTGACCACTATTTTATGTGATGTTTAATAAACTTTATGATTTACGATGTTGTAAATAGTTACTTTGTACATTTATGTATTTATATACATAAATACTAAACGAGTACCATTATGTTTTTCACACGTGTAAATAGATAATGATTTAACAAGGTAGATAAAATAATATATTTACGATTTATTCAATCCTAACTAAATGGCTACAAACCTGAATTATTTGAAACTAAAAAATAATATCGGATTTCAGGAATCCGATGAATGCGAGACGCACAGGACCGGTCGTTGTGGCGACGCTTGGGGGGAGACCTATGTCCAGCGGTGGACGTCTTTCGGCTGAAATGGTGATGATGATGAAAGAATAATATCATCCCTTAACGCTGCAAAGTCTTTAGCTCGTTTAACTTTATATATTCACCGCAAGTTTTAACAGTATACCTAACGTTAATAATAAGAATAAAATTTCATTGTAACATTTGCATAATGCTACTGAAGGTACAAACAAAAAGTTTTCTGAAATTAAACTGTTAATGTCTTATTTCGTTTATATTCTCATCTTTACAAACTTGCATCAAAAATTTGATAACTTAAGTAAGGTTATAGTAAGATATCGAATTTGTCCCAAAAAAAATCTTAGATAGAAACAAGGGGTTTGACCTTAATAATTAATTTATTAGCAGCCTTCGTAAGTCTGTCTAGACCGTTATTAACCTTGGTGTATTAGCTTGAAAATATGTTTACACCGATCTAGGATAAAAGAGGCTAGGCCTTGTCGTCTGCTTGTCTGTCTTTAATAGATATTAAGGTCAAATGGATTTAGACAATTTTATCACTAAACACTACGCAATTAATAGATTACATATCTCTAACGCTTACTTGACTATCTTAATATAAACTGTAATGTAGATAAGCTTTCTTTAAGAGTTTCCTTAAATTACCACCATGTTTCAAAATACCATATCTAATAATACGAGCACGTCGAGCACTATGGTAATCTGGTTAACATTGTTTGGTATTTGATCTCCAAATACAACAGAAAATAACATAAAACTGCAAAACACTGATAGTGGTGCGATTACCACGCGGATTATTAAGGGCTAAGAGATTAATATCCTAATTCTACTCGTATGGTATACACGTAGATTATAAGTAGCTATAGGAATGAGGAATACTTTAGCATTAGCATTATCGGCCTTGTAATGTTCCCACTGTTGGGAATCAGGCCTCCTCTCTAAGGGAGGGAATAGGCTGTAATCCACCATGCAAGCCCAGTGCGGATTGGTGGTGGATGTTACATGTCTTCGAATTTTTGGTTCTAGGACATACCGGTTTCCTCGTGACGTTTTCCTTCACCGTTTTGAGAGCAGTGGTGATGAAATAAATTACACAAAGTAATGCGCCTGGTAGGGTTGAACCCACGACCTACAACTCGTAAGTCGGGGCCGTTACCACTGGGCCACCCCGCTCTCAACGAGGAATACTGTAGTTAGGTACTTAAATAGTTAATGATTTCAACAGCAGCTAGCTTAGGAAACAGAAAATTGAAAGCTTCTTCAGCGCATTCTAACAAAGCTTTAAGGGACTACACACACTTATTCAGCTCTATTCGCGTTTCGCTGAACGATTTTGGTCACACTTATACAGCTCTACTTCTATCAGCCGCGTACAGCGGCGTAAGAGTGTTATCTCCACTAAAATGATTCTATCTACTACGTACGACGCTGAATATGATGCGAAGACGGTCAGCTACTCAATCCTCAACATGGACCTATGTGCGATATTTTTGTCGTTTCGCTACTTACAGAAGAAATACAAAAAAATAATCGTATGAAATTAAAACTCGAACGACAGTGGACCCACTTAGGGTAAATAGAAATTTGGTTGGAGAATATGCGAGATTGGTACCCCAATTAAAACAAAATATAATTAAATTTAAAGAGCATTTTCGGATAAATCTAATCTATCCAGGAACTATGCAGGTCGCAACTTGTTGACAAGGAGTTGAGAACCATACGTGTGCAGCGCTATTCCGCCGCATTCAGCGTCGAACGTGGCGGAACAACGCTGAACGCGGCAGAACAGCGCTGAACTCTATCTAAAGCACTAGCATGATAAAAACACATTTGTTCTCATTTTATACTTGTTTGCCGCGAAAGCTGAATAAACGCGGAAAGCTGAATGGATGCGTACGCGTCTCCATATAAAATCGTCGATTTCTATAGACTTAAGCTGAATAGAGCTGAATAAGTGTGCGTAGTCCCTAACGTGTAATATATTGTTAGATAGGTATTCAAAAATGAATAGGGGTTTACAAAAATCATTTTTTGATAATATCAATAATTTCGGAAATAATTGCTCCAAAAGTAAAAACCAATGCGTCCCCCCCCTCCAACTTTTGAACCATAAGTTTAGAAAATATGAAAAAAATCTAGAAAGTAGAGCTTTATAAAGAATTTCTAGGAAAATTATTTTGAACTTGATGGGACGAACAGTTTTTGAAAAGTTGGGGACACTTATTGTGACGGACGGGAAACTACGGAACCCTACACTGAGCGTGGCCCGACACGCTCTTGGCCGGTTTTTTTTGGGTATATTTTTATATAAATTAACGATTAAGGAACCGAGAGAGTTACAAAAAAATCGGCCCAGTGCAAACATGACCAGTTTTATTTCCGTTATGTAGAGAACTAAGGTGGCCAGTTATCTACTTACCACCTCGTAAAAAAAAGATAGGCGAAAGAAATACATACTAAGTTAAGTGAAAACTGTCTTAATAGGTAATTAAATGAATCTCCCTATCTCCTATATTTAAAAAAGAAGAACAGGAGACAGTCCTATAGTCATCGGCTACACGTATAAACAAAGCAATTTTGCTGCGGCTGCTGCATTGCCTTTTTGAACTCGGTAAAAAACCATAGCTATCGCAATGTTGGACCAAGTTGTAATTTGATGAGGATTGCGTTAATTTTAATCGCGGTCAATGCGGTTAATTATATTACCAGTAGCCACTTTTATAATAAGCTTCAATATTTCCAACAAATATAAATTTTATGTAAACGAATAGGGTCGCTTTATAAATTGACCATCGTTGTCTCTGGGTAGGGAAGGGAGTGTCAAACCTTTACTGACTAAAACCCACTTGTATTCCTTACCTCTGGCGCCGAACACTGGTACAGGCTGTGGTCTGGAGTAAAGAGATTTAGCTGGCGGGTGCCTCCTCTTTGCGAACAAGTGGCCTGATTGATTAAAATGAAACAACATAGTCGAAATGTACAAAAATATATATATTTTTAGTAAATTAAATTAATTTTTACATATTGCATTTCACACTTATTTACAACTGTTCAAACATATACATTAATTGTTCGTTGTTGTTTCAAAAACACATAACTATGCCTGTATAATTGATACATTATACAATTTATATACGTCCTATCTAAGTACGTGCATTTACACAATAATCTGTAATAATACTTATGTACATTATTATCTCTAAGCTTCTCGTATCACACCCTGTTTTCACTTCACTATAAATTTTAAACTACTACAGTCATTGTGTACTACTAAGTGGGCGCTTCTTCTATGTGTTGTGAGCAGTGGTCGGCAGCTCGGCTCGGCGTCCTATTGAGTAGGAAGTCCAGGTCATGTGATATCTTGTGTAACACTTTGTCAGTGTGTGTGTAAGTGTTGTGAGTAGTTGTTGTATCGTTTGCGTGTGTATTGACTAGAGGTATATTTGAATGGTTCAGTTCAGTGCTGCACTCGGGGTGGATCGACGGTAGTGAGTTGCTACACGACAACTGTTTCGGGCGCTGCTTGAGACAGCTCTTCTGAGGACGTGCCGATACATCTGGGTTGGATTTGATGCAGATCTTGCAGTTGTCCTGTAGAATGATGATAAAATTACTCACTCTAGATAATTATATTTAAGAGAATTCAGTTACATGTGAACTTGCGCGTACCTTAGGTGTATCGGTATTGTCTCGGTAGAAACATGTTTGTGTCGACGTGTCATGTGGTGGTAACGCGCTGAGCTCCACCATACACACACGTGGCAAACCTGCACCACCTTCTAAAAATAATAATACCATTAGTTTCAAAAAAATATTCCGTACACAAACAAACAAAAGCAATGTTGAATATTTTGAAGCTGTTGCAGAGCCAAAAGTTTATAGGTACCTGTGGGTATGAGATCGCAGAGAGCGCGTGGACGCGACCGCGGTAACGACATCGTATGCTCGTGTTGGACACCACGTACTATGTCCGCCACGCATGCACCACTGGACTGTCGCCTGCATAATAACCGAACATATCAGAGCTGATGTTGACGATACTACTAGCTGAACTATAAAATGGTCCATTTTGATTAAATTCATAGTAAGGTTGATTGAGAGAGACAGAAAAACCCCCAAAAATTCATTCGATTTTCAGTTCAAAGTTATTGAAAGTAGAATGCTCAATTATTTTAAATCAATAAAATTGTACATGATCAACGGTGCGGTTTAAAAAAAGGATTTGAATGACTGACGCTAGCGTCACTATTAAGAAACACATGTTTACAGCGTAGAAAGAGACCTATTTTATTAATAAAAAAAGAGGCCTAAGATGCCATAAGAATCTTTTGTGATATCTCCAAGGCATTTGACTGCGTTAATCACATAACTTGACACCTTTCCACCACTCTTTACACAAGGAAATTACGGGCTAAGTTGGCAAACTTACATTTATTTTAGCAATATTCAAATGACAGATAGCAGCAAGTTTTAACAAATGGTGTCAATTCACTAGGTTTAAAACTCAAAATTGGGGCACCACAGGGCACAATATTAGGTTTTATCCTATTCTTACAAATTTTTACATCTTAATATTTTATTTAAACAAAAAAAAATTCTTAACAAGATGATATTTTTTATTAAGACCCTTATTTCTTTGACCAGCGGAGGAAATACAACTGTGGTTTTGCCTAATATGGAGTGTCCAACGTACGTGATGACGACTTGTCTAGTGAGACTCGCCTAAGAGAGGCAGTGGAAAAGGTTTTACGCCAAAAAGGCAGCACCTCGATCTAAAAGTATTCCTGGTCGTGCATGGGTTCTGGCCATTTCTTCTTTTATTTTACTTTTTTATACGAAAGATAGAACTTTATTTTCTATGTAAAAGATTATCTATATCTACATTTCGTTAATTAAAAAAGTTAAATGGGTTAACTAAAATAAATGCTTTGAATTTGAGATGAAGTTTGAAATGTACCTCAGTCCTCACCTGTACATGGTGTTCGGGCTCTCTATCGTCGGCGCTTGCCAGTAGGTGTTGGCAGGAGACACATGAGACGAGGACGAGCACTCCACCTCACGACCTTGCTTTATGTACACTACAACAATGAAACCAAAGCATCCAAATTAGTAAGCGGATACTTAATCAAAGACACGAAGACGAGAAGCGAATAAGAGACAAGCCAAAAAGAAAAGACATGAAGGGTTCAGGCAACGGGGTTATCTCTTCTATAATTTGATTGGAAGTAATAAGATACCACAAAAAACATTTCATGTTAAATAAATGCTGCCAAGTCTCGCAGTTTTTTGCCATCTAAAATCATAAGACTCACGATTCTTACAATTTTAGATAGCGAAAGAGTGCGTGTCCGTGAAACGCCATTCAAATGTCGAGCTACGTTTAAAATATATTTTATAGAAAAAAAAAATGTTTGCAATGTAATATAAGTAAGCTAAAAATGCATCAATATCCTCATATAATTTTATATGATTTGTGAATAATCGCAAAACTGAGATCATAAGCTTTTTTTTCATGTGATAAAGTATTTTGTTTTATTTTTAGTGTTCTTGAAAATAATACTTTAAAAAGCAAATTCTTACTCACGGCTATGTGAGGCATCTCCGGGTGTCCCCTGCCACTCATTGTGTGAAGAAAGCGTGAACAGTCGCCGTGCTGCCTGGAGACACTCTGCGTCCAGCAGCACGTAGCACACTAGCATAGATACACCCTGGACACAAGCGGCCACAGCTAATAGCACACCTTGCGTGGCGCTGCTTTCTGCAGGCTGCACGTACGCCACACCGGCCACTTGCGTGGCACACGTAGTGAGCAACAGTACTAGTGTGTGCCGCACCACTCGTACTCGATCGCGCCCATGATCATATCTTGGTTTATGCTCATGATCTCGAGCTCGCGTTCTGAGTGCGAGTGCAAGTGCAAGCGTTAGTGCGGCTAGTAGAGCTTGGCCTGCAGCACACACGGCATTGGCGGCCGCACCCAGCTGCAGCGGCGCACCGCCCCACAGTCGAGCTGTTAGCCAACATAGTGTGCACACACCTGCAAGCAATCACGTAACTATAGCAACATGTCCGGCCTTCTTACAAATCGAAGTGTCTGCATCTTTACGTACCGCATAGTAGTCCGACAGAGGGCACGCGCGTGGCTGTGGCAGTCAGGTCAGCGTGTAGCAGCAAAGGTGCAGCACATAGTGCGGCGCCACCTGCCGTCCAGGATAGTGCCACCACCCATCCCGCACCGCCACCGCATGCTACATCCACCTATTATACAATACACTACGGTCTTGAACCATTTAATTTTATAAACATAGGATTAAATTCATTTTAAACTCACCAGCCCCGTATCACATTCTAGTAGAGCCAACAAAGCTGCAGAGTGACATCCTGCAGTGGCTGCTTTGAGCAGCACTGGCAGCCTGAGCTTACTGCCAGCTAGTAGACCGAGTAGCTGCAGTAATGCCGCTACAAGACACAAAGCAGCTCCTAGGCTCACTGTGATCTTCACTATGCCTTGTAAGTCGTCATCTGTACCCTTCTGAAGAATATATTTTTGAGTTTTAGTCGAATTATCCTCATGTTTACCAAGTTTATTATTTATCTAACTGTACTTACAAATGTCTCCCTGTGAACAGTGAAGAGCGCGAAGGTGGCGACTCCTCGACAGCGACAGGCAACATGTGTACGTTGTGGCACGCGCATCTCACACGCCTGCGTGCTCCACACGCGCGGTGACGAGCGTGATCGACCTCCACACGCGAGCTGAGATGCTGACCACAACCATTTTACATTACTAACACTCTTACCGACAACAGAACTGAAGTGTAAAACTGTGTGTGCGTGCGTGTATCTTTGTGGGTGCGTGAACGATGTGTGTATAGTATCTACTTACCAATAGCGCTGTAATTCTTTGAGTGCGCGAACAGCAGTGTGACAGTGTGAGGGAGCGTGGGATTAACTCCCGGGCCGCTGACAGACACCTGCACCTGTTGTGATGCTACTGTGTACTCTGTCGCGCGGCCAGACCTGGAAGAGTTGCTGCTACAGCTATCGTGTAGGAAGGAAAGAAAAAAAAAAACAAATAAATAAAAATAACAAAACAAAATAACAAAAAACATGGCAGAAATAAATTGACTAAAAACTAAAAACAGATCTTCATAGTTATGCAATGAGTAATAATAACAAAAATAAGCATAAATATTATAAATGATTGTGAAGGAAATCATTTACTTGTATTCGACGTATCTTCTCAACGACGGCAATCTCGCTCCCAAGTTATGATACAGCACGGTGACCACGGAAGCATTGCCAGTTGTATCCACCAGCTCCACTGCTGCTGCCGTTACGAGCCACTCCTCGTGTGCATCTGAAGTTGGCTGAAGTGAGACATGCGCTTCGTTGTCCAACTGTACTGGTGCAGTTGTGACTGTGAACTCCTGGAAGCGCTTGTCAAAGCTACTTCGTAGTCCTGCTGTGTCCACCACAGCGTTTTGGAGCCCGAAGATTTTCTGATAGGAGAAACATGCCCTTTATATTCTAAACTTAATGAACTCGATTTTTTCAATGATCTTAAAAGATCCAGGATATACTGACCTCTTCATCCAGAAAAGTATCAGGATGTGTAAGCAGATGGTCGTAGATGTTCAGGAGATTTTCCGCGCTGTGGAACCTGTCGGCTGGCTGAGCTGCAGCAGACATGAGGTAGTGCAGCATGTGTACTGCATGTGTGAGGGAAGGCTGGCCCTCGCCCGAGTGTGTCGGCAGAGACCGCAGCACTGTCCCGTATTGCCGCGACACGACCGACACGGAGCGCCACGAGTAGCCCAGCGAAATCAGACTGAACTGGCATTTACAATATTAGGTCTAAGTGTTAATTTTGAATACATAACATTATTTAAATTTTGTTTTGGTTTTCATTTTACCTGTTCATAAATGTCTCTGAGTGAATCTGCAATGCAGCCAGAGAAATCTGGTTGCATCCATTTGACGCCGTGTTGTCCGGTTTTAGGCTCGCAAAACCTGCAAATATTTTTTCCATATAACACTACTACCTGCTGCCAGTGGCTTCGGCATTAAAAAGTTACAAACAAACATACACTTTCATCTTTATGATATTAGTGCGATTACTCGGTGATGTCAAATAAACATTATTTTCTCTAAAAAAGGGTTTTTTCCTCACCATCATTCCGTGTATAGTTTTTAAAAAAATCAATGAAACTGATATCAGAACGCGAAATACTCTGGTTTAAAAAGTTAATTCAAAATTCTTCGAAAAAGAATTTAAAGTGATGAAAATAAAATTTTAAATTTAAATAATTAATAAATATTAAAAAATAATATTATTATTAATAATTATAATAATATTATTATTATTATTAATAATTATTTAAATAATTTATTTAATTTTTTTTTTTTTAAATTTTATTTTACCTGGTAGCTTCCCCACTGTGTCCAGGTGGACAGAAAGCTGTAGCGTGCGCTCCAGGAGCAGTCTTTGGCCACCGCAAGCCATGGGAGAAGTCGCTATCACACGCTACGTCATCAACGCCTAGAGCCCATATGGTCACGCCTTTTGCATTGGTGCCAGCTGCTGATGATACTTGACACCGGAACTCACTAGATTTCTGTTCAGAACATCCAAAAGATATCTCAAAAATGAACAATGTAAAAGTAAAAAAAATATTTATTCACCGCATTACATTACATGACATACCTGTACGTTATAAAGCTTGAGCACGCTTCCCGCGGGGAACAGATCTTCCCAGACTTCTCTGCCTGGTGCCATCGGTAGCAACGTCCTTTCTCTCGCCCAACTGAATCCGAGGGCACCATGCACCCTCCCCGCTCCCGCCAGACATGTTACACTCACGTTGTCGCCCTGGTACATATTTATTACATCAATACTAACAAAGTGTTTTTGATATTTATTTATTTATTAATCACAGTTACTCTCTGCACTAACAGCAACCAAAGGGTAGGAATAGAGGTAAGTGGTGTAGGATTTATGTTCGACACAAATTATGTTCTGGTGTGAAAGCCCACTTACTTAAACACATGCATATACTTGCACATACTTGTATAGGCGGACTGCGAGTGAAAATCAAGACTACCTTCAAAATAAAATCGAAATCTCTAACTAGCGCTATCGGCAGCCTTCAGATAGTATTTGTCTATTACATCCTCGTGAATCTTAAGTGATTGTAATGTTGATGTATTACATGGTAAAAGTATTCGCGCAACATAACTGTTTTTTGTTTTTTACGTCGGAATACCTTAAACTAGTCTAGATTATCTCACCTTATTGACAGTAATAGAGTGAGGTAGGAGCCGTATATCTGGTGGGCTTAGCACCGTGAGTCTCAGTGCTCGGCATCGTCTCCTGCCAGCATCGTCTGCTGCACAGGACCACTTGCCGCTGTCGGGCCTCTTTGCTTCTGATATGCCTAATACTGACATGCGACGACCGAGTGCGTCTTCTGATACAGTGCGCGTCCAAATGTCTCTGAAAATATAACTCTCTGAAAATGGCACTATTTGCTTTCTGTGAGCTGCATAATTATCGTCTTGTTTTTTGATGATTACAAATCAGTGCTTGATTGCAATTTCACCTGATGATAAGCAGTGATGTAAAGGAGACAATTTCTTTTGTTTGGGGAATAGGCCCACTACAAATTGTGGCGTATAGCAATGAAATGCACGTTAGTTTATTGCTTATAATCTATAGATTACAGTGGTAATATTAGCAAAACTTTATGAAACCGGAATACAGTGAAATACGACAGTCAAAACATGACTCTCATAATAACTTAAAATCTCACAAGAGCTATTGTCTTATGAGTGGATAAGTCTCCTTGGTATTTTAAGTCAAAATACTGCACTTTTCAATAATATATAGTATAAAACAAAGTCACGTCTGTACTACGTGACAGATTTTGATGTGATTTACACGACTTGATAGACTTATTCATGAAAATGGATTAGATGATGAGATTCATTTCGAAATAGCGCGATTTTTGCCGGCCAATACTGTAAATCTAAAATAATAAGGTGATGTGTTATAAGCTGGTTGGGAAAAAAAAAACACATTATAGGTAGGTACATCACAAGAAATATTATTACTGTTTATATCTTAAAAGCAGTATTTCATCTAAAAAACCGGGCAAGTACGGGCGTATATTCTTTTCCCGTCAAATTACAAGTTTGATATTTACACAGTTTCAAGGGAACGCGGACTTGAGTATAAAGTTTTAATTTCAACTTGATACCTTTACGCGTTCTCGAGATAAAGGGTTTCGACAGACAGACAGACAGACGGACGGACAAGAAAGTGATCCTATAAGGGTTCCGTTTTTTCTTTTTGAGGTATGGAACCCTAAAAAGATGCAGGTGGCTCGTCCTCACCTTGACGCCGTGCCCAAGATAAATACCACACTATACACATCACATGTGCACAGCAACCACCTTTTTTGGACCTTAATCATGGACAGGTACCTCGATTTTAAATTGTCCGGAGGCCCTGACATGCTCTCCATAGTATGAACGAGATTGTTTGATTTGATAAATTCCTAGAGAAAACAGAGTAGGTTCTGGAATGACAATTGAGGAAAATCATCCAGCTCTGGAAGGTTGAAGGCTGCTGCTGGGTGTGGAAACTGGACCACAGAGTATCTGCAACGGGCTATTAATTACGTTTTGTTCCACGGTGATTTTGAAAATAAACCTAAAAACGCTCCTAACAAGCATTTTTTGCCGTAATACTATTTTACTACTATTTCATTATTCCGGTTACGTATCGATATAATTTTTGGTCAGTTAATTATAACAAGATGAACACTTTTTTCATGTGCAATATCATTAATAAACGTTACCGTTTAACAGGGGGCCCAAAAAAAATTGTCTCCTTTATGGAACAAATTGTAATCTGATCTGTTTAAAACAATGGTTTTGCAGAGTTTTTTTGAGAAATTCATGAATCCCCGACCGGTCCTATGAGACCGCGGTGTTATTGTTTTACTATTGTGTCTCGTTTTGTGGGTAATTGATAGGTTGATTTTAGATTATATTTTTGTTTGTTATGAATAAACTCAAGAAGTACTGGACAGATTTTAAATTTATTTTCTTACACAGGGAAAAGCTAGCTAAAGTAGTATTTGGTAAATAAAAACGAAACAAAATGAAACCCTCAGGGAACGAGTGTGTTGGGCGACTAATTGGTGTAAGTAAATAACAGTCGCCTGTAATATGTATGATAGTATGGACGCTCCTTAAGTACCGGGATAGCACAAGCTTGTTTACTATTAGGTAACATCGAAGTTATGTATTCAAGCGGTTATCTATTTACCTGGTAGTACCATTGAAGTTTATCTTGACACCGTCTTTGTACCACGTGAAGGCGATGTTCGGAGATCCGTACGCCATACATGTCAGTATAAACTCTGACCCCTCCCATATTTCTGGACGGTGGTTTACAACTAGAGTCTGAAACAGGATACTTAAATTAACAAAGTATGATATTTGATTTTGTGGAGTTAATGACACCTTGACGACTTTTTTGAAATCAAATAAAATAAAATTGTTAGGGCGTTTTCAATTTTCAACAATAGACATCAAGATATGACGTCACGTCATTAAGATTGAGTCCTAATAAAAAGTAAAAAGTCTGTACAGTTAGCAAAAAACGCTTATTTGAAAAAGTTAGTAACAGGTTTTTACTAAGTCTAATTATAACTTGTGTATGTACGTCAGTGCTTTAACTTTCAAAAATATTAAAATACATAATGATTACTCATTATAAAGTTTTTTTTTTTCATGTATTAACTAAAATTGTGAATTAAAAAGTTTTAAGTTATAGAATATCTATTACAGTTTCTACGACAGCTTACAAGCAAATAGGTAAAAGTATATTATTACAAAGTTTTTCAATTTAGTTTTGTTTGTACGATAATTGGCCTTATCCAATCTCAAAATGCTACTCATTGGTAAAACGAAATAATTCTTTTTATACGTCTGTATTTTTCCTATTTGGTTAATTCCTTCTGAAAGATTTTTGGCAACATCGTTATAATACTTATTAGGTAATCCGATACATTAACGAGTATGTTGCTCACAGTTACGGCCCATGTGATACACGTGTAAGTTTTTTCTTTGAATCAGACAGTAAACAGATATATTACCGTTTACTCTTCATAATCCTTTGAAAATCAAACGTACAGAAATAAGACATACGAAGTTAAACATACATTATGGTTGATAGAGATCGTCTCGTTAGACCGTCTGTGATTTAATGAATTTAAGTATGGATAATTGAATAAATAGAGCTGTAGTCCAGTCAAAATAGACTAAATTATTATTCAAGTTTGCATTAATTCCCAACAAGCTGGATTTTTGTGCAGGCCTTGAATACGTCATTACGAATGATATGTCAAAAGTTCCCATCGATCCCGCTTGTGCGTTGTTTTTTATTCGAGGTCAAAGGTCACAAATTAGCGTTTTTAGGGTTCCGTACCTCAAAAGGAAAAAACGGAATCCTTATGGGATCACTTTGTTGTCCGTCTGTCCGTCCGTCTGTCAAGACCCTTTTTCTCAGGAACGCGTGAAGGTATCAAGTTGAAATTAAAACCATATATTGAAATCCGCGGTCCCTTGAAGTTGTGCAAAAATCAAACTTGTAAGTAGACGGGAAAAAAAGATACACCCGTTTATGTTGCAAAAAACGTACATTTCGACACTGTCAAAGGAATCAAAACTCATAGGGTGCTTCCCGTTGACCTAGAATCTTGAAATTTGGCACGAAGCAAGGTATTATAGCACTAATATCGGGAAAAGTCTGAAAACTGAAAATTTTTAGTTACGTCACAAGAAAAAAAAATTGAAAAGTCTTCAAGACTCGATTCGAGAATTAAACTGTTTTTATAGGTAGGTTGGTACGAAACCCTCAGTGCGCGAGTCCGACTCGCACTTGCCCGGTTTTTTGCGTATATCTCTGAAACAACGAGAGCTATCGCGATGCTGCTCTTCCGGGTGTATGCTTTACGACACTGTTTATGTATCGTTACAGATGGTTTGTCCTTCAAATATTCATCGAACCCATCATCCCTTAGCATGAGTGCATATTCGTATTTTCATTGTTTAAAATAGCCATAATTCGAGAACAGTGCAACGTAGAAGAAAAAGTGTAAATCTTTTTTGTAGACAATTTTACGATCTACAAACTTTGCCGGAACCATTTTTCGATAGCTTTCGTTGTTTCAGAGATATACGCAAAAAACGCTAATTTGTGACCATTGACCTCGAATAAAATACAACGCACAAGCGGGATCAATGGGGACTTTTGACATATCATTCGTAATGACGTATTCAAGGCCTGCACAAAAATCCAGCTTGTTGGGAATAAATGCAAACTGGAATGTCTATTTTGACTGGACTACTGATAGACAAACAGTTTCACCGTTAGGAAAAAATTTAGACGAATTTTTTAACAAAATTAAAGTTATCAAGAATTTATTCATATTATGAATTTCCTAAACGCAAAAATTTTGCTCACTCATAGATTCGGCACCCAGTTCATTCCATTCATTGTATTATGTGCTGAATAGACAGATAACTACTTAATCGATAATCAAGCGGAAATTCCCCAGGTTTCCCAAAGGGCTCGTGATTGCTCTTAATTCGATTCACTACGTTAAGACCGATGGCGTCATTATGGTCACGAATCTTGGCAAGTGAACACGAGGGTTTAGTTACTAAGGAATTATGTTACAAGAACTTTTTCCTTCTAGAGAATGATAGTTTTACGTCAACTAAGTCACAAAATATGTCAGTCAGAGAGAAAAATCTGACTGACATTCGTTAACAACACACAACCAAAAGTATTGAGACTGAGTGTGTTTAGCACAAGGTTTCCTTTTATGACAGGTGAGAAAGAATTTTCCCGAATTAATCCCCTAAGACTCCTCCCTAGAGAGAAGGCATGAGTCCCAGCCGTGAAACATTATTAGGCCGATAATGCTAATGTTAAACGCCCTAAGGAGATGAAACGGAGGTCTAAAATTTGTATGAAGAAACCTACTTTCACTTGAACGAAAAGTTAGTATAAAAAGGTACTCACTTGTAAGCTGAGCGCAGGTTGCATGTGGAAATGCGTGGTGGATGCACGGAGCGTGCGCATGCGTGCTAATGCTGCCCGCAGTGCACCCGCTTCGCTGCGTGCACCCCACATGCGCACCCACAAACTGCGCGTGCTGCGGTCTCCTGTCGCACTGACACAAACATGTACCCGTAATGCGAAATATTCAGCTACAATGCGTAGATAAACACACATTATGTCCCATAACAGAATGTATATTCTGTCTATTGATTATTTAAATTTAGAAGCCACAACAAGAATTTAGGTATGTGGGTTTTTGTAGCGGGAAGCGGATACATTATACAGATACTTTTTGGTATCAAGTACTTTTCCTCCCGATATCGATACTTTAGATTACAACTCAAATGTCGAGGCCATTACTATACTAAATCACCATTTTTTCAAAAATATTTACTAGCACAATTCAATGGTCAATGGACATTATTATACTCGTACAGTACTTACCTTATGTTAAGAATTTCTATATCATCTTCCAATGTTATGTTTGATGCCTTTAAATAGCTTTTTAACTGAAAAAAATTAAGTCAGTGGTTAGGTATACGTAAAAATCCATTAAAATATAATTGTACTACAATATTACGAACACTTTTATAAATACCTGTTTTTTAACTTCTACAGAAATGTTATTGTTTGCTTGATCTACTACTTCCAGTCTTGTTTCAAATCGTGCTGAAGCTGTGAAAATTTAAAGTATTTTAGACAAGCGTCATTACTCTTATTCTTAGTAGATACTATCTGGTAGTATAGATTATTGAAATACTCACAGACATCTGTATCCTTTGGATTACAGTCACAAACTGTCCCTTCTTTACACATCTCAGCACATTCTTCTATACCGCATTCTGTTACAAAATTAACACAATTAACATTATCGTTTCCAATTTAGGCAGAAATTTTAACTTAGTAATTTAAGCTTTTAGCTCTAATAATTATAATATTCCTCACCAGCTAGTCCCAAACTAAGCAAAAGTTGTGCTATGGGTACTAGACAACTGATAAACATACTTGTTTCTAGATAACCCAGGTATAGAACAATGATAGTGCTCCACGTCGCTCGTGGCCACTACCCACTAGAGCAGCAAACCATTTAAACGTTTTAAATCCATTGCGTTTCAAAGCTATAAATTAAGGGAGATGATGTTAATGGTATTTAGTATTATTGTTTCTTAAAATTTATATACATGTACTTAAATGATATTATATTTCCTTTAAAAGTATAATTAAATTACGAAATTAGGCAGTTCAGTAACTCAAAGTTCCCTAATCTTGAGTTGTACTGCCAACAAAGTTTCATTCCTTTGTAATCCTAATTCATTGTTTGAAAATGTCTCGTTATTTTGGAAGTGGCGTTATAATGGTGATGGATTGTGAGATATTTGAGGTTGTTATAGACAGAAACGATGGCGTATGGAACCACAATAAGACTGTTAATTATCGAAGTTCACCAAATTCACCAAATCCACTGTAGGGATTTATTAAATTACAGATAACTTAATAATTTTAGCCAACGATCGTAAATTAAATAGGTCTGTATTGTCACAGTGCTAGCAATATGGATTAAAAATGATAACAAGTATAGTTTGAGTAAACAGCTAAAACCTAATTTGTGGCAGGCAGTTGTGTTAACCGTTCACTGTGGTTACACTTAGAGGAGGCCTAAATCCAACAGTAGACGTCTATTGGCTGAAATGATGATGATTATAAGTGCTGTTTTTATGTGTCTGCAGAAGCAAGAAACAAAGTAATGTCTTACCAGGCGGTGCTACGTGTGCCTCGCATAGATCTCCTGTGAAACCAGGCGCGCAGATACAGCTGACAGCCGCTGGACCCAGCTGTCTGTCACCCAAATATACAAAGGTAGAAGTACATTTCGCACACATGGGCCACGTACGCCGATCTGGACGCGTCAAGGTCCATACATTTTGTATGGCAACTAGACTTGTACAGCTACGTTAGATCCCCGTCACGTGATGTCGTACTAGGTAAAAATTAAACGTGGCCCACGTTTGCGTTGGTCTAATGTAACTACATTACACGCTTAAACGTCCAAAAGATTATTTTTATGAATATTTTGGGACAGTCGACATTTAATGTTCACCAAAAAATGCTCACTTACACAACGTCTGTCAACAGAAAAATGTTTCCAAAATTTATGAAAAAAATGTGATCTACATTTTTATTAGGTACTTTATAACCCTTTTTTGTTCCAGAACAAATATAACCCGACGACATTAAGGACACATGACATAAAAATATAAAAAAAGAATTGTATTCTAAATGGAATCCCTACATACGTTTATGTGGCTTTGTCTCCGGAAATTAAAATGTGTTCTCTGTACAGTTTTCTTTTTACTAAGTGAACAAAATTACTTCTATATTTTATAAAGAAAATGAAATAGATGATAACTATATTCTGAACTCACCTGCAGGTGCCCCCATTCTTACACATATTGGAGGTCTTTGGGCACAGCGGACCCTCTCCGCAGTCCGCTCCGGAGTAACCCTCGAAGCAGGAACAGTAGAACTTCCTGCGTTGCAGAAAATAGAAAATATCGCTAAGTAAGTAAGTCTGTGTTTCCTGTTGGCTACAACCTAGGGGTCTTTAAGTCAAGAGCAAATTGGTTACGTCTACATAAGCGTGCTCTATTGTCGACCACATCATCACTTACCAGATGAGATAGGTAGTTGTTGACAACTACCTATCTAAGTTTGAACGTAAACCTTTCAAAGACATCTTTTCAGACATTGGGTAAAAGCGACAGATTTACTGATCGTTAAATAAAAAAATAACTTACTGATAATCATGTGTGGCTAGGCAGTGCCCTAGCAGTCTGCACTCGACGGCGCTGCATGAAGTGGCTCCCGGCGTCTGCGCTGCTGCTCGCACCTCGTACGTCACGTTGAACCCGTACACCGACAGCAGTCCTAACGCCCTCAGCTGGGTGCCCTCGAGTCTGTCCAGGGTCAGTTCTACTACTAATACTGGGCTTTGCACCTGTGAACAAAATCACGACTGGTTTCGAACTTTGTAGCTATGAACTCATAAGGGAGATGCTTTTAACTTCGGTTGAGTGATTGTTGTGCCTGTAACTTTTCTAAAAGTTATGATGTTCATGAACTGTTTCAAAATATTTCAATTTTCACAAAATATACATAATACTCGTATTTATCTCTTAATCGTTTTGATTGAAATGGATAATTAACGCGTAAGAATAATAACTAGAATAGAATAAAATAATAATAATAAAAAAACCCTAAACGAATTAGTCGAGCAATGAATTAATCGAACCCTAAACGAGCAATGGAGCGCAGTATACTAGGTGTTAAATTAACGGATCGAGTTCGAAACACTATACTGCGCTCCAAAACCAAAATAATTGATGTGGCCCAAAAGGCTGCCCAACTGAAATGGGACTGGGCAGGACATGTCTGCCGCATGCCCGACAAACTGTGGGCCAAATTAGCACAAAGTTGGTACCCTGAAACAGTACGACGGGGTCGTGGCAGACCACGAAGGAGATGGCGGGACGAATTAGATAGATTCCACCAGAACTGGCAAGAGGAAGCGCGGGCTCGCGAGAGATGGAAGGAGTGGAGGGAGGCCTTTGCCCAGGAGTGGGACAGAACAGGTTAACAAAAAAAAAAAACGAATTAGTATAAGTATTAGTATACTTTACTATATTATGTAAGTATTAGTATACAACTAAAAAAAAACGCTAAAATATGGCGTCAAAAAACTCGTCCACATCGCTATCAACTGGCAATGTAGCCAAAAGACTGGTGGTAAGATGATAAGCTTATAATTTAAAGAAATTACGGTAAACCTCGGTATAAAAACACAATCCCGGCAATATAAAATCGTAGAAATTCACGTAAACACAACATTGATTGCTTTAAACAACCAAAAAATAAACTCGCCTTTAAGCGTCATGTTGGTTCAAAGTGTATTAAAAGTCAACAACATTATTTTTCCTTTTTCCATCTACAGCCGACAACAACTTCGTTAGGTTAATAATAATTACAGTAATATGGCCATTATTAACCTTCTCCCCAAAATGAGCCGCTCGAGGTAGCAACAAGCTCAATTTTCTCTGTAATAATAACAGTCTGCAGGAAGGAATTTGTTTTATTAATCTGTTTTTCCTCTTTAGATGAAGTTTTTAAGGACAATATAAATGTGCTATTTTATTTTCTTACTCAGGGTTAAAGTAGCGAAATTGCGCGCAGATTAAAAGACTTTTTAAAGTTTTAAAAAAACTTCAGATCGCGCTTTCGTTAGACGGACTCTAGCACTTTAATTGTTTTTGAGCTCAAACATATGAGTGACTTGTTGTCAACGTCAAAGGTAACTACAGCCTTATTATAAACAAGTTTAGGTACTATAATTTAACTCACCTGTAGCCACTTGATCTTGGTGATGTTGTCATCAGTGACGGTTAGCGCTCTCCTCTCGCCCAACTTGTAAGACTCGTCATAATACATGTACTCAGTAAACGTCAGCCCAGTGGTAGTGTACTGCTGCGTGAAGTAGACCGATATAGTCCCGTTCACTATGTCGTGTTCTATTATCCATTTGCACTTGATGGGGACGGGGAAAGGGTTGGGAAAGTTTGGTGTCGTGATTGTGCCCATGTGTTGCTTCAAATGTCCGCCGCAGGTTTGTGGACCCTGGTGCTCCTTGTGGCGCTGTTGCGCGCTTGCGTGGTCTGTGGCCACACTGAGTAATGCGAGGCCAAGCAAGCGCCATGTCACAAGCCTAGAACAAACAAATAAAATACGTTAATATTTATGTGAAATCAAACCTGCGTTAAAAGTGGAGGACCCTACGAGACGAGTGTATTTTCTGGTTTGGGCTACTACCCGATAGATGATTTTAGGCTGTCGTATCTTTTTAATTCATGAATCCCCGACCGGTCCTATGAGACCGCGCTGTTATTGTTTTACTATTGTGTCTCGTTTTGTGGGTATGTGATAGGTTAAATCACACAGAGAACTTAAATTGTGCGATGCAAAATTTCGTAGTTTTTAAGTGACGCTATGGATGTCACTACACGTTCAATGTTCATAAACTTTAAAAAAAATAATCAATGCTAAACAAAATTGCAACGTTACCACCATGTTTCATTTTCAGCGGATGTCCTGCAGGGTTTTTATTATAGCCTCTACTTTATTTTTTACTAAGGATAGGCTCACTTTAAACACTATCTCACTTGATGGTAAGCTTGGATCTGGGCGACGACGGATCACACTTGTCTAGAAATTACCTATTTAGGTACTCTTGACATAAATACTCCTAGGTTACACTGATTCTTGCAGGGAATTTTTCTTCATAGTTTTTCTGTTTGCTGAAATGCGTTAATAGACAACCTCCAGGAGGGGTTTTTCAGTTTAGCTGTGTTTTTTTTATCGGAAACCTTCTTACCTAATTTCAGTTTTTTTTTACTTTCAAAGAAGAAGAGAAAAAAAAGGGTCCCGTTTTTCTTAGGAAAGGAACCCCAAACAAAAATACTTGTATAGCAACCAAGTTCTATAACTGAGAATTATTATTGGAATCTCGGGAATGAAAAGCAATATCCACGGTATTGATTACAATGCTCTAGTTACTATGTTCTTAATTAAATACGACAGCGTACTGTTCTCAATTAATAAGGTTTCTGACAAGCAAAAGACGATCTTATTTCCTCACAGATAGAATTTAAACTAATGTTATATTAATGCTATAAATCAGGTGAAGACAAATAGAGCGATATTGTGGTTACATTTTTTTCTATAAAGCCAGTATCAATAAATAAATAAGCGGATTATATATATTATGTTAAGCAATTTTTTATTCAGGCCTCTCAAAGGGGCTAAGATAATATTATGGAGGCCAAAATCTTTATAGAGCACAGTAGAAACTCATACCTTAATTTTCCAATCTGTTGAACGTTAAGGCATATTGAAGATTTTCCGGGTAGTGGTTTTAGTTTAAACGTAGTAGAAAATCCCTTGCTTTTAGAATATGCGATTATATACATTCTTGTTCGTATAGTTAAGGACTGGAATTCCATACAGAAAGATGTTTCCTGATAGCTACTACCTGAGAGTCCTTAAGCCAAGAGTGAATAGGTTTCTTCTTGGCAAGTGTGATTCGTCGTCGGTGGTGAGATAGTAGTCAAACGCGAGCCTATCCACAATAGTATAAAAATCTATAACAGATTTTTTTTGGGAAAATGAAAAAGTTAGAAATTAATAATCTTTAAAAAATGATTTCCTGTTATCATTATCATCATCATCTCAGCCGAAAGACGTCCACCGATGGACATAGGCCAAGCGTCATTACAAGGACCGGTCCTGTGCATTACATGTAATGTAACTACCTAATTATTTAATGTCTGTCCATTATCAAACAATTCGTAGTAACTTTTCATTGGTTTAGTTAGACTGCATTTTTCAGAATCAGTCGACATCCATCTTCAGAGATTTCCGCTGGAACTAGCGAGTAATGCATCACGGTTTATAGCTGTACTAAACTGCTTTAGCGAAGACTTTGGTAGTTGCAGCTGACATTTTAGTTTATACTTTTCTTTGTAATGGTATAAACTAGTGCTTGACTGCAATCCCACCTGATAATACCTAAGCAGTAATGCAATCGTTGATGGTGAAGCGCACTAGTTTATTAAGAGCCTTATTATTCACTCTAACCTTGAAGACACCTAAATCACAATTGCAATGGGTAATTTTATAGATAGTATTTTTTCTATATTCGAGGAATATAGCTCACTTATTTTTGTTCATTTTTTTAAGTCAAAGTCAAAGCATTTTTTATTTCAAATAATCTATTACAGGCACTTTTGACAGGTCAAGAAGTGAGTCCGTCAGGAAAAATAATGCTAACTGCACATTTCATGTAGAAATTGTCAGCAAAAAGTCACTACAATCCAATTTCAAATATCGAAATACTTCTCAATTCAATTGGATTCCTCAGAACATTACAGAATGCTGTTCAGTCGGGAAACTAACTGAATAATGTGGTAATGTGGTCACGAGAGCACCTCTACGTGACCACGTGACGGCACACCTGCATAGTACGTGATACTGAGGTAGACAAGAGGTAAAGAGGAACCTGTTACTCAGAACTGCAGTAATAAAATTGGTGCACCTAACTACAGAGAAAAGAAAGGAAGTAAGAGCTACTATACATTGAAGCTGTAAATCAAAATTCACATTAGAAAGTTTGTGAATAAACGTAGAATAGCGGTGATTGACCGTCCTACATTTATTGACATACTTCATTTCAAAAACGAAAATAATGACCTCAAGTTATCTTGAATAGTCATCAATCGTGATCCTTTACATTTTTAGTAATGACACAGTTCGTTGTTTGTTTTTCGGATACCTACGCAGAGATATTAGGAAGAGGTCAATGTCTTTATTCCAAGCTTTCTGGCTCCTTGTATAGTTACTTCTTCGCACTTAACATCAGACCGGTTTCTATGAAACTTGGTACATGGGTAGATCAAGTCCTGGTTTCCATGGGATAAATTTTCTACTATAACGTAAGTGAAGCCCTTTGCAATAGCTCGTTAGATGTTACCATTATCGGTATACTCATTGTAAATGATGAAACGTAGAAATTAGTAGGAAACCTCTCAAAGCTACCAGTTAACGATATGAATAATTAATATTGCCATTTCGATTAAGGGTCGAAGCAAATATATGATTGCTTACCTAACTAATTAAACAAGAATCCATAGAAAACTTAAACATATCGGAGCAATTTCTGGAGTAAGTTTGATAGGAAATTATTACGCAAAGCTGTGTGTGAACTCGTGAAGTAACAACTTATCTTTGTAAGGACCAACGACCTAATTTAATGACAAAAATATTAAGACTGCAGGCCAAGATACTATATTATATTTATTTATCTGTAGTGTTTATTTGTTACTAGTACTCCCCTATATTATTTTTAGTTGTCACGATTCATCTTAACGTTGTCTGGTAGATATCCGTTATCAGCGATAAGTTTATTCTATTCCATTTTACCGTAAACACTTTATTTTATTATATTTCGTGCATGTATTAGTACAGTAAATACCGCTTAAAAGAATATATATGTCCAAAAACATCATACTTCAAAACTTTTTTACTACACTATAGTTCTGGGCTGCAACTACTTACTATTTTTAGTACACACTGGGTCGGAATGTACCTACGAATATATCGACCTATATTTAGATTGACCTTACGAGGCTTTATTAACTTATAAATAAAACTGCCGCTCCCTTTGAACCTCGAGTGTATAAATATTGGATAAGTTAATCAAACGAAAACTGTTTAACTATGCACAAACCTACGCACGCGCCAGATGGGGAAAAATCTATTTTATCCCGATAGAGCTTCGATTTTTCAGATTTTTAGTTTTATTTTCAAGGATTTTTGTTTGAGTGCCGAGAGTAAAAATGGTTTGAAAGCTCCTAACTCCTCCACTCTCCAGTTCCTATAATTCATAGATTTACATTTTTTTCATGTTTTACATTCACATAGTTTTGACGACTGTACCAATACAAAAAAATATTACAATGTACAAGTACACAACGCACGAAATTTATTATAAAGTCACCTTGCTTTTTTATCACACCTCGTATATTATGTTACCAGCAATCTGTATAATCCGGTATTCTACACAATATCTAGGCAATATAAAGAATACCTAAAACATATAGGTAGTGTATGAAATTGTTTTTTTTTTTTTCGCTATACAATATCGAATGCGCAGTCAGTAATGTGTGTAAAAGGTTAGAAACAGGGAAGGAAGTGACTTAATATTAGTAAACACCAACACAGGTTAGGTTAGAAAGCTAAGGTGAGGGCGTAGTGGGGCGGAGTTCCCTTAATCGAACCCACGACATGTAGCGCAGTAGCCAATCCCTCAACCACTGCACTAAATTTGTCTTTAATTTAAATCGCAGAAAGAAAATACTCTGTAACAATACATTGAAGCAGAGCAGGCTACATGTTTTATAAAGAGCAGTTATATAAATTGCAACTTTCAACAAACTCCATGAATATCAAACAGTTTTTACTGCACATTTGGGGAAACGTTCGTTCTCTCGTTTTTAGGATAAAAGTGGAATGGAAATTATTGTGTTGACAATTTGCAAATACAATTCTTTTAAGCTTTACAGGGATTATCTAACGTAATGCAAAGAATAGTTTGGTTATTTTTAATCTAAAATTGGTTTTTGTTATTCAGTTCCTTTTATCTGTATGATTAAAAAAAATGGCCTAAGGTTACTTGTGTCAGTGGTTTGATTCTCGAAGATTTTTCTGAATCGCAAAACAGTAATGATCTTATGATATAACAACTAAAATGTTTTTAATTTTTTTCTTGTAGTAATCATAATATTTTAGAATTTTATTTTTTTTCTCATATTTAATTTTTATTTTACTTTTTACCATATTTCAGGATTCTATATCAAGCGAAAGTATTCTATACGTTTTGATTTTTTTTCCAGCGTCAAAATTCTTACCTTGACGGAGTATAAATAAAAAACCTTATTGTTAGATTGCTTTAGAAGTAGAAATTGACTTAGAATTTTTTATTTTTAACTACATTCAGGGATAAGCAGGCTTAGTACATTGATGACTTAGCCATTTGATGTTAATTTTAGCTTGATACCTGCATGCGTGGATTAGGATAATTTTATTGTCGGTCTGCATATCTACAGGTGGACAATAAAATAATCCTAACAAGTCAAGCTGCTTGCTTTCTTCATCAAAGACATGTATAATTGTTTTTTTAATTGTATAAAGAATTGCATGCGAGCCTGCACTGCAAAAATTAATTGCGATGCAATATTTTAATTTACGTTCGCTCAAGATTCTTTACTTTACTTGATTCTTTACTTTGGCTTGAAGTAATTTTAATTGTCTCAGAAGAAAGCTAATGGAAGTGTTTTTAATAAAAATAAATTGCATAAGAATTTTTCTTCCTAAGTTGCGTTCAGCAAGAGTTTGTAAACAAAATAAAAAATAAAAAATCTGATGTTAACGACAGCGGTAATGTTTTTGTTGTTGTTTTCGACACAACAATTATGTCCTAAAACTTTTCTTCAAAACAATTTAACAGTAAATATTTAAGCTGAAAATCTGTGTGTTGTTGCGTTTCATTATTAATTACTTTCAGTGGAAACTCAAACTCCAAGTCAATTTCTCAGAAATGGCTCCGGAACACAGTTGAAAAACTCTCGTTGATGATCTTTCGAGGAACCATTACTAACCACTGACTGGTAAGTATTTAATTGCTACCTTATTAATATACGCTACTTTACTGCTACTTTATATGTATGTCTCTATCATACTTACCTTTGTTTAAACTCGATTGATATAGTATACATCAATATCTCAGATCAAATTATATGATCAAACTAGCTGAACCCCGCGGTTTCACCCGCATTTTTTATTACTGCTCCACTCCTATTAGTCCTCACGTGATATTATATAACCTTTCTGAATGAATGGGCTTTGGCTATGGCTAACAGTACAATAATTTTTTAGATCGGACCAGTAGATCCTGAGATTAGCGCGTTCAAACAAACAAACAAACTCTTCCGCTTTATAATATTAGTATAGATTTAAAAGTGTAGTAAAATAAGCTATAAATATATCAAACTCAATGCTCAAATTTTCGTAGCCTTTTCCCAACTAGCTCTCTGATCAGAAACAGCTGAATACCTGTGTGTATTACAAGGGACGACTGCCTATCAGGCCTTCACAATCCAGTTACTGGGCAAAACGATTCGCTTAGAATATACTGTTACGCCGTGAAACTTGAGTACGCTATATCTTCGACGAAACCAAGAGTAGCATCCAATAATTAAAACGCATTGCTGTGCGAAGCTTCGAGAATAGGAGTACATACTCAGGCCTGGCAAATTCCAGAAAAGTCCGACATACGCTATTATTATTAGATAACATTCAGTAGGTAGTTATGTGGGTGGATAAGGGAATTTGTACCTTCCGGTGTTAGCAATAGAGTCGAAATTTGCATGTAAGGTGGTAGATAAGTACCTACTTACGAGAGTAATAATAATGATTTATGGCCTCCCGATGCGACTATTTTGTGCTAGAATGTCCTTGAAACGTCGGTATCGAGAAATTTCGATGACTTCGCATATAAATACGGGCCCCCGGCTAGAAGCGAGTTTAGTTTGATTTCGTCAGCGATACAGAGCGAACTACCTAAGTGTGTGAAGTGATACCTAGCGACCTAAGCGATACTAAACGGAACTCTGAGTGTTTATAGTGATTGGTTATTTGTTGATTGGACTAATTTGTCATTGTTTTGTGGTTAATAAAGTTATCTGCTAGTAAACCGGCATTTAATTACTCACGTTCGTAACAACTGGTGTCAGAAGTGGGATGCCATTACTACAGAGGGACGACGAACAGGGACCACGAACAAGGAGGCAAGTGGAGATGGATGCTGCACGTCAACGTCTGGAAGCGGAAGATCGGGCTGGTATGGGAGCAACGGCAGCTGCTGAGGCGCCAACAGGGCCATCCTCGGAAATGAACCTCGCCGCAGTGTTGGCCGCCATGCAAGCTAGTATGGAAGCTGCCCGCCGCGAACAGGAAGCTACCCGCCGCGAACAAGAGGCTAACCAGCGTAAGCTCCAGGATCTAATCGCGGCTAACCAGGAAGAAGCCCGCCGCGAACAAGAGGCTAACCAACGTAAGCTCCAGGATCTAATCGCGGCTAACCAGGAAGAAGCCCGCCGCGAACAGGAAGCTGCCCGCCGCGAACAAGAGGCTAACCAACGTAAGCTCCAGGACCTAATCGCGGCTAACCAGGAGGAAGCCCGCCGGGATCAAGAGGCTAAGCAAAACCTGATCCTCGAAAAAATCGATCACGGCCTCGTCACGTTGGGCGAGAAAGTGAAAAATCTCACCTTAGAGGTCAAGGAGGTTTCCGCCCGAGCTGATAGCCTCGAAACCAGAATTGATGGCCACGAAGATCGCCTGCTGGACATCAACAAAAAAATTGTCAAGCTCGAAGCACGCGAACCCGTTGCTGTTCAAGCATCAGCCGCAAAATTTGATATGCCGCGTTTTGATGGCACGTCGTCCTGGACGGCTTTTAAGTACCAATTCCAAACACTGGTCAAGACGAACCGCTGGGATGATGACCAGTCTTTCGCGGCGTTAACTTTGGCCCTACGAGGGGACGCTCTGCTGGTCCTAGAGAACCTTCCTCCAGACGGCAGGACGTTGGAGCGTCTAATGGAGGGACTAGACACTCGCTATGGTGAGAAGCACCTCGAACATGTTTTCCGCGCGCAACTTCGCGAGAGAACGCAGAGGTCGAACGAGAGCCTTCAGCAGTGGGGAGTAGAGGTTGAACGGCTGGTCCGGCGGGCATACATGTCGATGACACCGGAGATGGTGGAAGTAAATCTGGTGCAAGCATTCATCGACGGTCTACGGGATACTGAAGTCAGGGCTACGGTGCGACTCGGACACCACCAAACTCTGAAGAGTGCGATGGCCCACGCTTTGGAAGTGGAAGCCGTACGACAAGACTCACTTACGCACAGAGTTCGGGAAGTGGTGGTCTCGCCTTCAGTGCAACCACGTCACCGAGAAGTGGCTTCGTCGGCAAAGTCCCGCTATATTCCGACGTGTTATGGATGTGGAGAAAAAGGGCACATTCGTACCGATTGCCCCAAGAGGAAGAGGGGAAGTGTGGACTCCGGAACTCAAGTTAACGAGGAGTCGTTAAACTAAATGTCGCCAGGGCCGCGGGGCGGGTCCTGGCTGGTCAACTGAAGGCCCCAACCATCACCATCAATCAAGTCCACAACGGAAATAGTTTAATCATCGAGGGAACGCTGAATCAACGTGCTTGCAATTTCACCGTTGACACCGGGGCGTCACGGACTATTATAAGACCTGAATTGCTGAAACGCACCATCTTGTGGCAAACAGAAACCCCAGCCTACCGACTTCAGACAGCCACCGGCCAGCTAGTCTCCGTCCTCGGTGATACAGAAATCGAGTTTAAAATCGGTGATCAAGTGTACACCCATTCAGCGTTAATTGCGAACATTACCGACGATTGCATACTGGGTCTCGACTTCCTGCGGAATTACCGATGTGTTTTAGATATCGATAGAGGAGTATTGAAATTCCCAGACCAAGAAGTCTTCCTGCAAGGAATTAACACATGCAACCTCTATTGCTTAAAGGATACCACATTGGCTCCAAGAACGGAAACCTTAGTCGAAGTTAAATTTCCTAAGAAAATTAGGCAACGCAGATGTGTTATGGTTGAAGACATTGGCCGGCACCCGGAACTTATCACCGCGAGGACATTAGTTATGACGAAAGGAAGATCCAAGGTCAGGATTGTAAATCTTGGGAAAAAGGAGATCCAGTTGAAGAAAAACAGTGTTGTTGGAAGATGTGAAGAAGTGAAGTATCTCCGCCAAATCAACACATCTTCAGTAAAACAAGACGCAATAAAAGGTGAACCTGATCACATCCAGCAACTTCTGGAAAATTCTAAGAGCAATTTATCAGTTTCGGAACTACAGCAAGCCAAGGAATTTCTGCTACGGTTCCGGGATATCTTTGCAACGGGAAAAGATTGCGGAAGAACAGGTCTCGTCAAGCATGAGATAGATACAGGTGATGCTAGACCAATTAAACAGAGACCGCGCCGCATACCCTGGGCTAAAGAAACTGAGGTAGCAGAAATGGTAAAGGATATGGCTAATAGCGGAATAATTGAACCTTCTACGAGCCCATGGTCTTCTCCTGTCGTTCTGGTGAAGAAGAAGGACGGCAGTACCAGATTCTGTGTAGACTACAGAAGGCTGAATGATGTAACGAAGAAGGACAGTTATCCCTTGCCTAGGATAGACGACACACTGGATATGCTCAGTGGTATGAAGTGGTTTTCAACCATTGACTTGAAAAGTGGCTACTGGCAAGTGGAAATTAGCGAGAAGGATAAGGAAAAGACAGCGTTCAGTACAGGAATTGGCAACGGCCTGTGGCAATTTAACGTCATGCCTTTTGGGTTGTGCAACGCTCCAGCGACGTTTGAACGCCTCATGGATAGAGTCATGGTGGGCCTTCTTGGTGACGTCTGTCTGGTATATTTGGATGACGTCATTATAATGGGCCGCACTTTTAAGGAACACCTGAGAAATATGGAGAAAGTATTCACCAGGATACGGGGGGCTAACCTAAAACTAAGCCCAAAGAAGTGTGCCCTATTCAAGAGGGAGGTCAGCTACCTAGGACATGTCATCTGCGCCGATGGAGTGAGAACCGATCCTGAGAAGATAAAGGCTGTCCAACAGTGGCCGGCTCCAAAGAACAAAACAGAAGTACGTGCATTTCTAGGATTGTGCACATACTACAGACGGTTTGTTATGGGTTTTTCGGACATTGCAAAACCTTTACATCAGCTGACTGAGGATAAACGAGATTTTATCTGGGACAAGAACTGTGAGTCAGCTTTCAACGAACTGAAGCAACGGCTATGTGAAGCGCCTATACTGGGATATCCGAGCAGAGATGGAAGATTTGTCGTCGATACCGACGCCAGCAACACAGGAATTGGTGGAGTGCTGTCGCAGGTGCAAGAAGATAGGCAAGTCGTGATCGCTTACTTCAGTAAGGCACTTTCAAAACCAGAAAGGAACTACTGCGTGACTCGACGAGAACTACTGGCTGTTGTAAAAACTTTGCAACATTTCCACAAGTACCTCATAGGGAGACAGTTTACGTTGAGGACGGACCACGCTGCATTGAAATGGCTTCTACAATTCAAAAACCCTGAGGGTCAAGTTGCAAGATGGCTAGAGCAGCTGCAGGAGTTCAACTTTGTGACGGAACATCGTAGTGGAAAAGGGCATAACAATGCTGACGCCCTGTCGCGACGTCCATGTAATGAGGACTGTCGACATTGCCAGCAAAATGAAGCCCGGGAACACGTGAACTTAATTAGGGCTGAAGGCAACTTTAAGAAGTCCCAGGAAGAAGATGACGATATTCGACCTATACTGGACTGGAAGCGTAGTGGAACTAGGCCTCAGTGGAATGAAGTATCGTCACATAGTCCTGTCACAAAGAGCTACTGGGCACAATGGGACAGTTTAGTCCTAGAAAATGACGTGCTTTGTAGGAAATGGGAATCGAACGATGGCAAGGAGGTGACCACACAAGTGATAGTACCACGACGTGAAGTGGTCCCCCTGCTTCAGGAGATACACGATGGCGCTTCTGGTGGACACCTGGGAATCAAGAAAACTCTACTGAAAGTGAGACAGCGGTATTACTGGCTCAATTGTAGAGAAGACATAGAGCAATGGTGTCGGAAATGTACAGCGTGCGCATCCGTGAAAGGACCACAGACTAGGAGCAGGGGCAAGCTTCAGTTGTACAATGTAGGAGCCCCATGGGAACGCATTGCCATCGACGTTGCTGGACCTTTCCCAGTGACAGATGACGGAAACAAATACATACTGGTGATACAGGACTATTTCACAAAGTGGCCTGAAGTTTTCGCCATACCCAATCAGGAAGCGACGACAGTGGCGAAAAAGGTGGTCGAAGAAGTAGTATGTCGGTATGGCGCACCTTTGGAGATCCATTCCGATCAAGGCCGCAACTTCGAATCTGCGCTGTTCCAGGAAATGTGCACTCTTCTGGGGATTTACAAGACACGCACAACACCTGCGCACCCGCAGTCGGACGGAATGGTGGAGAGGTTTAACCAGACCCTGGAGAGTCACCTGGCTAAGGTTGTCGATGACCATCAGAAAGATTGGGACCGGTATATTCCACTATTTCTGATGTCTTATCGATCAGCAGTGCATGATAGCACGGGCCATACCCCAGCAAGAGTGAATTTCGGCAGGGAGATGAGACTTCCAGTCGATACCATAACCGGCGTGCCACCTGACAAGACTAAGCCAGTTACGGACTTCGTAAGTGACCTCCAAGATCAATTGGATGAAGTGCATCAACGAGTGCGTGAGAATAGCCTACACACCAGCGTTAAAATGAAAACTAGATACGACCGCAATGCCAACGCCAAGGGATTTGAGGATGGTGCACTGGTTTGGCTCCACAACCCACTTCGACGAAAAGGGAAGTCGCCGAAACTTCAAGCTCGATGGGAGGGACCCTACACCGTGATAAAAAGGATCAACGACGTTACCTACCGCATCAAGAAAGGGTTACGAGGGAAACCTAAGGTAGTCCACGTGGATAGATTGGCGCCGTATCACGGATCTAATAATGCTCGGGACGAGCATGACTAAGAGGGGGGCACTGTTACGCCGTGAAACTTGAGTACGCTATATCTTCGACGAAACCAAGAGTAGCATCCAATAATTAAAACGCATTGCTGTGCGAAGCTTCGAGAATAGGAGTACATACTCAGGCCTGGCAAATTCCAGAAAAGTCCGACATACGCTATTATTATTAGATAACATTCAGTAGGTAGTTATGTGGGTGGATAAGGGAATTTGTACCTTCCGGTGTTAGCAATAGAGTCGAAATTTGCATGTAAGGTGGTAGATAAGTACCTACTTACGAGAGTAATAATAATGATTTATGGCCTCCCGATGCGACTATTTTGTGCTAGAATGTCCTTGAAACGTCGGTATCGAGAAATTTCGATGACTTCGCATATAAATACGGGCCCCCGGCTAGAAGCGAGTTTAGTTTGATTTCGTCAGCGATACAGAGCGAACTACCTAAGTGTGTGAAGTGATACCTAGCGACCTAAGCGATACTAAACGGAACTCTGAGTGTTTATAGTGATTGGTTATTTGTTGATTGGACTAATTTGTCATTGTTTTGTGGTTAATAAAGTTATCTGCTAGTAAACCGGCATTTAATTACTCACGTTCGTAATAATACTGATCAGTTTGATTGTCAAAGATCTACGAATGAAAACCACGATCATCGGCTTTACATGCTTTCCGATTTACCCTAAAAACTGTATATATTAAACAGCCGAAACGCAGATAGCAGGAAGTATTATTCAGCTTTAGTCTCTCTGACTAAAGTTCAAAAATTGTTAGAAATTTAAAACTCTAATTCTGGTTATTATATTATCAAATTTTTCTTTGTTAGTCTGGATAAGGAAAAAGATGAAAATAATGAATCAGAGGATAAGATACTAAGTTCACTAATTATGGAATTAGTATTCGCTCAAAACTTTATATAAGGTAGTTACTGAAACAAGACCCACGTCTATTTGTTGTTAATCAAAGCATATCTATTAACATGTAATTAACTGTTGAGCTGGCTTCATCCTTTAAAGTCAGTAAACTTGGTGTGAAATCTTATAGCAACTACTACGTACTAACGCTACAAGTTGGTGTAAACCAGGGATGTCATGAATACTTACAAAGTTTTAGATCTGGGTAAGAATTTAGAAATAATATAATACTGGTTTCGGATACGATTCTTGTCGATAAAAATGTAATTATTTCAGATTATTCGCTAGTTTCGGATATTTTCGGTTAAGGATATTAAAAATTTGAAATAATAATACAAATAGCAATATTACCTACTTGGCCGGACGAAACAAACAAAACCCTTTACCTTTTATAACCTAACCGGTCATCGCCTTTACCCTAAACTATCCGAAACTTTTATATCGGTTTTAGTTACAGTTACGGAATTCAAAACATGTCTGGGTGTAAAGGGTGAAATTATTCATGATGAAGAGATTTTAGTTACGTTTTATTTACTTGACACACGATTATAATATTTATATGCCAATCAAAAATCGGTCCTAAATAAATCACATTGCTCGTAGTGGAAGGGGTCTTAAATCATAGTGTGGTTTGATAGAAATCGTTTAATTAATAAGAGTCCATCCTACTGTATTTGGACACTAACATATTAAATTTGACAACAGATTTTGAAACCTTTTAATAAAGTATAACTTTTAACAGTGTTTATTAGAGGACAGTAACAAAATATTTACTGCACTGCTGCAGCAGCTCACTTATTAGCTCACTTATTGGAGTAATTTATGGCTCAACAACACCTCGGCGCGCATATATTCGCTCCATATGACTGCTCTGGTCGACTGCTAGGTCGCGACTGACAGATGTCAAATACATTATGTCACTAGCGGTTGAATCACCAACAAAACTAAACACTACGGCCGACTGTCTACGGACGCGTAGCTTCTTTTGGTGTATGCCTGCGTATAGCTTATATACAAAACTATGGAACTCGGTCAACGAAGCTGCAGTAAATACGTGCCTAAGAAGCTATGCGTCCTTGGACAGTAAGCCTATATCTACCAAATACACAGTTAACTGTTGAAAAATCCTAGCTACTATTCGTTTAACCTATCAATACCCACGAAACCTGGCAAAGCCCCGATGGTGCAACTAAAAATGAGATTGACTTCATCTTGTCGACGAAGAAGCAAATATTCAATGATGTCTCTGTGATCAATGCGGTGAAAACTGGTAGTGATCACCGCATGGTGAGAGGCACATTGAATATCAACATCAAGCTTGAAAGGTCTCGACTGGTGAAGTCTACGCTCCGTCCAGCACAAATCCAGCTCCAAAACCCCGAGAGCTTTCAGCTCGAACTCCACAATCGTTTCGAGTGCCTAGGTAGCTCCATGGACGAATGTAACGATGGGTTCGTGGAAACTGTCCATACGGTCGGGTCTAAGTTTTTCAAGACCCACCGTACAAATAAGAACAAGAAGCTCTCGGATCCGACTCTCGAGCTCATGAAAAAGAGGCGTGAGATGATTCTGCAGTCTTCAGACGATTCGTGCAGATACCGTCAGCTCAATAGACAGATTTCGAAGTCCTTAAAACGCGATCTTCGCCACTTTAATTCCGAAAGGGTTAAGGACGCGATAGAGCGGAATAAGGGCTCCAAAGTCTTTGCGAGGGATCTGTCTATTGGGCAGAGCCAACTCACGAAACTGAAGACCGACGATGGCAGAGTCATATCCGCTAAATCGGAGCTCCTGGGAGAGATCGAGGCATTCTATGGACAGTTATACACGTCTATCTCTAAACCCACGGCAAATCTAGCGAACGATCCAAGAGCTAGATTGACCCGACACTATACCGAAGATATCCCGGACGTCAGCCTGTACGAGATTAGGATGGCTCTGAAACAACTTAAACACAATAAGGCGCCGGGTGAGGACGGAATTACGGCCGAACTTCTGAAGGCGGGTGGAAAACCGGTCCTTAAGGCCCTTCAGAAGCTATTTAATTCCGTCATATTCGAGGCCAAAACGCCACAGGCATGGGGCAGAGGTGTGGTGGTACTTTTCTTTAAGAAGGGCGACAATGCCCTCCTTAAGAACTACAGGCCCATCTCACTTCTGAGCCATGTCTACAAGTTGTTTTCCAGAGTCATCACGAATCGTCTCGCACGCAGGTTCGACGACTTCCAGCCTCCTGAACAAGCCGGATTCCGAAAAGGCTTTAGCACCGTAGACCACATACATACGCTACGGCAGGTTATACAGAAGACTGAGGAGTATAACCTGCCTCTCTGCTTAGCGTTTGTGGATTACGAGAAAGCCTTTGATTCGATCGAGACTTGGGCTGTACTGCAGTCTCTCCAACGGTGCCAGATTGACTATCGGTACATCGAAGTGCTGAAATGTTTGTAAAAAAACGCCACCATGTCAGTCCGACTCCAGGATCAGACCTCGAAACCTATCCTCTTACAGCGGGGTGTGAGGCAGGGAGACGTTATCTCTCCGAAACTGTTCACGGCCGCATTGGAGGATGTCTTTAAGGTTCTGGAATGGAGAGGGCGAGGCATTAATATCAACGGCGAGTACATCACTCACCTTTGGTTTGCCGACGACATAGTAGTCATGGCTGAGACTACGGAGGAGCTCAGTACAATGCTCGGTGATCTCAGTAGGGCTTCCGAAAGAGTGGGACTCAAAATGAACATGGACAAAACCAAAGTCATGGTAAACATCCATGTAGCTCCCACTCCTATCAAGATCGGAGACTCTACACTCGAAGTTGTGGACGACTACGTCTACCTAGGACAGACGGTCCAGTTGGGTAGATCTAACTTCGAGAAAGAGATCAATCGTCGAATCCGACTCGGCTGGGCAGCGTTCAGGAAGCTGCACGGTATCTTCTCGTCCAACCTACCGCAGTGTCTCAAGAAAAAAGTCTATGACCAGTGTGTGTTGCCAGTGATGACATATGGCTCGGAAACGTGGTCGTTCACAATGGGCCTCATCAGAAGGCTTAAAGTCACCCAAAGAGCAATGGAAAGGGCTATGCTCGGAGTTTCCTTGCGCGATCACATCAGGAATGAAGAGATCCGCAAGAGAACTAAGGTTACCGACATAGCCCGAAGAATCGCTAAACTTAAGTGGCAGTGGGCAGGGCACATTGCTCGTAGAACAGATGGTCGATGGGGACGGAAGGTTTTAGAGTGGCGGCCACGTACCGGAAGACGCAGCGTCGGAAGGCCTCCCACAAGGTGGACCGACGACCTGGCGAGGGTCGCGGGAATCCGATGGATGCCAGACGCGCAGGACCGGTCGCTGTGGCGACGCTTGGGGGAGGCCCAGGGGCGTAGCTACCGCCGTATCTGCCGTATCAATTATACGGGGCCCCCGGGCCACGGGGGCCCCCATAGTGTGTATGGAAAATAAATAAAAACGTTCTAATTTATTTTATTTTACAAATGACAAAATTCTATAAAGCAAATACTTTTTTTCCCGTCTTAAGCGTGCGTTCAAAAGTTGGCAAAACTACATCGTTATGGCGGGCTGCGGGACTACTTACTTACGTACAGTCAGCATCAAAAGTCGATGAACAGAATCAACATAACAAAACACCTGTTCGCAATAAAATGTGTTTCATCTGTTCAAAATAAAATGTTTTGTTATGTTGATTCTGTTCATCGACTTTTGATGCTGACTGTACTTAAGAACTTCGATGGGACAAGAACGGCTGTCAGACCTCTCACTATTGTCCATAGAGGCAGAAACATTAGAAAAATTAAAATCGTCATCAGCCATAAATGATTTAATAAATCAGTTTGCCGAAAAAAAGGCAAGGAGAGTGAATATTTAAAATTTGATTTTTATTTGTAAAATGGTTAAATTATGTTATGATAAACAAATATTTCTTTTCACAATGTATTTTTTCTTTTGTGAAAATCTTTACCCCCATATAAGGGCCTCCAAACAAATTTTTTATACGGGGCCCCGACAAGGCACGCTACGCCACTGGGGAGGCCTATGTCCAGCAGTGGACGTCTTTCGGCTGAGATGATGATGATGATGATGATGACCCACGAAACGAGACACAATAATAAAACAATAACAGCGCAGTCCAATGAGACCGGTCGGGGATTCATGAATTAATAATTAGCACCGTTTGATAAAAGATCTCTTTCGGAAAAACAGTACTGTGGTGGAATCTAGTAATCACACTCATGATGTAAACTACCTATAAAAAAGTAAGCCTGTGAAGGGACTTCATATATGTATTTAGAAAACAATAAACATTGGAGGGGTCTATAATTCTACCTATTTCAGGGTTTTAGCGGTTGAAGTAACCACCAAAAGCCTGCTTTAATGTGTGTGGCCAGCTTAAAAAGGCAACTTTTGGAAAGCGAAATGGAAAAGTTACTCGGTAACCTTTTTATAACGCAACTTTTATTATTTGTTTGTTGATGAATCATGGTGTGCCAAATTAACATGTTTTCTTTCTTTTCTTTCTATAACACTTACTTGTTCGGTTTAATTATCCTTGGAACATTAAACCTTTTTTGAACACACATAATTTGGATACTTATCAAGTCAACATCCAAATATATCTACTTATAGCTCTATTAACACTAGCTGACCCGACATCTCAAAGGGTTATTACGAAAAGTTTTTTATTAGATACTAATTAAATTAATTTTGATATGAAAACAAAAGGTACGTAAATGAAACAAGAACTAAATGACAAAATAAGCAGTATTTAACTGTAATAGCAAGATAACCGAATAATGCAGGTTCGCTGCAGAGACAAAAGTGCAGAATCGAGCTGAAAAAAGTATAAATTTCAAGCTATCTTGATTCTGCCCCTATGTTAGCAAATTGCAGAGATTTCTCGTTGCAAAATATATTTATTTTCAATGTGGACAGTAAGAGAAAAGTATAAAAGAAACATTTTTCTGCCGTTTAAAATTGTTTTACGTTTATAGTTCGCGTTTTATGAGGTTTACGGACATTACAATTACAAAATGCCTTAACATGATGTGTTAAAAAGTCAATCGTGTAAACGAGATAGATCAATGTAGTCTACAGCTTCATCTCTATCATAGCTACACCATATAATATAGCTCTTATCTCTTTAACATTTCAGTTCAGGTCATCAAATGGTTCACGTTAAGAGCTCGTGACAGGTACTCAGGTTCTGTAATCAGACTAATTGCGACTGTCTTGAAGTAATCTACCTGAAATTGACTTAGAAGTTTTTATTTTTCACTTCATTCAGGGATAAGCAGGCTTAGTACATTGATGACTTAGCCATTTGATGTTAATTTTAGCTTGATACCTGCATGCGTGGATTAGGATAATTTTAATGTCGGTCTGCACATCTACAGGTGGACAATGAAATAATCCTTACAATTCAAGCTGCTTGCTTTCTTCATCAAAGACATGTATAATTGTTTTTTAATTGTATAAAGAATTGCATGCGAGCCTGCATTGCAAAAATTAATTGCGATGCAATATTTTAATTTACGTTCGCTCAAGATTCTTTACTTTACTTGATTCTTTACTTTGGCTTGAAGTAATTTTAATTGTTTCAGAAGAAAGCTAATGGAAGTGTTTTTAATAAAAATAAATTACATAAGAATTTTTCTTCCTAAGTTGCGTTCAGCAAGAGTTTGTAAACAAAATAAAAAATGAAACATCTGATGTTAACGACAACGGTAATGTTTTTGTTGTTGTTTTCGACACAACAATTATGTTGTGTCGAAAACAACAACAAAAACATGGCGATGCACAACAAACGCGATGGCGAGGCTTAAATATAGACTTTGGGTGTGGCACAATAAACCAACTTCTGGTGATGTCTACGATGACATGTGTCTCACACGAAAGATATTCAAAAGTAGGTTGGTATGGTGTCAGACTCATCAAGAGCAAATTAAGCTTGATATTTTAACTTCTTTCCGTAAGGCCAACAATTTCCAAAAATTCTGGAAGGCCACAAAAAAGCTAGATGTTAGGCCTGGTCTTCCCGTCAGTGTCGGTGGTGCTAATCAGCCGGACAGCATTGCCAACATGTTTATGGACCACTTCAAAGTGGAGTCACCGCTGGGCTCATCGTTGCGAGTGCTAGATGACGGATGCTGTCGTGACTCTGATCTGGTCCGATTTTCGGCCAAGCAAGTGTCAAGCACCATTAACAAAATAACGAGGGGGAAGTCCCCAGGTCACGACGGTTTAAGCATTGAGCACTTGCAACATGCTGGTCCTCACATAGCTAGAGTGCTCGCTATGTTTTACTCATTGTGTATGTGTCACTCGTACCTCCCTTGTGATCTTATGCGAACTATTGTCGTTCCTATTATAAAGGACAAAACGGGTGATGTTGCTGATAAGTGTAACTATCGGCCCATCTCCCTGGCTACTATAATCGCGAAGGTACTCGACAGCCAGCTGGATGCTCGATTAGATGGCCTACTTAAATTACACGATGCACAGTTTGGGTTTCGTAATGACCTTGGTACTGAAAGTGCGATTCTCGGCCTCAAACATACGGTACAATATTATACTAAACGTCAGACACCAGTTTATGCTTGCTTCTTAGATCTTTCCCGTGCCTTTGACCTTGTTTCTTACGACGTTATGTGGGAGAAGCTGCGGGAGAGAGGAGTGCCGGCGGAGTTGTTGCGTATCTTTCAGTATTGGTATTATAACCAGACAAATTGTGTGAGATGGGCCGATAGGCTATCGGTGTCCTACGGAATGGAGTGCGGGGTTAGACAGGGGGGGATAACTTCACCAAAGCTGTTTAACCTTTATATTAACGACCTGATTGTTGAGCTCAGCAGCAAGAAAATCGGGTGTCGCATTGATGACGTGAGTGTCAACAATATCAGTTATGCTGATGATATGGTGCTGCTGAGCCCAACAGTTAGGGCGTTGAGAGAGCTGCTGAGTTGCTGCGAAGGCTATGCTCGGAAGCATGGCCTTATTTATAATGCTAAAAAGAGCGAGTTCTTGGTCTTTAGGGCTGTCGGTGGTAAATGTCCTGATTATGTTCCACCCATTAAACTTAATGGGAAGGATATAGTGCGGGTGCATAAGTTTAAGTACTTGGGGCATTACGTCACCGACGACCTTAATGACCAAGACGATATTAAAAGGGAGCGTAGGGCGCTGGCAGTTCGATGTAATATGTTGGCTCGCAGATTTGTACGGTGTAGCAGACCAGTCAAAATAACATTTTTTAAAGCCTACTGTCAAGTGTTTTACACGTGCAGCCTGTGGACCAACTATACTCAGCGGACTATCAGCGCCTTGCGGGTCCAATATAATAACGGGTTCAGGATGTTGATGGGGCTGCCCCGTTTCTGCAGCGCATCAGGTATGTTCGCAGAGGCACACGTCGATGGTTTTCACGCCATCGTCAGACAGAAATCTGCCTCTTTGCTCTGCAGAGTGCGGGCTAGTTCCAACTCCATCCTGAAGACCATAGCGGGGAGGTACGATAGTCCTCTGTTAGGTGATGTTGTTCATAGATGTATCATGAACAACCACCTTGTGTTAAAATGAATAATTAGGTTGTAAGTTTACTAACATAGGTTTAAATTTTTCTATATTGTTTACTAACCCATATGGATGTCACTTATCCGAATTGAAGATTATTTTATTATTTTATGTCCTAAAACTTTTCTTCAAAACAATTTAACAGTAAATATTTAAGCTGAAAATCTATGTGTTGTTGCGTTTCATTATTAATTACTCTCAGTAGAAACTCAAACTCCAAGTCAATATCACAGAAATGGCTCCGGAACACAGTTGAAAAACTCTCGTTGATGATCTTTCGAGGAACCATTACTAACCACTGACTGGTAAGTATTTAATTGCTACCTTATTAATATACGCTACTTTACTGCTACTTTATATGTATGTCTCTATCATACTTACCTTTGTTTAAACTCGATTGATATAGTATACATCAAAATCTCAGATCAAATTATATGATCAAACTAGCTGAACCCCGCGGTTTCACCCGCATTTTTTATTACTGCTCCACTCCTATTAGTCCTCACGTGATATTATATAACCTTTCTGAATTAATGGGCTTTGGCTATGGCTAACAGTAAAAGAATTTTTCAGATCAGACCAGTAGATCCTGAGATTAGCGCGTTCAAACAAACAAACAAACTCCTCCGCTTTATAATATTAGTATACATTTAAAAGTGTAGTAAAATAAGCTATAAATATATCAAACTCAATGCTCAAATTTTCGTAGCCTTTTCCCAACTAGCTCTCTGATCAGAAACAGCTGAATACCTGTGTGTATTACAAGGGACGACTGCCTATCAGGCCTTCACATCTGTCCAGTTACTGGGCAAAACCGATTCTCTTAGGACAGACTGTCAAAGATCTACGAATGATAACCACGAGCAACGGCATTACTTGCTTTCCGTTGTACCCTAAAAACTGTAAAAAATTAATAGCCGAAAAGCAGATAGCAGGAATTATGATTAAGCTTTCTAAGCCAGAAAAGAACTTGTTAAATAAAAATATTAATATATACTATCAAATTTTTCTTTGTTATTCTGGATAAGGAAAAAGATGAAAATAAGGAAAACCTCTTTCACAATGTCCGAGTAGACACTACTCACTGAATAAATTCAAAAATGTGACAGAATTCGTATGAAATTATCTGTCAAGTAAGATACTCGAAACTTAATCATAGGTGGTGAAACAGGCCCTAAGAGACTTCGCTAATTATGGAATTAGTACTTGCTTAAAACTTTATATTAGGTAGTTACTGAAACAAGACTCACGTCTATTTGTTGTTAATCAAAGCATATCTATCATAGCAACTGCTACTTCTAACGCTACAAGTTGGTGTAAACCAGGGATGTCATGAATACAAAGTTTTAGATCTGGGTAAGTGTATAGATATAATATTATACCGGTTTCGGATACGAAATACAATTAGCAAGATTTTACTTGTATTTCTATTCTAAATTATAAATTACTTGGCCCGGCAAAACCAACACAACCCTTTCGTAACAGGTCATCGCCTTCCCCCGAAACTATCTGAAACTTTTATATCGGTTTTAGTTACGGTTACGGAATTCAAAACATGCTGATAATATGAATAATTTCACCCTTTTACACCAAAGGGTAAAATTATTCATGATGAAGAGATTTTAGTTACATTTTATTTACTTGACGCCCGATTATAATATTTATGTCTACCAAAAATCCGTCCTAAATAAACCACATGACTCGTAGTGGAAGGGGCCTTAAATCATAGTGCAGGTTGATTTCAATTATGTTTTTAATATGGGTCTATTCTACTGTATTTGGACGCTTATATATCAAGAAAATTAATATGGAGTAATTTAAGGCACATCAATAAGACGGCACGCATATACTCGTATTAGCACCTCACAACTGCTCGGTCAACGACTGGATCGCCACTGACAGGTATCAAATATAACATTCAATATAATAAATTCGTCACTGATGAATTTTTTTTCTTTCTATTTTGAGACGACAACACAACTAATATATATTCAGTGCGCGAGCGTACGCTGCTCTGTATAGACGTCCACGCGAGTTCGTATTGTACGTCTGTCGTTTATCGTCAGCTGTCGTTCGCGATATATAATATTTAACATTGTTGTCCAGTGCAAAACTTTTCGAGTGTCTAAAAACTATGTTTGTTTGTGGAAGATGTAGTGATAACGTCACCGAAGCAATCCAGTGCTCAGCATGCTGCAGTCACTTCGACTTTCCATGTTCCGGAATAACGGAAATAGGTTACCGCAAGCTTGGCGAGCGCCAAGCTACCTGGAGGTGCGCTAATTGCAAAAATGCTGGGCGTGCTAATACCCAAGCACCTTCGAACGTCGCCTCTCCAGCTGTTCCTCAACCAGTGACCTTGGAAACAGTTATGCGGGAGCTGGCCAGCATTCGCCAAGAACTCACACCACTCTCCAGCTTAGCATCGGAAGTGCAACTCATACGCCAGGAGCTGGTCAACCTCAAGCAACTACCCGAAAAGGTTCAAGAGTTGGATGAGCGACTTACCGTAGTGGAAGCCGTGCACAAGGAGGTATCGCACATCAAGTCAGTGGTCTCTAAACTGGAGGAAGGCCACCAAGACATCGATCAATGGCTGCGTGCAAATAATGTGGAGATCAAGGGAGTGCCGATGAAGGACAGAGAGAATCTCTTCGATATCGTCAGGAAAATTGGTGATAAAGTTACATACCCCATAAATAAAAACCAAATCAATTTTATACACAGAGTACCATCGAGCACATCTTCCAACAAAAACATCATCATCTCCTTCCTGCATCGTTATGTTAAAGAGGACTTCGTCGCGGCGGCCCGTTCCAGCAAAGAACCATTACAACCTCAACATATAGGAATCAGCGCTGCGGGGAGAATATTTGTCAACGACCATCTCACTATCAAAAATAAGATGCTCCTTTCACAAACGAAATCCCTTGCTAAAGAACAAAATTTCCAATTCGTTTGGGTAAAACATATGAAGATTTTTGTACGCAAGGATCCTACCTCGAAAACATTTGTCATTACGTCGGAACGCGATCTTCAGAAATTACAATAACCTACAATAACTATCATTTGCCTGCCTTTTATAACGGTGCTTGTGCGCTTAGTTCGTTTTTAGGGTTCCGTACCTCAAAAGGAAAAAACGGAACCCTTATAGGATCACTTTGTTGTCCGTCTGTCCGTCCGTCTGTCAAGACCCTTTTTCTCAGGAACGCGTGGAGGAATGAAGCTGAAAATTATATCAATTACTCAGGTCTACTGTCCCTTGAAGCTGTGAAAAAATCAAACTTCTAAGCCAACGCAATCAAAAGATACAGCCGTTTATGCCGTAAATTTTCGACACTTGCAAGGGAATCAAAACCTACAGGGTGCTTCCCGTGAACTCAGAATCTTGAAATTTGGTACGAAGCAACGTCTTATAGCATAGATAAAGGAAAAATTACGAAAACCATAAATTTTTAGTTACATCACATAATATTTTTTTTTTAATAATTTTAAACTTACTACCCATTTCCTCATAAACGCGTAGAGGTATTAAATTGAAATTCATACCAAATACTCAAGTCTATAATACCTTTAAGCTGTAACAAAATCAAACTTCTATGTCAACGCAATCAAAAGAAACAGCAATTTAAGCTGCATATTTTGAAACTCGCAAGTACTCGCAAGGGAATCAAAACCTAAAGGGTACTTCCAGTCGACCTAGAATCTTGAAATTTGGCATGAAGCAACGTTTTATAGCACACATAAAGGAAAAATTCCGAAAACCTTAAATTTTTAGTTACATTACAAAATTTTCTTTTTTGTAAAATCTTTAAGACTCGATTCGAGAATTGAACTGTTTTCATCTTGATAAATTGGTACGGAACCCTCAGTGTGCGAGTCCGACTCGCACTTGCCCGGTTTTTCTTACGATAAAACTATCATCGCTTTTGCTACATTATATTATTAATATGTACAAAAGAAGTATATGTAAAGTGTCGCTACGACTAGTTAATTTTTTGTTAATGATGCAACGTGCTTGCTCGCTTGCCCCGGTACAAAGTCCATCTCGCTGTGCCCGCTCTGTTGTTTACGCCAGTCGCACATTCACTTTTTTATTGAACTGTGTTTCGCACTGTTATTATACATACGTAGATCGGTCTGTTGACAAACCCGATGTGTTGGATGTTAAGCTGCTTTATAGTTTGTATGTTATGCTTTGTTGTGAGTATTTTATATCGAGTTTAGTAATGAGTTGCTATCCAAATTATATTACATTAGTTGCAATACTTAAAATTTTCTCTCCCCTATCCCTTATTATAATCGCCAATGTTTATGCCCATTGTACTTTATATTTGAAACGCTTTTTATTGACAAAGTTTGGTCAAGTAAAACATGGTTGGAGCCTAATACTTGTGAGTGTCGACAAACGAAAGCTTATTTATTTTTTCTGGACTGCTATATATTTTTTATATACCTCACTTTTAAAACTATTTGTTTGTAGTTATGACTTTGACAATGTATGAGTTAAACATTTATTATCAGAATGTTCGAGGACTACGGACGAAGTCAATTATATTTTATAGGAACTTGGCCAAAAGTAATTATGACATAATCACTCTAACGGAGACCTGGATTATTGATGGAATCTTGAATAGTGAACTTTAGACGCGCGCTGTGGCGGCGCGATCGGGACTACACCGCCACAGCGCAGGTGCGTGGAGGCGGCGTATTGGTGGCGGTCCGCCGCGAGCTTGCTGCGTCTGAGAATGTTGAATGGAAATCGAGTGCAGAAGACATTTGGATCTCGATCCAACTAAAAACCGGATGTGATAAACGCACATACCAACTGAATCTGTGTACTCTGTACCTCTGTGAACAGAATTTAGGTAATAGTTTTGCTGGCCAGTTAAACGCTTATTTGGAAAAGTTATGCAATTTAATAATCAACCATCCTGCTGACAAATTTATCATTCTCGGTGATTTCAATATGAGCTCCATAATATGGTCGTCCTCTCATGGAATTAGGCCCATTGCACCTCAAACTAGCTTATTTACTAATTTTTTAGACACTTTAGATTTTTGTGGTTTGCAACAATATAATCTTATCAATAACAGACACGATAAAATTCTGGACCTCGTTCTCGCAAACATTAGCGTCACCGTCGCGGCGTGTCTTGAACCCCTAACTATCGAGGACTCCTACCACGCAGCGTTATTGGTACAACTAACCACCGCACAGCCTTATCCTCTCAAAGCCAATGCACGAATAACTTAAATGTACAATAAATCCAATTACGGGTGTGTTCACTCTGCACTACGTGATGTTGACTGGGAAGACGTTATTATGAAGGGCACTGTTGACGAGGCTGTCGGTAAATTTTATTCCACTTTATTCGAAATTAGGGATCAACACATTCCGCAGCGCCTCTGTAAACAATTTAAATATCCACCTTGGTATAATTCTGCTCTCACTAAGATTCTTAAAGAAAAATTCAAGTACTACACGAGATTTAAAGTTTATGGCAATATCTCTGATCGGATAACTTACCAATTACTTCGCGACAGAGCCAATGACGTTGAACAGGTTTGCTATTCAGCCTACATGACAAAAATTGAGTCCTCAATAGGTTCGAACCCAAAGTTGTTTTGGTCATTTATAAAAAGTAAATGTCCTGCATGTCTTACTGTGAAAGCAAGAGTGACACAGGCGAGGGAATATGTGAACTTTTTGCTGATTATTTTCGATCAACATTCAACGCCCCCTCCAGTGTGAACACGCTCGCGACTGATTCCGACACCACCCCTGGCTATGGTGCAACCGAGTGTGTCTCCAACTGTGACATAAGTACGATTGAAATTGATGTGCCAACCGTTCTTAAACATTTAAAATCACTCGACCTAACTAAATCTGCAGGGCCAGACACTCTACTTGCTGTGTTCATTGTTAATTGTGCCGAGGAACTAGCTCTGCCTGTATCGCTGCTGTTTAACCTTCAAGCGGTCGCGCGGCGTCGAATCGACCGCACTCGTTATATTTACGACCATAATTTCAAAATTTCTTTTCAGAAGTCTGTATCTTCTCTAGTAGCTTTTCATTAGTTTACTACGGACTAAAATAACTCCATTTCGTCTTTCTCCACTTCTCCTCAGAGACATAGAATGTGTTTGTTTAGGTCGCGGCGCAGGCGGCGAAAAGACTACACGCGCCTGCCCATACATTTTACATTGACGAGAAGACTGATTCTGAAGAAAAGTAAACCTAAGTAATCTAAAGCATCTTTAATGCCAATTATTCGATCTCTTGAAGAATATTAAAAAGAATACAAAATAATTGAAGTTCTAAGCAAGACTCGCCATAATTTTTGTTATGTCGAGCAGAATTGATTCCTAATCCGAAGAAATCGGTTTAACTTCAAAATTTTGTTATGGTTTTCAACAAATAATTTTTTAGTTAAAAGATAGATAATGTCTGAATATAAAAATGAAAAATATGTGTTTTATCGGTTTGATAATTTCCTGAAATCACCCGGCGGTGTTTTAGGTTACGCGCGACCGCTTTTGTTTCAAATAGATGCGCGCCCGCTTGAAGGTTAAACGATCTATTTCTGAAGGGTCTGTTCCCTCTTTATGGAAGTCTGCCTTTATAACTCCTATCCACAAAAAAGGTTCTAAAGAAAAGGTTGAAAATTATAGGCCCATTTCCAAGCTCTGTCTTCTAGCCAAGGTGCTGGAACGTATAGTTTATGACCAGTTGTACAGCAGTCTGGCCTCTAGTTTGAGTTCTCAACAACACGGATTCTTGAAGGGGAGATCGACAGTCTCTAACCTAATCCTGTTTACGGACTTCATTACCGAGCATATGGATGAGGGATCCCAGGTCGATGCAGTCTATACAGACTATAGCAAGGCATTCGATAGGATCGACCATGACATTCTGCTGAGAAAGCTTTTTGCTTTGGGTATCCGAGGAGATCTGTACAGATGGTTTTCGTCTTACGTGCAAAATAGGACCCAAGCTGTGGTGCTCAGTGGATTTGTATCCTCCTGGGTAACTATTCCCTCTGGTGTGCCCCAGGGCTCCCTGCTTGGACCATTGCTGTTTGTGGCATTCGTTAATGACATTGGTGAATGTTTCAAGCACTCTGAATACCTTATGTTTGCAGATGACATGAAAATATTCAAGTCAGTTACGTGTGCAACCGAAACAAGACTTTTGCAGGACGATTTGTTTAGGTTAGAGAACTATTGCAAAGTTAACAAGCTAGATCTTAACATATCGAAATGTGTAGTTATCACTTTTACCCGTAAGAATCTACCAGTCATCTTTAGCTACTCGATTGCGAACCAGCCGTTGTCACGAACCAATGTTACCAGAGATCTGGGTATTCTCATTGACAGTAGGCTCTCCTATGAGTGTCATGTCGACCATATCGCTAAAAAAGCTGCTAAATCCCTGGGATTCATCATCCGTAATGCCAGTTCCTTTAACAAAATGAAGACCCTCAAAATTTTGTATTGTACTTACGTCCGTAGTCACCTTGAATATGGTAGTCAAATCTGGTACCCCAATTTTGCAGTTCACTCCGACAGATTGGAACAAATACAGCAAAGGTTCACGAGGTACTTGGGGTACAAGTTCAAAATCCCTTATATGAGTTACAAGGACCGACGCACTCAATTCCACTTGCTACCACTTGTAACACGTAGGAATATAACCGATATTCGCTTTTTGGTCAAAATGGCACGATCTAAGATAGATTGCCCTGAATTGTTGTCTAGGTTACATCTCAACGTTCCCCCCCGACACTGCCGTTTGAGAGATCTCCTTCGTGCTCCTCACTCACTCCTCACTCACTCACGCACAGTCTACCGAAGCAACTCTTACCTAATTCGCGCAGCAAGATCATTTAACAATTTGATCAAAGAGCATGAACTTCAATCGACCTATATACAAGCAGCTTGGCATCCATAAACAGCGCTTTGTCCAAAAGCACTGTTTTGTAATTTTGTAGTTCTGTTTTTATAATTTTTATGTTAATCAAAATTATTACTTCTGTAACTGTTTCAACGATGTTTTAATGTTACATGTGGAGGCTTGTAAATGGCTCGTTCTGGTATAATATGATGTTATTTCTAATAATGTAAGCTGTAAGCCACCCAAAAAACAATAAAATAAAATAAAAATAAAATAAATATACTACGACTAAACACTGACGTGAGTTTCATTTGGTGTACATGAAGTTTACATACAAAACTATGAATCTCTGTCAATGAAGTGGGAGCGCCGCGCTGTCGTGTCGTTGCCACGTTCTGTGGACTGTAAGCTTAGGTATACAACCAAACACACAAGTAACTATTGAAAAACTCTAGCTACTGTACGTTTATTAACAAGGACCATATCTCTTTAATTCTCTTTCAATGTGACAATACTACACCACAAGTCTTGACTGATTCCACTACAGAGTGGAATCAACTGACAGAGTGCAGTCAACTACCTATAAAAAGTAAGTCTGTGAAGGGAGACTTCATTTATTTATTTAGAAAACAATAAACATTGTAGGGTTCTATAATTCAACCTATTTCAGGGTTTTAGCGGTTGAAGTGACCACCAACAACCTGCCGTAATGTGTGTGGCCAGCTTAAAAAGGCAACTTTTGGAAAGCGAAATGCAAGAGTTACTCGGTGACCTTTTTATAACGCAAATTATATTATTTGTTTGTTGATGAATCATGGTGTGCCAAATAAACATGTTTTCTTTCTTTTCTTTCTATAACACTTGGTTGTTCAGTTTAATTATCTTCGGACCAAACCGTTTTTGAAAACACGTATTTTGTATATTTATCAGCTCAACAACCAAGGTGCAAGTAGTATAATAATATCTACTTATAGTATATCAACACCAGCTGATCCGACTTTTCAAAGGATTATTACGATTTTTTTTTTCTATTACTTTTAATTTCGATGTGAAAACAAAAGGTAACGTAAACGTAAATGAAACAAGAAATAAATTACAAAATAAGCAGTATTTAACTATAATAGCAATATAACCGAATAATGCACCCTATTATTCTATTATTATTATTATTGCACGTATTCACCCTTACGTTGTCGAAACCTCTACGATCTGGACTAAGCATTTCGCTTCGTCGTTTATACCGCATACATCGAGGGACTGGAACAATTTGCCTGCCGTGGTTTTCCCGTCCGATTATAATTAATTTAGGTGTCTTCAAGGCTAGAGAGAATAGGCATAAACTAGTGCGCCTCACCATCAAAGATTGCGTTACTGCTTACCATCAGATGGGATTGCAGTCAAGCATTAGTTTACAACGATTAAACAAAAAAAAAGAAATGCAGGTCCGCTGCAGAGACAAAAGAGCAGAATCGAGCTGAAAAAAGTATAAATTTCTAGCTATCTTGATTCTGCCCCTATGTTAGCTAATTGCGGAGATGTCTCGTTGCAAAATTTATTTATTTTCAATGTGGACAATAAGAGAAAAGTCTAAAAGCAACATTTTTCTTCCGTTTAAAATTGTTTTACCGCCGTTTCTAGTTCGCATTTTATGAGATTTACGGGCATTACAATTAATTTCTTTTTGAGCAGCTAACTTTTTATTTTTCTTTTATATTCCAAGTAAATAATTATAGTAAAAATATATACAAAAGTCACAAAAGTTGCATTTATATATTATCATTTGAATTTACAGAAGGAACTGGACCTCATAACAAAGGGTATACTAGTGTGGGGTCCAAAGCTATATTGTTAATTTTAGTATATAAGCTAACTGATCTACCTACCTAAATTAGTGTATAATACTTACAAACCAAAAAGTGTCAAAAAATCAAGCGTGTGAACGAGATAGGTCAATGGAACTATACACCATAATTATATATAGCTCCATCTCTTTAACATTTCAGTTCAGGTCGTCAAATGGTTCACGTTACGAGCTCGTGACAGGTACTCAGGTTCTGTAATCAGACTAATTGCGACTGTCTTGAAGTAATCTACCTGATGTTTACTTAGACGATTACTACTAAGTAATTGGTTCTTGGATTAAATAATATAGGTACGAATAGATTTTCCGTAATTATTATTATCAAAGGGATCTAAGTTTGATATTGTAATTGAATTGAGGGGTGTAATGTTCTTAGGTCTCTGAACGTGATCTTTGTAGAGTATATCAGTATTTGTACATGTGTATATGTATATATTGTAAATGTGTATCGTTTTATAACTTCAGCCCTCACAAATCAATACATTTTTTTTGAGAAACTGCATGAAATCAATGCACAGCTAAATCTAACGAGTACCAAGAGCGTGAAGGTATTCCTAAATGACGCGAATGAGCACCAAGAGTGGGGTTTCCAAAGTAGGGGTCCAGAGTTTGTTTGGAGAAACTGATTCTGATGAGAATCAGCCTACATACCCATGCTTGCCTACATGTGGGCAAGGCTACTGTCAGAAGCTAAGTTTCACAAAAGCTTACATAAGCATGGGCTTATAAAACGTCGGAAACTAGAGCTTAGGAAATACCATGGGTATTATCACGACAGGGAAACGCACTACGGTAAATTATTAGTTGAATAAGTTTAAGTTGGTACCTTCGTAACCGGCTCATAAATCAGGGTCAGATGTTGTCAGAAAACTTGGAGAATTAATTAAGCCACCTTAGGGAGAACGGTTGTCAGCAGTCACCTTGAGTTTACTCTTGTCTTGGTGAAATATTGTGACTGTAATTAAGAGATCTACCACTTTGACGATAGCTAAGATTTACGACTGAAACTTATATTTCGACGTGTACTTTGAAACGTAAACTTAACTTGTTAATTTTCACCGCTTTTTTCTTTTCTTTACTTAATGATTTATTCAGATTTATTTAATATAGGAAGAATTGAACGAGGTATTTACATTTTATTGAAGCCATGCTCAATGCATGCTCGACATGATTATGAATTTCTGATCCCAAAGAAGCAAGGTTATGTTCCCAAATATAACCCTTTTGACAGGCCTTTTCCATCTTTGTACAATATTGCCGTGATTGGGTCATCCCTACTAGACTTTAAGCATATTTATAAAGAGTTCATCCTCGTTCAGATTCCTCAAAGGAGTTCCAACAATCGTCTGAACTATTTGTCTAATCCTCAAGATGTTGACCGATGCTAAAGTTGTTTTTAAAATCTCGGCAACGGAAACGGGACTAGGTTTCATAGAATATGAAATACTAAATTTATTGAAAAAATAATTACAATTTGTTTTCCTTTACTGTAAGGTTCGTTGTGCAAAAAACATAAAGCATAATGGCTCACATCGGCCAGTTATTTTAATAACAGAAAAGTTGTTTCAGTTTCTGTGGAATTTTTCAGTTATTGTGGACGAATATGATTGACAAAGTTTTAGTCACGAAACGTACAAAACTAAATGAAACTGAATATTGTAATTTTAAATAGGTACTGGCAGTTTTGCCGGTTGTTGGTTTTCAAACAAATTAATTTATGTTATAAATTCATGAAATGATAATAAATTCTATAAATTGTTCTTTTAACACGTGTAACTATACAAATAAATTAGGGTAAATATTTATTGTTATTGTTTTAATAATATAAACATGTACTATTTTGTCTCTATCGTTGATGGTGAGGCGCAATACACCATCAACAATAGAGACAAAATAGAAAGTACGCCACACGTCAGATTGGTCGATGGTAAAAAGGTGATGGCGGAATCAACTCATACAATTCCTGTGCACAGTCTTTAAAATGCATCCTGTAAAATGCTGGTAGGCTGGTTACCCTACGCCTGTGCTTCAAGCTTTGTAGATTGGCCTTAACCAAGACTGGAATATTGATGTCTACAGAAAGTGTTCTGGTAATTATAAATTCCTATAAATATTTACAATTTTTTTATTGTAATTTCGTGTTTTAGTTACGGGACTTCAAAACTGTATATGACATAATTAAATTTGATCAAAATTCTTACCAAAATGAGAAATGTGTAGCCACTACATAAAAAAATAATGTTTCGATAAAAATTAACCTCATGAATTTTTAATTAAACTTGTGTTCGAAGTTCAAACCACTTTTTACAGACTGGGTACCGAGATATTTTTTAGCAACATTGATTTATGTAAAAGTCAGAATGGAAAAAAGACAAAGCTGTTGTGTTTCAATGTTTCAGAGAATTTACATAGCCTTTAAAACCACTTGAACAAATGAAAGTTAACAAATACTCATTATTTGTAAACGGAGTCACGTTTAAAAGTTGTAATACAAAGTGTAATTATTCGGTTTGAAAAATCTTTGCTTTGTTACTGAAGCAGATATTCTGTCTAAACTAATAATGATGTACATTTCATTGAATAATTATGTATTTAAATAGGACGAATGAAAGTTGTAAAGTATAAATTAAGAACTCCTTAGAATATCAAGAAATTTCAATATTAAGAAATTAAGTTTTAGGTTAAGTTCGAACATAATATTGAAACTCATTTACTTTATAAATATTAACTCACTGATAACAGGAAACTGGCAGTAATTGGCGTCTATTGTAATAAAACTGCCAATAAAAATTATTACTACCATACTGTTACATAATTTAATTTTGATAGTTAACTGCATGTATTTAACGTTTATTTTTATACAAAATAATCAGGATTTAAAAGATAAAATAATACAACAATAATATTATTTTTTCTTCTAAATCCTGATTATTTTGAAAAAATGTGATTAGTATAAAATCGTCGAATTCGACGCGTTCAGAAAGCTACGCGGTATCTTCTCTTCCTTCATAGCACCATGACCAGTGCGTGTTGCCAGTGACATAATATAGCTCCGAAACTTGGTTGATCACAATGAACCTCATCAGAAGGTTTAAAGTCACCTAGAAGGCAATGGAAAAGATTATGCCCTGAGTTTTATTGCGTCATCACAAAATGCATCGCCTGAAAGTACATTGTGGTTTACTGACATGAAAGAAGAAAATTGTGCTAAAATACGAATGTAAGCCAAAATAATTCCAATATAGATCTCTATATATGTCTTCGTAGTTGAAAATGTCTTCAGTAACTCGTAAAACATTCTTCGAAGCTTTATTTTAAGCAGCTTCGCAGAAAATAAACATCTTTATTTAATTTTCAAAGCCAGGGAAATCTCCGCAGAAAGAGAGGGAAATAAATTTTAAGTAAAGGGATGTTAATCAAGGCTCTTGACACTTGAGAGAAGATATCCCGTGTGACAACCATGAGCTGTCTTACAGTATATTGTGGAATTTCATACTGCTAGTGATGTTTGTGTTTAGAAATTTATAGCTTGTACAGCTAGTTAGTGGTCACGTTCTAGTTGGCAAGCGCTGAGCTTTGCTGACAAATATTTCAAAGGTTACCAAAAGTATCATGTTAATTACAATATTTTAATTGCTTTTTGTTTTATATTGGGTAGTAGATTAGTCCATCACTTACTAATTATGCTTGTATCTAAGTAATACAATGAATACTCATTAATACACAAACGGTAATCAAGCGAACTCCCAAGGGAATGAGAGAGATTCGATTCAACTCACGCGTGAACAAGGGAACTAGTCAATATAAGAATACTAAATTCAGTACGAGGTTAAGTTAGTAAGCTATCTCTAGTTAGTAAGGTGTATTTGACACCTTTATTTATTGAGCATTTTCTTCTTTTCAGACCTACTACAAAACGACCTACTTACTACATAATGAGAGCAAGTCATGAGATTCTACTGGTGCCCTGGGTTTAACGAAAAAGAGCCCGGGGACCCTGGAATGAAGGTAAAGAAGGAACAGGATTGGATTTTTGTCTTACACGCCCTCCCGCTCTGACCAGGGCGGGAGAAGTCATATTTATGAATTACCACTTAAAAAAAGTCATGAGTTTATGAAAATAAATGTCAATGAATGTCATTATTTACGACACAACTTTACTAGAAATGGATGAAGTCTTTCTAAATCTGTTCTGCAGTTCAGAAAAACATTTTATTCCTCGACAAAACTAAGGCTTAGATCAGTGACCGACTCATCCTCCTAAGCCTGGCTTACGACTATATCGCTATATTGGATGATTCCGACTGTTTCTACAATATTGTCCGTAAACGGGCTTTATTAATTGAGGCTGGTCATCCCTTAGCTACCAGAGGCTTATTTTAATTTCTTTATTTCTTTTTTTTTACTTTATTTACGTTGTTCACACACAATATCGAAGTATATGAGAAACATATTAGCGAGAAATTTGTAAAACCATTCCATTCCATTTATTTATTTACTTAGTCTTTAATCTTAATAAGTATTATTGAAAAGAGTGTCATTTAGTTTCTTGCACCTTCTTACGGGTATCATTTTTCTGACCGAACTGCTTAACCATTCAAAAGTGCCTACAAGTGGTTTATTATTTTTAAAATTGCTTTGGTTCTTTGAATAATATCTACTTTTGTTATTATATGGTTAAGTGGTTCAACTAGTCATCATCTGCCTAGCCTTTTCCCAACTATATTGGGGTCGGCTTCCAGTCAAGCCGGATTTAGCTGAATACCAGTATTTTACGAAGAGCGGCTGCCCACCAGACCTCCACAACCCATTAACTGGGGTAACACGGTACTTCATGGCAAGACTGGATTCAGATTTTCTGACTATCCGTAACGACTGGCAAAGTTCTCCAAATGACAGCCGGGACCAACGGCTTAACGTGCTTTCCGAGGCACGGAGGAAACTCGTTATGTTAAGATGGTCACCCATCCACAGACCAACCTAGGCAAGCGTTGCTTAACCTTGAAGATCGACCTGTGCGGCTGTTATTATCTAGCCACGAGCTCCTCATAGTCTCAAGTGGTTCAACTAGTAAGTCTTTTTTATATTTTATATACTAGGCATAAATGTTACCCTAGATATTGGGTTGTGGAGGTCTGGTAGGCAGCCGCTCCTGGTAAAATACTGGTATTCAGATAAATCCAGCTTGACTGGAAGCCGACCCCAATATAGTTGGGAAATGGCTAGGTAGATGATAGATGATGACTAGGCATTTAAAGGCATTGTTTTTAATTTGTTACTTTTGATTAGGTTTATGTCTGAGCAATGTTGTAAGTCCAGTATGTAAGTTATGATTTGGATAAATTAGAACTCAAAAATTTTTTTACATGCAATTTACTAAATGTCTCTTAGCTTGAGTATTTTAACCTACTTGTAACATAGAACATGAAGTAATTGCCAATCAAATATGGATATTACGAAACGCATTAATTAATACACGTTTACAAATACAAACCGCCAATAAAAGCTATTTTGATGTGTGAATTGACGTGGAAATGTATTGAAGTATTTGTCTGCAAACTCGGTACTAGAGCTTTAATTCATTACTGCCAAGTGCCAACACTTGACGATGACGTAACACGTGAAAATGACGCACTTACCTGAAATAATTCAATTAACTGGAAATAATGTGCTGGAACCCCTTGTAAGGGTCACATACGTCTGTGTAAAGACATTGTGACGCGAAATATCATATATCTCACTGGCAACCCGCTCCAGCTTTCTACAAGTCTATCAAAACCATCAACCTTAATATTTATGTGTTAAAAATACCTATTATTTAATAGGTTTTTACCTATGAAATTGTAATTAAAAATTTTTAATTGTGATATCTTTGGATTGACTAAGAGTTGTTAGTTCAAATAAAATATTAAACGTACATTATTCTATTTTTGGTACTATTTTTAGCTTTTTTGAGTTTCGTAAGTTTTTATAACCGCCAGTCCAAACTAATATTAATCAAAGTAAACGTTATTGCTAAATTATTACAATTAAGGAATCCTATTCCGATCGATATTAGATACAGAATTAACAAATAATATTTTATGAGTAATTGGTAAAAAGATACATTCGGTAAACAAGGGCATCGAATGACGAACGTCGTTAATGTACGGTTTCGGTTTCGAGTACACGTGTAAGGCTGTCATTAGAAATATGCTCTATCGAGGCCGATGCATGCCTTCTATTTATTTAATATATTATTTTTAATATATTTAATATACTATTTATGTATTGTATAATTATTAGTATTGTATATACTAATATACAATACTATATTGCGCAACATATTAGTATTAATGATTGAGCTATCAAACTCATCTAATAAGGCGTGCAGATATTTTAGGCCATACAAATATTTCTTACATGCGGGAATCGAACCCGCGACCTACAGCACAGCAACCAAACCCTCAACCACTGCGCCAATGTACATTTGATCTCTCTCCGGTCGAATCGGAATGTTGTAGGTACTATCGGACTATGAGCGTAAAGGAACAAAGATTGCACCTGTGCACTATACTTACGTACGCACTTGTGCACTATAATATCTTCAGACTACTTGGCTAATCTCAGTTGAGATTGGCCACCGTGATCGAAATTCGGTCGTGAGATAAATTATATTATTGTTTAAAAGAGTCACCATAACTATGGATCACAAAGAGCAACCGAAGAGACAAGGTGAGTTTTAGGCAATAAAAGTCTGACAAAGTGAACATATGAGTTTATTTAGCGCGTTTAGTATTAATTATCTATTTTAACTTTTGCACAGTTACAAGGGACCGCAGATTTGAGTATATAGTTTTAATTTCAACTTGATACCTTTACGCGTTCCCAAGATAAAGGATCTTGACAGACAGACAGACAGACGGACAACAAAGTGATCCTATAAGGGTTCCGTTTTTTCTGTTTGTGGTACGGTACCCTAAAAATTGAGTTGTTAACCTTTGACATTTAATACAGCGCCATCTACTGGTATAAATATTAATTACCCATTCTAATCATCTTTGAAATTTAGAAATAAAAGCCAATTGTTCCATAATTTTGTGTGTATAGGAGTTGATTATATATGAATAAATCTTAATAAAGTCAAAAAAAAACTTGAACATTATACACTTCAACCACTGACAGATGCCACATAACAAGACATGTCACGCCATCTAGTGACATTTATTTGAACCAAATTTTCTATGTTACGAATAATGAGACCCCGTGCCTCAGGATTGTTTTAAAGTCCTAAATTTAGACATACCCAATAATAAATACTAGTGATAAATATTATACTCACTTTTACGTATAATCACCTTGACAATGTTCCACTGCTGGGACTTAGTTCTCCTTTCTAAGAGAGGGAATAGGCCGTAATCCACCACTTGAGCCCTGGACAGGTTGGTGGATGTCACACGTCTCAAAATTTTTGGTTCTAAGACGCCTTATTTTCTTACGATATTTTCCTTCACCGTTATGAGAGTAGTTGTTATGAAATAATTTACACAAAGTAATGTGCTTGACTGGGTAGTCTCTCGTAACTGGGTAACTCGTAAGTCAGGATCATTACCACTGGGCCACCATTGCTCTCAATGTTTAGTTATTTATAAGTATTACAGCGCTCTTCCATTAGTGAGAGTTATTAAGAGAGACTTGCTACTACATTTCAGAATTAGAATATCCGTTGAACAGAATAAGTTAAACAGCTTTGTTAAAATGAAATACTTGTTGAGTTAAACATTTATTCAAAAGAAGCGTAAAGATAAAAGAAAATGGTGGGGAAATTTTCATACGCTTCTTCAGCGCTGTAAACAAAGCATGGAGTATTATTTTATGTTGTTATGCTTGCTTATTAGAACTATGTAACTACGTAGTGGTCATGAATCCTTACACTACTGATATTCTAAGAATTCAATAATAGAAAAAAATAATAAAACAACTGTTTTGAGTCGGCATCTATTGCGATCCTATTCTAATTCTCGTGGTGCAGCGCTGAATGATGCAAGTGTTGCAACGTATTCCGAATTCTCTCATTTTTTTGTATTGTAAATAAACGCGACTCCATCACCACCACCACCATCGACGATTGCATCACTGCTTACCATCAGGTGGGATAGCAGTCAAGCACTAGTTTATAACAATTATAAAAAAAGTACAGCCTTAAATATGTGTCTATTACGTTAATGACGCCTATGTGAAACTTCAAACCATGATAAATATATCTGAATTAAAACCCATGCAACGTATTCACTATGCAATAAAATACGGCATTACTTAGATGGCAGCACATGCTCAATATATTCAGAATAGAAATGTGCAATTTATCACGCGTTTAGCAGATATTGCACATATTTCTCACAAATTGACGGGCGTCGGGACGGAAATCCTGTGCAACGCTTCGGCGAGAGTAATCTCGTTTATACCGCAGGTGCAATTGTAGTTTGCTGTTTGCTTCAGCAGATTTTTTTTCTTATTCAAAACTGCACCTTGTATTATGGATCGACAGTGAATGTGTGTGTTATGAACACAATGTATTATTATTTTGAAACTAAAGTACCTACCACATTTTTTTGCAGCACAGCTGTAGCTATAAACAAATTTAGTCCATCTAATGAAAGCGCAACCGGAGAAAAAGAGGTTAAGGGCCTATTTCACCACCTATGATTAAGTTTCGAGTATATTACTTGACAGATAATTTCATACAAATTCTGTCAAATTTTTGAATTTATTCAGTGGGTAGTGCCTACTCGGACATTGTGAAACAGGCCCTAAATCCAACTAACTAGTAGGAGAATCATGTCTTGACACTTCACAATTCTTTTTATTTCCTACAATATTGTGGCTGAATAATGTTACCAACTAAACTAAAAGAAATTAAAAAAAAAACTCCAAGTCGCGCTTTCATTAGACGTACTTTAGGTTTTATTAATTATGGAACAGAAATTCGATTCCTGCAAACAACGCTGTCACTTACGATGCTCCAAAAAAGGTTGACATACCATTTGTTTATTATTATATCATCATGAACATTTCAGCCGAAGGACGTCCACTGTTGGACATAGGCATGTCCCAGTGTCACCATAACGAACCTGTCCTGTGCATCTCACATCCAACGCAGTCCTGTGATTTTCACCAGGTCATCGGTCCACCTTGTGGAAGGCCTTACAACTCTACGTTTTGTGGTGCGTGGTCGCTACTCTAGAACCTTTCGGCACCATCGATCATCCGTTCTACGAACTATGTACTCTGCCCACTGGCACCTACATACGTTTGGCAATTCTTCGGATTATGTAAGTGACCTTGATTCCCCTAGGAATATCTTAATTTCTAATTTACTTATTAAATGAGTTATTGCCACAAAAATACAATGAAGGATCTAATGCTTTAGGTCTCTACCTTTCAATTTACTTAATTACGTTTTCTCAAAGGACAGATATTAAAACCGCACGGATGTGTGAAACATAAGTGCCAACATCCATGCATCGTGTCATACACGTGTTTGAAGCATAAAGTTTCTAATTAAACATACAGAGCGTTTGAAACATGTTTCTACACGTGGATATGACAGCTATATACAACAATCTGTACAACAGTCAGATATTATGTCAGACTTGAAAACAGTGGCACGTGGTTGCTACGATAATTAATTTTATGACACCTTGGACAGAATACATTGGGAAGGTTTGCCTATTTGAATACAATTTTTGAGTAACGACGACGATATAGGTAATGATAATATTCAAATTAATTTTGTGGGAGTATCTTGTCGATTGGTGAGGTAGAAATGAATTTGCCTGCCGCGCTCTTCCTGTCCGATTATAATATAGGTGTCTTCAAAGCTATTAATGAACTGTTGCCTCTCATCGTCAATGATTGCATCACTGCTTAACATCAGGTGTGATCGCACTCAAGCACCAGTTTATATTACCTATTTGAAAAATTAATTTACATAACTGATTATCGAAAATGTTTTTTTTTATCATAAACAAGTCTACTCAGTCAAGCAATCATAAAAGTTATTTTAAATTGTTAAAAACAAATAAGGATTTGCTTTCTCCTCATTTCATAGCATTTTTTTAAGAAAATTAATTAAATTACGGTTCTTAGAAACACTTAAACCAGGAAAAAAATTAAAGCAAACAATTTATATTCATAAAATTACCATAATCTGAGTAATTAACCGTGTTGACAAGCCCAAAGGAGACATATTTCTATGAACTCATAAAATTAATTACGTAGTGCTATAAAAACAGTTAAGCTTTTATTAATAAGTAATTAAGTTGGTTAGATATTAACAGTACGGAAAAAATGCTTTGTTGGTCTCTGAACAAAATTTGATTAAAGCTTTTAGGTGGGAACTCATCCAATGACTTTTCTCGCTCTTGGGTGGACCGCGAGCGACTTTCAGAGTTTTAATGACTAAAACCCATTCCTTTTCCTTCTTTGCTTTCGTTCCAGGGCCCCAGGATTCACTTTCAAATAACTCATGGTCACCAAAGGCTTTGACCCTTCTAGGGCTCTATGATTTACTGACATATTTTTGAGCCGCGCGTGGAATGACTTGGGCTCGGTCCGAACAGTTACCAAACGGCCGGACGACGGATTTACCCATGGCTCACCGCCGTCGCCTATGAAACTTTGATTACAGTACGATTAATCCATTCTTCAAATTTATTCTGAATAAAATCGTTGTATTTAAAGTAGGCGTTGGCTTATCTTCGCGAATGTTTGGCATATTATCATACAGCCCAGAATTTTCCTACTTTTCCTAATTTTGTTAAATGTATGCAAAATAGTCACGCCGTATCTACATCTCTTTATAGCAGCGAGTGTGTGCCTAAATTCCGGTTTATAGGTGCCTATGTATAATATAAATCTCGTAAAATATTCAGGCCGCGTTGGCTGCTGCGATATTACTATGTCAAGAGTTTTCAACTTCCATTGCGGTAAATTGTATTGATTTTTATTCAGAGAATAACAGACATTTTATTAAATGAAATAGTAATATGAATTAAGTTTTTAACTGAGTTTTTTTTTACTTTTTATAATTTATAACACACGTATAATAGATCACCACATATAGTAGAGACTCGTCTAAAGGTATAGTCTAGTTTTTGTATACTATACAAAATTGCTCATTTGTCTCGTGATCGCAAGAACGATAGTGGAATGTGGGGTCTTTGATCCGATTCGCAGGTTAGGAAAAAGTTCTAATGGGTTTTCCAGTTAAGAATTACTCTGCAACAGCCCAAAATTTAAATGTTAGTGGTGTGACCAACCCCCGTACTGAGGAAAGCACGTCAGCGTTAGCATACCCATTAGTGGTCGTGACAATGAGAATAAAGTTTATTCACAGCTAACTTTTTCTTATTAATAAAGATAGAAAGTAAGATAAATGGATCCAGTAAAAGTTAACACCTTTTGTGACGCAACCGATAAAAAAGGAACCTAATATCTGAACATAAACCTCTCGCTACACAATATCTTCTTTTTATGAACACGTAAAGTACCCTCTCTACGTAAGAACTGACACACTTGATACAGATACGTGACAGTTTCACACGCAGCCATAAACATCTACCGAACATTATTTTTGAGCAACTGTTTCTGAAAGAGGAAAGAATCGAATTAATGGAGTTCATGACCTTTTTGGTGCGCTGTGAAGGACAGAGAAATATTGTATCAGGTGAGTGCTACCTACTGGATCTGTTTTAGGTCTCGTTTATTTTATCATCATCATTTCAGCCAAATGACATCCACCGCTGGACTTACGAGTAATAGGCCTCATCTAAGCATCGCCACAACGACCGGTCCTGTGCGTCTCGTATCCATTGAATTCCCACGACTATTTATACAGGTAGATGAAATTGAAGTAAAAATAATACCATACTGTTACTGGTACTAAAGCTGTGAATTCATTTACTACTCGTAATGCAGCAATTCAGAGCCCAGCCCTAAGTTAATCGTTCACTTCATGAATTGAGTTGGAACATGGCTTATGTCGACGCAAATTCCATTCAGACGATTTTCATCGATAGTGATGAAATGCAAGATACGCTTTGTAAGCATTAATTGAACGTACTAATGAAACAAAAAGTAAAATTGAATGATACTCATAAGTGGCTGTTATTTACTACACTGACAACAAGACACACAGACTTCATATCATTAATTAAAATTGAACTAAATGGAATTAAAAAGATTTTTAAGATTCAGTATCTCAAAAGGTAAGAAATTAAACTTTAACTTTGTTGTTCGTCGGTTTATCAATATGTATATCTGCCAAAACCCTTTATCCCTTTATCTCAGGAACCCGTTGAGATATTGAATTGAATTTAAAACCATAATATACTCAAGTCAACAGTCTCTTACAGCTGTGAACAAATCTAATTCGTAAGTTTACAAAGATAAAAAAGTGGGTTTCAGGAAACTTCATCAATACGTGTACCCGAACTTTCATTACAAACCGAGAAAATTATATCATATATTATATTATATTGAGTAAAAATATCAAATCTATGTAAATATATTATTCGTTTCTGTTTGTATAGATCCTAAAGCTCCCTCGCAGAACACATAACGTTTACGATTCTTGGAGTGACTCCAGCAGACTGCCATCCTTTGCCAGACTACATGTTCAGCTCTTCATAAAACTGTCAAGCGATGCGAAAACGGTTTTGTGTGAGAGCGATGTTTGAGTACAGGGTACGAAGTTTTCTGTTAGTATAGAGTGAGTAGACTGGAGAGCTAATAGTCGTTTTAAATAAATATTAACAGTGCGTAAAGAAATTGTAATCGGTTGGAAATATAAAAATAAAAAAACAGATTTGAGTACTTCTTTTTGTTAATTCATGACAAGTACCAAAAGTTCTTTGCTCGATGCATTGACAACCCTAAGTTGTTTACCACGGCTTATTTATTTACTTGCAGGCTCACCTCAGATATAACTTATACGTACATTATAAAATGTAATGTGTTGTCTCTTACCTGAAACAAAAAAAAATAGTAAAATTTATAACTTTTTTATATAACATAAACTAGTTCTTGACAGCGATCCTCCCTCCCCCCGTGGTAACAATAGAATATAATATACTACATCAAGACCGGTCATTATGACACTTGGGGAAGGCCTACGTCCCATAGTGAGCGTCTTTCAGCTAAAATGATGATGACGATGAATGTACTAAAAGAATATTATATGAAAACAAGATACTATGTGAACTACAATAGAAAATGGCACATACACATTTGCTCCATAAGAAAATATGTTTTGTTACTGTCACGTAAGTAGGAGGTCCTAATAGACCTACTTTCAGAGTAAAATAAAATAGAAAAACATTCACATTTAGGTTCAATAACAAGACACTTCAAGACTACTTTACTTTTATTAAAACTAGGTACTACTAAATATGAAATGTGGTGACATTTTGTTAGAATAATAAAAAATGTAAGAAACACAATGTAGAAGAGACAATTTTCTCGACCTTATAAAGTTACTAAATTACTTTATAAGGTCAAGAAGTTTCATAATAATAATACATAACAATTTATTTTCCGTATTTTATACTCTTCTACAGAGTTCGTGAAAAGGTTCACATAACAGATAAATAAATAAATCATATTATACGGCATGCTCTTCCCCAGAATCCAATAAATGGGGTCTAGGAATTTCTCCGACTAGTAAAATCTTTAGGCCTCGTATTAAAACAAAATTGATAATAGATGCCTTTAGTCCTTAAAAAATGATGTAAAATTGATAATGATTTATGATATAACTGCGAAAATTGGCATGCAGATTCCGCAGTTATATCATAGCACAGACAAAATGTAAGTTTTGATATTGACATTTAAATTTACATAACGTAGCAAGCTTAACGATTACGTCACATTGGCTACGTCGTACCAAATGCGTAGTGTTTTAAATAATAGGTACTTGGGAATATTTATCTTTCGTAATTACCTATCTCGAGTCAAAATAAGCAAGATTCATGATATGGTCGCACAATCGGGATTCGGGACAACAATACACAGAAAAAAAGAACGTTTGACATTTAGATAGCGTAGCAGGTGTAGCTATGACGTCATATCTGCTACGTCGTAGCGTGGTCGTAGCAAACGCGTAGGGCTTTAAATAATATTTGGAAAAATAATATCTGACTTTCGTAGTTTGTAACTACTCGTTAATATTTTATTCAACTATATCATACATTCTTATACAAATGTTTAAGGGTGATTAAATAAGATCGTTTGCGTTTTATGTATTCGTCCAATTTTTTGAGAATAAAAGTTGTTGCATACCTATTATGACTTTTCATCGTATTTTAACAATATTATTTCATCCTTAACAAAAAATCTAACTGTTCTTATTATCATCACGGGAGTTCTTATTTGTAGAATGAAGATGTCTTCATAACATTTTGTTTTATCTGAATTAAACTTATCAGCATGCAATTTCCGACAAAAAAAACGGTTTCGAATATTGCTAAACAACATGACAAATATGTTGCAGAAAATATTGTTTTGCAAGTTATTGCTTAATTACTACCAGTAGGTAGTAAATAAGTCAATACAACAACAAGTAAATATGTACAAGTAAGATTAGAATAAATAATTAAAAACCGTTACTTTGTGCAATTTTATTGCAGAAAAAATGGACATTTAAAAATTGTCATCTACATTGAAAATATTGAAGTGTTCACTATCGTCCGTCGCGCAGTCGAGTCTGCCTCTCGTCTATTGATAATGGAGCAAAGAGTGCTGAACGGTTCAATATAATAAAAAGGAATGTTGTCAAAGTCTTCTTTTAAGATTGCCTCACTACAAATAAAATGATTTGTTGACACTCGTAACGTTGAGCAAAGTCACTTTTTGCTCGTTTCGGTGTGTAACGTGATGAATGACTACATAGGCACTACATAGTATAAAACAAAGTCGCTATATTTGTCCCTATGTATGTATGCTTAAATCTTTAAAACTCCGCAACGGATTTTGATGCGGTTTTTAGTATTAGATTGAGAGATTCAAGAGGAAGGTTTATATGTACAATATAGTAGGGAAACATTGATAATTTTGCACCCGTACGAAGCCGGGCGGGTCGCTAGTAACAAATAAATTTTAAGTCTTTTTTGTTCAATTTGGTTTTGTATCAGTTCATGATAAAGTATTCAATTACGTGTCTTAAGCTGACTAAGTCATGAGTATTACAAATTAAACCAATTAGGGAGAGATAGGTACGAAGTGGTCGAACTTAGCCAGACATTCAATTTAACATGTTCTACAGACTGGAACGATGCCAGATGAGTAGGGAACAAGCTCTAACATGAAATTGGGTAATTTACAACATACTGTACAACATACTTGCTTCAACGGACTGAGACATATACATATGAGTCTTAAGGTTGCCGCGACGTTAAAATTATCCATATAAACGTAATACCAAAACCATTTGCAGTTTAAGCATATTTACACCATAATAATTATGATGTTATTCGGATTCAGACAATAATTATCTAGGTTCCTACGTCGTCTTTTTGTTGAAAATCTTACCCTAAACGAAATTTAAGCGAATTTAAATTTGCACATTTTCACAGCGAAAATGTCATGTTTTTATTTTGTTTTTTTCTATATTATAAACAACAATACTTTAAAATATCTCTCCGTAGGAACACAGATATTATTATCAAATTATAAATACTCGAAACAATTTTGGAAATACATTAATTTTTCATTCATTATTTTTGATATTACGGAACATCTCCCAAATTTCCAATATAGTTTGTATTGCACGGCAAATAACTGTCAGTGTGCTGATGATGACTTTACTCCAGTCAGTGTGTCCAAGAATTGTTTATACTATCTGGATTGATTCCATCAACATCAAAAACGTATTTTATTTCGTCTCAACTCGAAATAGCGCGTGGTGTACGCAGGCCTCTTAAAGCATACTATTCACGGACTCGTAGGCTCATACAAGGCTGTAAATCTGTGTCGACGAAGCGGCAAAGTCGGGTGTTAGTGTTGTTAAAACATGGGCTATGGGAAGGACTATGCTGTTAAATCACGGAAATCTGATGTATGCGAGATGCACATGACCCGTCGTCACGGCGACGCTTGGAGATGTCTTTCGGATGAAATGATGCTAGTGATGAATGATTTATAATTATAAGCATCACGCAGACGTACTCCAAGGGTATTACAGATGCGCGTCTATGAAGCTTCACATTCGTGGACAGTATGTAGGCCTAACTCAATTAAAAGCAATCATTAGGTAAAGATAAAAAAGATCTATTTCCAGTATATGCAAAACTTCGTGACACCGACTTAATTTTGAACCTGGGTTCGTGCTACTGTCCAAAGCTGGAATAAATAAAAACAAGGGAATACCGATGTAGGTCACCAAAAGCGTAAAAATCTTTTAAATTTTAACCGAACACTAACATTCCGGAACCATGCTGAAATAGTAAACTGAAAAAGTTTTCACTAGTAACTCGAGGAATACGAAAAGTGAATACTTTTTTTTTTTTTAGTTTATCTGCAACCGTCAAAGGACTGGAACAATTTGAATACTGCGGTTCCCGTCCAGTAAAAATTTGAGCGTCTTCATGGTTAGAGTGGATAGGTTCTAATAAACTAGTGTGCTTCATCATCAACGATTGCTAACCATCGGGGTGTAGTCGGCCGTATTAAGTTCAGATAAGAGATTCATAATAAAGGACCTACGTATCTAGATAATAACAGCCGCACTGGTCGATCTTCAAGGTTAAGCAACGCTTCCCAAGGTTGGTCTGTGGATGGGTGACCATCTTAACATAACGAGTTTCTTCCGTGCCTTGGAAAGCACGTTAAGCTGTTGGTCCCGGCTGTCATTTGTAGATCTTTGGCAGTCGTTACGGATAGTCAGAAGCCAGTAAGTCTGGCACCAGTCTTGGCCTGAAGTACCGTGTTACCCCAGTTAATGGGTTGTGGAGGTCTGGTAGGCAGCCGCTCCTTGTAAAATACTGGTATTCAGCTAAATCCGGCTTGACTGGAAGCTGACTCCAATATAGTTGGGAAAAAGGCTAGGCAGATGAGGATGTATCTAGAAGAGAAGCAGTAAGTTAAGGAAGCGAAAAATGAACGTATAAAACATCAATTGCGATTTTATATTCTTCAACAAAACGATTCCCCTCCATGCTACTGGCACTTTTATCGGAAATTAATCAACGCAAATATATAAAATTGGAGCAAATAATTCAAGAACAAAATAAAACGGCAACTGTAACCATAAGTACAAGGAATGAAATTGAAAGCGGTTCGTTAGTCGACTTCAGGATGCCAACTCCGGCTTCCTCCGGCTTCCTCGGGCGCCATGTTGAAGGAAATGGAGGGAAATTGGAAGTCTGCGGTGTCCTATAGCTTTAATTTTCTCTATACATTCAACGTGGATGTTTTCCGTGTACTCGGGTTAAAATTGGTTCACCTCTATTTAGAGTGCTGGTAAAATTCTTGGTTGGGTTATATTATTTAAATTTTTAGGAATTATTAAGGTAGAGTTATTCATAAGACTTTCTAAAGTCTGCTAGTGATACAAACATAAACATCACCTATTTTTAGAAACAAATTTTTGTTATTAAAATTTGTTGAAGTCGAAAATATATAAAATTTACTTCAGCCAGTGGCTTCGCTTGCGTGAAACCGAAGAAAATAAATAGCCTTGGTTACTCAATGGTGAAAGATTATTTGAAATCGGTTAAGTAGTTTTTGTGCTAAATTTTAACAAACACACAAATAAATGAATAAAAAATCATAAATGGAAAAATATAAACAGTGCATTTTTAATAGCATTGTAACTGTTTAAGCAACATCATAGTCTTCGTTATTTCTGGACAGCACTCGTCTCACTGGTCGTACTTTAATTAGTGAACATTTCTTCATTACGGCCGCCTTTCCCGCATCTTTTATTCATGTCATGAGAGATGCACTGAATGAGACGAGGGAGCGATGGTATAAAAGATAATGTGCAATTGGGATATCAAAAATTTACTGCTACTTAGTCGTTGCTAGCTTTTTCTGCATTTTCTACCAGTAAACCTTTGGATGATCCCAAAGGTTTCCTGGTTGAAAATGTCCAAGGCATTTTGTCAGCCTCTGTACTTTTGTGTACACAAAGCATTTAATAAATAAATAAAAGTTATCAGAATAGATATCTATTCTATTATATTCTAGAGATCTATTTTATTATATTATAATTATTTTATGTATAAAAGGCCAAACTGATTGACTGACATATCAAAACTCACCCGAAACTACTGGGAATAGGAGCCTAAAATTTTGCATTAGGCTTTTTTTATGACGTAGGCGAGCACTAAGACAGGAATTTCAAAAATTCACTATGTAAGGTAACTTAAAGTTTGTATGAGGAAACCTACTCGTGCGAAGCCGCTGACAGAAGCTAGTTTGTGAATGTGTTTGTGAAAGTAGTAAATGATTGCAGTACTCGTAGCTAGTAGATTGAGTCGTTAAACTTGGCAGTAGTTCACGTTGCTAAGTGCAGACGCGAGGCTGTAATTGGGATGAAGGTAACTAGGTGGATTTACCCACCTAGTAACTAGGTGGGTAATTATATTATGCTCTTAAATTAATGTGGATCGTAATGCAATTGATTTTCGAACTAATTATACTTACTACTATGATTCAGATGATTTGGTTATCTTTCTTGATTTTCACGAGGTTCTCCTAATCAGCATTAGTATTATCGGCCTTGTAATGTTCCCACTGCTAAGACTAAAGCCTTCTCTCTAGGAGAGGGAATGGGCCGTAATCCATCATGCGGGTCTAGTGCAGACTGTTAGATGTCATATTTCTTCGAACTTTTGGTTCTGGGATATACCGGTTTCCTCACGATGTTTTCCTTCACCGTTTTGAAAGCAGCGGTGATGAAATAAATTACACATAGTAATGCGCCTGGCTGGGTTTGAACCCGCAGCCTACAACTTATAAGTCGGAACAGTTACCACTGGGCCACCACTGGTCTCCTTATGCGGGTCAGTTATGTTAACAATCAATAAACACCTCTCGCTTTGGTCTACCATCACTACACCTATGTTGGTTGCTTAGGTTTTTACTTATTATTTCAACTTTTAACTACAAAAATAAGGATGAAAAATTGTGTATCGCCCATAAGTCAAGAAAAGTGTCTCAAGACGCCCTCGCAACGCAGTAACTCTCCATTATGAAAATAATGTTCATGAAAATTTTCATAGCACGTAAACTCTATGAGAAATATTGCTAAAAGCTTCACAGTAATACTGTACAAACTATAATTTATTAACAAAAGCTCTTAAAATTCACTGTGGAATAAGTATCGAACCACTTTTATGAACTGTAGAAGGCGAGGTTTTGTTGGCCCTTTTTGAGTTCGTCCCGTTTTTTCTCTGAATAACAGTTAAGTCATAAAAAAATGTCTAAATTACTGGTAAAAACATATGGTAAAATGCAGAAGATTAGATTATAGCACATGTACAACATTATTTGTAAAAAAGAAACAAATAAAATCAATTTATATTTTAATTTGATTTTGAAGCAATTGTTTTAATGTGTATCTGTTTTTAATTCATACTTTGATTGATCTAATTAATATGACGATGTAGTTTGCATATGGGAATAATTTCCTGAAATAAAAAGATTACTATTAAACTATAGTTAGCTAGTTTTGTTTTTCTTAAAACCCCAGAGTCGTAGCCGTTTGAAAGCCATACGACGGACCGAAGCCTATTCCCAGATGCCCTGTAGACAATTTTCGTGGAACGTGATATCAAACGACGATTATTCCTGTACGCGCTAGTGCACCCAAGGATAACTGCCGCCGGTTGGTGGGTAATTACTGCGACATGTGGAAAACCAAAAATAATATAGGTTTTGAGAGGCTTAAGTAAAATGGTTACCAGGAACTATGTGAAGGCTGCGGTCCCTGCCTAAACAATTTTATTAATATCCATCAATAAAAAGGCGGGGGTGACTTACCCACTCAATAAATAGCTCTGCAAAAACGATTGTTAGCACAAAGTGACATAGTAACAAGAAATCTTATTATTATTAATGTGTACCCCTGTAGTACGACGTGATATTGGACCCATGTAAATGTTCAAGCTTCTCGATTCTGTAACAGTTTTCCGACACACTGTTTCTGATAGAACTATTCACTGTTCAGTGATTCACCGTTTGAACTCTTTTCCGACGCACGGTTCGCTGATACAAATGATTGCTCATCTACGAGTATATCCTTGTTATAAAAAGGGATGTGTATAACATATTGTACTCTCGATCTAGTATGCTCTATTTGTCAATCAATTCTTTTATCTTTTTCCATTGCGTGAGATCGAGGACAATAATATATGTGAATGAAATAAGTTGAAACAAAACATATTTCAACAAGACTTTGCTGAAGATGGCTTAGGTATCAGAAAGGTTTTATTGTGAGGTATTCATTTACCCAGCCAAAGTTAAGTAGAGGTGAACAGGGACCTTACTTTTAGAAAAGATATCGGTGATCGGAGTTCTGGAGTAGGGACCAGGTAACGGTAAACGCAGTGTTGGAAGGCCTTCCATAAAGTGGACCGATAACCTGGTTAGGGTCGTAGAAATCCAATGGGAAGGAATTAGGTAATTTTTTTCATATTACCGTCAACATAATCCATTAAACCTTTCCAACTCTATCCCTTATACTTTTATCTAACCTTACTGATTTTCTGAATAGATACTCTATCAATAGATTGTAAAACCCAAATTGGTTCACTACGAGTACATTTGTATTCGTAATGAACTTTAATATAAACTCTTGTTTAAATAAACCCATACAGAATGTTTTCCATTAATTCGGAAATTTCAAACTTCCGATTTAATATTAGTAGTATTCTCCCACACATTTACTTTTAATTGATTTGGTGTTGTGTTTGGAAAAGTGAAACAAAACCCTTTCAACGAGAGTTAACAACTCAAATCCGGGGATTATTTAACTTGAAATAAACCGAAATATAATTTTAGAACTTGAAACTCAATTTTAAACATGGATTTAATACGATTTTCGTCGAAAACCATTTATGATTTTACGAAATCTCGGAAATTCCATAATCTTTCTATTGGATTATAATACAGTAAAAGTTTTGACTCAAAATTCTTTTGCAAAACAGCTTAATACGAGAACTTCGTAAAAATATGTAGTAGGTACTTATGTACTTGTTTTTAAGCATCATTTATTTGATTTGATATTTGTGCAGAGGCTGTAATTTCTTTCTTTTGTCATCTCATTTTGCTAAACAAATGGTCAGTGGCAGGTTTCTGTTAAAGTTTTGAATAAAGCGTGCAATTAAAATGAACAAATAAAACGCAGTGAATTAAACTTCACCACTAATGCCTCGGGTGCAATATTGTCTCATTAGAGACACGGAACAGTACTTGGAATTCATTCTTTGCTACGTAGTATTTATTTTCAATCGATAAAAACTAACTGGCTTGAAAGAATAAAAATTTACCCCAGTCAAGAGAAATGTTTATAAGCTGCAAGATTTTGCACCGTAATACAGACTTCAATTAATATTACCCGTGGTCCTGTAACGCAAAAGGTAATTGAAAACATAAGTGAAGGATTCATAAAGACATACGTTAAGAAATTATTAATTAAGACCTGAACATAAAATCTATCAAAGAAATATCAAGGCAAATATTAAACGACACATCCAAATCAACTTTCAATGGAGTTTATGTCTAATCCAGTGACTTTATCGAGACTAAAAAGTCTCGTGCGTCTCAAGACCTACTTAAGAAATAACCAGTAAGAATAACCGATAGTTAGGAAAAGGAGAGACAATGGCTTCATACAATGGTACCATATACCTATTGCTAAATGTCCTAGGACAGATTGCATTAAGAACGAAAAAAACCTTTTTTTTTGTAAATTTTTTTATACTAAAATTCAAAGCAAATTTAAATTAGTGAACTGTATAAATAAAATCTAAGGAACCGAATAAACAGATATATGCTTCCAAACAAAGCTTTAATTGTCGAAGAGTAAAAACAGTACCTAGTAAATTAACAACCACCGTTTAAAGCGAGCTAAACCAATAAGTCTAAACTTAAGAGCTAAACTAAAGTGCACCAAACTGAATGCTGTAATCAATTGGAACAAATAAACTCTGAACACCTAGAGTGATTTAGTAGGAACTGTTCCCGCTGCCGAATGGTGGTTAACTTAAATAGTGACGCGAATCGGTGAACTAAGACGAACTTAGCAATTAATTATTCGGAGCTGAGTTTGAGTCTGATAATACGATAGAATGTGGTAGAATTGATGAAGTATCTAGAGCAATCTGGCCTGACTTAGTTTTAAGCTAAATGTTAACGCCTAGATATTATCATCTCCCTAGCCTTTTGAGGTCAGCATCCAGTCTAACCGGATGCATCTGAATACCTGAGCTTTACGTGGAGTGAAATAAATACTGGAGCACTATGTATTGGAATGATGTAGGCCAAATAAAGAGAACTGTTCAAGTTGACGATTCGTGTAATAATGTCATAAATTAGTATGTGCAGTTACAAAAAATAAGATTAGGCAAGCTAAACACTACACTATCAGACCTCCACAAACAAGCTACTGTGCAACACGATATTCCTTGGCTAGACTGATGGTCAGACTTTCTGAAGTCTATCTATAACGACTGCCAAAGATCCACGAATGACAACCGGGACCAGGTATAATGTACGTGCCTTCCGAGGCACGGGGTGTAAGTAAGGTCCTAGATAATCTTAGAAATAGTAGTAGTTGTTTACGTCTAGATATAATTGACATACTAACAAGTACTATATATGTAGTTTACGCGTGGAAAGGAAAAATATGACAGAGAATTGTCACTAAATATGTCTTGTTTATGGCCGCATGACAGCTATAAACTAAAAGCCAGTAGCATGTAATAAACAGCGCACATTTTGCTAACTCGGTACTCAGTCAGCCGCATATTTGAATTTTATTAATACTGTGGTAGGTAACTGCTCTGAGTATCGACTGTACGTAGATATTTTTTGTTAACTGAGACTAAAATGACTTATTTAGGTTGTCACACTTGTCACAATACAAAGAACTGGCATCATTATTATTGTAATTTTGACATTAGCCTATGTTTGTTTTCAGGGATTAAAAAATAGACTTTAAAGCTTTTGCTTTTGATACGTACTCGTATACTAAAAACTAGCCATGAGCTAATCGAAATGCACATGACAGGTTTTGTACCATGAACCGGAAACAAAAACCAATTATAAAAGACACTCAATGAAACAACTATCTATCTATTACGGATACCGAAGCCCACTGGCTCACAGACACACAGACGGATAGTCGAGATTAAAATATATAAGAGTTTTTCGTTGTGCTTCGGTTATAGAATGAATCTAAAAAGATCATCAGATTGGTACTTTGTCATGAAATATAAAACCATATCTGACCTATTTATGCAAGAAACAATTTAACAAGAGTGAATTAGTTTTAATTACATATGTCATGCTATGTTTAGAGTACCACTAGTACTCTAAACTAAACGCGGTCAACGCCTCGTGTCTTAGTAGAGTATTTCTATAAATATAGCGTGTTTGGCACCCTTCCAATTTGCAATGTTACATCACCGTAGTTATATGGTCAATTAGTCACAAAATGATGATAAGTCGAAAGCTTGAACAAGCTATATATAAGCTCTTATAGCTAACTGCCATAAACTCTATGAATGAAATGTTGAAAAACCGGCCAAGGGCAAGATTGGACTCGCGCAGAAAAGGTTCCATCCATACCGTCCATAGCAAAAGTGGGCAACAACACGTTTGTTGTATGGGAGCCCGACTTACTCGTAAATATTTATTTTATTCTGTTTTCTGTCTTTGTATTTGTTGTTGTAGTGGTAAAAAAATACATCATTAGTAAACATTTCAACTGTCTAGTCAACTCACAGACAGACGGACAGCAGAGTCAAAGCAATATAAGGTCCTGTTATAACCCTTTCGGTAAGGAAGCCTAAAAAGCAAACTGCAAGCCAACCATTAATTTTAATTCATTCCAAAACCCAGTCATTGAAACTGGCACAAAAGATAAAAATTTCGCCGAACAAAAACTACGTCACGGCAACTTTGTAGTGCATTTTATAATGGCCGCCACTTCGCTGTACATTTTCATAAAGTTCTGAAAAGAAGGAAATAATAAGAGGAGAAAAAGCTGTAATTATTTATTATGGTCCCGCCGCGCTACCTGATAAAGTGAGCACATTAAAACAGGTTTCACTAACAACGTTGAGCACAGTTGTTCTCGCTTACATCTTATACAAATGAGTGCTCTGTAAGAGATGAAGTGAACGAGAACAATGCAACTGTAATTGAAGTTTGTCATTCATTAACAATACACTGAGAAGATATTTAGGCCAAGGGATATACAAAAGCATTTTAACTCTCGGCTGACACTATTACAACTTTCTTGTCTACAGCTTTCAATGTTATATTCTGTGCACTTGCAGAAATAATTTGTAGAAAATTGTGAGACGTCATGCATGTTTAATATTAATTAGCTCTTTATTTGTAGCCAGAAAATTGGTGATATGAATAATTTTCGTAAAACACAAATACTTAATTTATACAATTTGGTTTCAGAACTCGGCCGGCTGACACTATTACAGCATCTTTTTGGTAAACGCAAGATATAAAAGTGTCAGGAGCTTTATTCTATGCACGTGCTTAAAAAAATAAATAAGCATAATGCACAATAGCATCAATCTTAAAATGTTCCCACGATAAATGTATGTAAATAAACGTATTTTTATAATTACGTATAGCACGTAAACATAAAAATACGCTACAAATAGTATTACGAACAGTAAACCAGATTAAATCTCTCTTATCCATTTTAGTCTTTTAGTTAAACATCCCAAATCGCCTTTTGTATGTTCTTTACCAAAAATAATCCGAACATTGTAGGTTTACGGTATTTATAAATGTAAGCTTGTCTTTATTGTGTGGATTTTCTGAAAAGGAAACTCGTGGTTCTAAGAAGCAAAGGGCGATTCAAGGACTCAAGGATACTCCTACCATCATCATAATCATTTCAGTCGAAAGACGTCTACTGTTAGACATAGACCTCCACCAAGTTTTGCCATCTTTTATCTATTGTATCCATCGTATTCCCGCGACCCTCATCAGGTCTTTGGTCCACCATGTGAGAGGTGTTTTTTAGCAAACAATGTGCCCTGCCCACTACCACTAAAGTTTGGACATCGGCGCCGAGTTGCTAGCCTGTCGGTTTTCTATCGGTTGCACTTCGGGGAGTGTGCACAGGAATTGCACAATTTAATTCCGTCAAGTCCTTTCCATCATCGGACCACTAGGCGTACGGCGATGCGTCACCGGTATATGGTGAACATTCCATCCATACGCACAAAGCGGTTTGGAAACACATTTATCATGCGTACAGCTAAGGAGTGGAATTTTCTGCCGGGGTCTGTGTTTCCTGGTAGCTACAACTTCGGAGTCTTCAAGTCAAGAGTGAATAGGTTACTTCTAGGCAAGCGTGCTCCATCGTCGGCCACATCATCGCTTACCATCAGGTGAAATAGTGGTCAAACGCGAGCCTATGTATAATAATAAAAAAAAAAAGTTTTATATGGCCCTTCTGCTCCACCCTAAAGCGTAAGAAGTCATTGGATGATTTTCTACATTAAAAATAGCCTATCTTTAGAGAGATAACGAAGGTACATCCATAAATTTAATTATTCGGGTTAATGTGAACAACATACCTACACGTTCTACCATCGAGAGAGGGCAAGAGGGTCCTCGAACCAACCGTCAACCGTCGTCATACGCTAGAGTCATGTGTCAAGTGGAGCTGTGCACCTGACGTGAATAAGCTAATAGGTGAGTAGTAAATTATATATTTTACTGAATTATGCACGAATTATGTAAGAACGTTTAAAATATACGAGGTTAATTGGTTTCACAGATCAGCTGTAAAAATCTATCGACACCAGCTGACATAGTCGATACCGCCGTAAACGATATTAATTTACTGAAATCACTTATAATATTTACATTTCATTCTATCATTTTGAAAGATGCGAAATTGGCTACGATTTTTTTATTTTTTTGTTCTGACTACCTACGTGAAATGACGTTGTGACAAGACGACTTAAATTCAGCTTGCAGATATCAAAATCTTGATTCTTAAAGAAAATTATTGCAGTCTTTTCCAAAAACAACAAACAATAGAAGTGTTGATTCCGCAAGTGAACACATTTGGCGCTATCTCAGTATCCCACTGCGGGAAGATACGATAATGACACGGAACCGATGTAGGTACAGTCAACCGTACATCAGTGATTGTATTGGAACAACGGTAATCACATAGATACTGTTTCAGTTGACATTACCACACGTGTCATTACTACGCGTGCATACATTTATACACTCATATTTCTTGGTACTTGCTGACTTCATTAATATACTCACGGCGGACTCATGTTTTATGAAGTTTTGAATTTAATTTATATAGCACGAAATTATAGTAGTGTTATAACAAGAGATGAAACCAATTTTTTTTTATCGGAAATTATCCAATGCCTTCTCCCGCTCTTGCGCAGAGCAGAAGGGCATGGCGGACTTTTCCTAACCAAAACCCACTCATAATCCTTCTTTGCCTACATTCCAGGGCCCCGGGACTCACTTTCACGTACCCTACTTAGATAAGTAAAGGAGTTAAAAAAGTACATTGACTATTATAAAGTTAAGTAAAATTAGCTTTTGCTTGCGACTTTGTCCGTGTATAAGTCGCAAATAATTTATTATGTTGATTTTGTTTTATTATAATCAATAGCTCTTGTCCAGTACTTTATTCGCGTAGACGTCAGAAATAAACTTTCGTGAAGTCTAAGTTTATTAAAAAGCTATTTTAGCTAGCTACGATAAATTAAATAAATAAGTTGCTACGCGAAACATTATTCTGGGAACACTTTGGAACTTAGGTGCGTAAAAATATCTTGTTTCTGCTCAAATTAGATTTGAACTTAGGTCAAGAGTCTCTAGTTTTTGAAGAAAAGAAACATAATATATTTTTTATAACAAAACGAAATAATACAAAATATTTTTATAGCCAAACAAGATATTACCAAATTTCTAACGGGGCTGAGTGCGACTTTAGGATAAAAGAAGTTGCAGAAACGTAAACAGATAAATTATCATAAACAGTTTTGACATAAAACTATCTTTAAATACAGCTTTCATAGAGGGAGTTAATTAAAAAAAAACAGGGAAGTGCGAGTTGGACTCACTGAGGGTTCCGTACCAAATTACATAAGAAAAAAGTTCAATTCTCGAAGCGAGTCTTGGAGATTTTTTTTCTAGCAACGTAACTAAAAATTTTCAGTTTTCAGAGGACTGAAAATAATTATAATTATATTTGTACTGTAAGACCTAGCTTTAAGCCAAATTTCAAGATTCTAGGTCAACGGGAAGTACGCTAGAATTTTGAATCCTTAGAGAATGTCAAAATGCACGCTTTTGCGACAGACAGACAACAAAGTGATCATATAAGGGTTCTGTTTTTTCCTTTTGAGGTACGGAACCCTAAAAATAAACAATAACGAAGTTGGGGGACACAGTTTCGTATTGCAGCTATATGTCTACCATATCCATCCGAAATGTAATTACTCACTACACTATACAAAAAGACCAAAAATTCAAAGAGAATATTAAAAAAATCTTGTTGAGGACCATGACATATCACGGTTGAGGGAAAAACTTGGCCGTCGATTTTGACGGCTTTTTTGCTGTGTTTTAAGATTTTCATTAAATACTACAACTTTTGATTTTTAATAGCTTTGAGTGACGATTGTTGAGTCGACAGCTCTGTCCAAAATCTAATTAAACGCACAAATATAAAAAAACAATTTCAATGGCGGCTCATAAGTAAAAAACCCAAATCAAAATACAGAGATCATTTACGGGTTGAAATTACTTCTGTCAGTCAAGAGCTGTCTGGTAGCTATCGCAGACAGAGATAAGACCGCTATTGTATCTATGGGTACAATTAGAGTAAAAGCTTTGTTACTATTTTGGAGTACAATAAAGTTTATATTCGGTTCTATTCTAAGAGTTGGTCGTTGATCCACATGACCGCATTCATTCGATTGAATGAATGCGGCCGAGCGCATCAACTGCAGTGCCAGTGTTACGTACACGTAATTCATGTACAATATACGATTGTGTGATTGTGTGAGCGTTTGATTTTTACAAATTAATTTAATTGCCTTGATACTTGATTGAAAGTGATGAAAATACTTGTTTTCAATGAAAACCAAAAAAAAAAGGTTCCTACCATGAATATGTAGATATATAGGCATTTGTAGGTTTGTATAAAGGCCCGCCTATGTATTTTGTGCATGAAGAATAAATAAATAAATAAATAAATAAATAAAAATACACTGTGATCACTCGGGCCACGTACACGGTTCAGGGCGCGTCGGTCTCCATACATTTTATATGGCAACTAGACTTGTAGAGCTACATTAGATCCACGTCACGCAACGTCGCGTCGTTTTACGTACAAATCAGGCGTGGCTCACATGTGCGTCAGTCCAATGTCGGATCAGTTATCTAGTACTTACTCGTTCCAATTTATAACTTGCAAGGCTAGCAACCTTGTACTAAGTAAACGACGGCATCCTGAAGTTTACGCTTTCCTTGCAAGAGCAACACTTATTAACACTCCTTGCATAATATATTCCGGCGCCTGAAGCCTTCGGTCCGAGCTCCGCCGCACCAATCTCGTCTTGTACCAGCTATTTACATTATATATAACTACTTGTAACCGATGAGATGGATAGCTTCGGTATGTAAGCGTGAAATGTAGGTTTTAATGTTATGAAAACTGTGTTTGGTTTTAGTTATACGTTTTGATTTACCAAAGCGTAAAGTTATAATAGCGGTATGTACAGAAATATTATACGAATTTGCAATTTTAACTACCTGTATCCTGTATTTTAACTATACTTATGTATGTTTGTCAGACAGTTACTGAAATACACAGCTAGTTAACCTATCACATACCCACAAAACGAGACACAATAGTAAAACAGTAACACCGCGGTCTCATAGGACCGGTCGGGGATTCATGAATTAATTAGTTATTGTAATTTAAACAGTCAGACAAAATAACAAAACTTGCCAAAAGTTCATCAATAATACACAACAATGTCGCGTTGCAGTTGGTTCAGTTATTGGCTGCTGCGCTACGTGTTGCGGGCTTCATTTTCGCACGAAACAATTATTTGTATAGCCCTATGTCATATAGATAAATGTACACGGGTGTCTTATGTATGTTAGTTTACTTATTTGTGAACACGCCCACGACACAGACGTAAGTCCTAGTATAGGTGTTTAAAAAAAAATGTTGCATAGATAAATCAAGCCTAGTATTGCTAGAACAAAACTGTAATAATAAATATAGTTTAAAGTAGTCTGTTGTGGTTGAACTAAGCTGTGGTAAGTACGAATGGTGAACTCTCGGTTCAATGTTGTACGCTGCAGTATAAAGTAAGAGATATTCTGAACGCTACCATCCCAAAGGGGTTGTGTTCATTCATACAATGTGAAGTTTCCCAAATTTACTGCTGCTACATGTTTTGAAGTTGGTATGCGGTTAATATTATTAATTAATTAAAGTACAAGTCTTTTACATAGCGGCAAGCGTTATAATAACAAAACGAGAAGTGTTTTATGGGCCAGCTTTTATAGACTTTATTATTCAAATAACATAAACTTGTGCTTGACTACGATTCCACCTGATGGTAATCAGTGATGCAATCGTTGATATTGAGGCGAACTAGTTTTTTATGAGCCTATTCACTCTACCCTTAAGGCTCCTACACACAGTGCCGGCGGCAGGACCGCCGGGTTAATGCCAAGCTGCTTAGTTAGTTAGTTTATGTTAACCGGCGGCATACGGTGAATGCCGCCGGGTGCACGGCGGCTTAGCCGGCGGCACTGTGTGTAGGTTCCTTAAAGACACCTAAATTATAACCAGTCAGAAATGCAACAGCAGGTGATTGTTTTAGTCCTTCAATTTAACAAATAAAGCAAATCGCTTAGTTCTAAGCGTAAAAGTGTCAAAAATGCAAGATAAGACACTCGCCATACGTCGGTTTGTCCAATGGAATCACATTAAAGTTATAACAGATTACCGGTTCCTCCTTTTTTCCACACGGGAAATTAGTAAAAGACTTCTCCCTCGTGGTCGAATTAGGGGAGTGTTAGACTTTTACGGACTAAAACCCATAGCTTAACTTCAGGTACTCTTGACGAACGCCATGATAACTATTTTGAAAAAGCACGTTGCCCTGGTTTTGGCATTTGTTCAGTTTTCTATTGAATATATTTCAGAGAACGCGCGTCATAATTACCTCGGTCAAGGTGAACATAGTTGTAAAGTTTATAAACAATAGTGCAACACGTGTATGCAACAATTACACTCAGTGCACTGACCGCTGTTTTATGTTCTGAAGGACCTTGTAAACAACTCATAAAGTTGACTATTTACGATGGCATAGTACTTTGTCCTATGAAATGTTATAGTTTCATAATTGGCATTACAACGAGCGAATACGTTTATGTTTTACACGTGTAAGTAGTTAATGTTAATAAATAAATTATATGGCGTTTATGATTCATTTATTGTTTATTGCACCTATCTACTACTGCATAATTATAGTAACAAGCTCGAATTATTTTAGAGCTAGTAGAAGCAATTTTCTTTAAGGCTTTGTATACGAAGACGCAACGAGCCACACTATATTAAAGCATATTATTACGGTATTGTATGGAAGCGTTTACGGAGAAACGATTTTACACGTGTTTGTTTGAAAATGTAGGCGGTGCCCGCGGATGGCACCGCGCCGCGTCGCACGCGACTGTTAACGTAGTAGTGAACGCAACGTTTTGGCAAGCTCTTCTTCCAATTTTCCGTTTCCCGTGAAACGTAGCGATACAAACACGCGACGCGCCGCTTCTCTGTATACAATGAAAATGCTTGAAGTGGAACTAATTGTTATATATCTTTTAGCTTGACTTGGATTATGACACTAAAGTTTGGTTCCCAAATTTTACCGGTATAAGGCTTCGTTTGTTCAAATGTTGCCTTAGCAATAGCGAACTGGTTTGTTATAATATTATTAGAACAATTATTTTTTTCAAATATTTCGTCTAGACTTAACTAGACGAAATATTTTCATTCAGCAGGAACTAATTCATCAAACAAGGTATTCCCTGTAATGTTAGTCTGACTTGCTTAATCATTTTTAACCTTCAGTCGATCGTGTGAAAATGTTCTAAGAAAATTATTTTGCATTGACTCGAGACAATAGAGGCGTTTTAACAACTTTTACAGATGTCGAGGTCAAATGGCTTCACAGGTACATAGCAAACAGAGAAATTTTTACACCTTCACGCTGTAGTAGATTCTTTCTATAGGTACATTAAAACTTATAGCTCGGGTAGTCTATTTGCCTTTTAAATATACAAAACTTTTTGCCCAGCCTTTACTGTCTGTTTTTTTTTTTTTGGCACAAAACAGTCATCGTAGTACGCGTCTAGATCATCCGACCTCTTTCTAGATCGGCCTCGACGACGCTTTCCCATTGCAAGAGCCTACTGCGTGGCAATGCTTACCCAGCGGTATCTGTGCATGCGGTCGACATGCACACACACCCATACTAAACCATTAGGGTTTCAATTTCATTAATAAGCATCGCAAATACAGATACAAACAGTATTCCTGGTTATCCTATAACTAATTAACTTGTGTTGCTTACTAAAAAAATCAATTGACTGCGAAAACACAGATAAGATAAGGGCAATAATGGATTCCTAAACAAATACAAATTCTGGCTTCAATGAAATGGGTTTTCATTGATTTTAAAACGCTGTCGCCTCAGCAACAATACGATAGAAAATTTAATGCTTTCGTTTGAAAGTGTAAATATTGTACATATTACGTGATTAGATACCAAAGCGAACGCTGTTTTCAATTCCGAGCTTTATGAATTTTGAAATCTCGACGCCAACCTCAACAAAAGCGGCTAAGCTATCTAATATTTATACAATCTCAAATTCTGCGAACGAATCACGGCTGAGCAGCTTTGTGTCTGTGGGGCATGGAGCTACTAATAATGGAGTGCTATCATTTGACGAGTCGACGACTTTTCTCTATTAAAAAAAATCGAAACTAAATGGATCTTTTTGCTCTACGTAACATTTTGTTTGTTTATATCTCCGTAGCGCACTACACATTTGCACGTAAACGTAAATCTAATTAATTATCTTCATGGGATACACGTTAAGCTGTAGATCCCGGCTGTCATTTATAGATCTTTGGCAGTCGTTACGGATAGTCAGAAGCCAGTAAATCTGACTCCAGTCTTGCCATGAAGTACCGTGTTACCCCAGTTAATGAGATGTGGAGGTCTGGTAGGCCGCTCCTCGTAAAATATTGGTATTCACCTAAATCCGGCTTGACTGGAAGCCGACCCCAATATAGTTGGGAAAAGGGCTAGGCAGATGATGATGATGATGATGGAATACACGATACATCAGCTTTCAGCTTTATATTCTCTCAATCTCAATGAGCAAACATATAAATTTTTATGAGCTTAACGAAGTCGTTTTGATGACAGCTACAAGCTACAACAGACGCATTAATAAACTCGAATCACTAATAGCTACTGAACTTGCTTCATTACTGGACCATCTGACCTGAATCGTAAAATAAACATATTTTGTAAAACATTCACCTAAACTTTTACTTTTCATTTTATTTAGGTTTAATGTTTATTTTTTACTACATATAAATATATTAATACGAAATAAATATAAAACTATAACACACAAATAAAACATTACATTCTATGAATGAGTTATTTGACCCCACTTGGTATTTATGGATAGTTCAACATTTCTCTCTCTTCACACATCCATACAAACAACGATAGGTTTAATGATTAATAACTGTAATTACAAGTCCAACTTACAGAATAAATAGTTATCAACATTTTTGGGAAACTGGGTCAAAATGCTACAGTAACTTTTGATGAGAAATACGGTAGAAGTAAGTAATATCGTTAGTAAGTTAGTAAGGTTTTTTGTGTAAAAATAGGCGCTATTCGAGAAAAGGCCTCATTTTCCTTGTCGGGATAGACAAACTCTCGAAATTTGGGACAAGACGCTGTGATTTTTAGGATACACTTAATTCAAATATTTACGTATTACTAAGAAAACAAGCAAAAAAGATTCCTGAGAAGTCTAATCCTCTCAAAGTTAAGAGGAAAAGAAGCCATAACATAATATATTGTCCAGCAAGATTTAGGCCTCCTTTTGTGAAGCAATAACGTGTGGAGTTAGAGAAAGGACTTCCTTACGCCCCAGCCGCCGGGATCCCGACTTCGATTTCCAGCCACCATAGGCGTGGGCTTACGAAGTTACGAGTGACAAGCAATGGGTAGCTAGCCGTTCAGCCGTCCGGTAATAGTCGGGCCTGGGCCTGAGTTGTCGACGATGCGTAGAACTCCACGCGCGTCTCAAGGAGATGTCAGAGGCAAAAGCGTAGATGGGTTCTGGTTCCGAGGAGAACCGTAGATGGGTTGTGCAAAAGGGACGAAGGCAAAGAGGAATATAGGAGTAGGTTTTAGTCAGTAAAAGTTTGACAAGCCTTCCCACTTCGCCCTAGAGTGAGAGAAGTCATCGGATGATATCCCAAAATAAAATATTCAAGCTTAAAGAATTTGTTATGTTACTTCTTGTCAATGTCATACACTGTTTCCGGTCATTGTAATATACTCTTTTAGATTGCAGTCAACAAAATAAACAAATCACCAAGCACTTAAATATAAATTATACCTACGTGGGCGATATTATCATGAATGAATGCAAATATGAGTAGTTTCCGTACAATCAAAGTCAAACGTAAACAAAATGACTCATGATATTATGAACAAAGTTGAAATGCATTATTAAAAGTACCCAGAAGTATTAGGTATGCATTAACGCTGCCAGAGGCTTCGTCCACGTGATTTTTTTTATATCGCTACCTTTGGGTAGAAAGGTCGTATAAACCATTTTGGCCAAATTGAGTTATATATACGATTATTCTCAGAATTTTTTTCTCTATCGATCTGTATATATGAAATGTAGAAATTCGCTCAAAAATGGTTAATACGACCCAGCAATTTTCGGTCATAGCCTCTTAAAAAAGGTAAATTTTCAATGTAAAAGCCAAATATATTTTTTTTGTAATTTTGTTTTGACGTAATGACCATAATTTATGTTAACTCAGGGTGTAAAAATAGTCGTTAATTGAAAATGGTTTATACGCCCATAAAGTGTTAAATGCATTATTTGTAAATGGTTTATACGCCCTAAAGTGTTAAATGCATTATTTGTAAATGGTTTATACGCCCTAAAGTGTTAAATGCATTAATTATAAATGGTTTATACGCCCTAAAGTGTTAAATGCATTGCAATGCACACAGGTTAAATTTGACGTCGTAAATCCAAACACAGCTCGCAACGTTGGTGTATAAACCATGTTTATTGTAAGTCGCACCTTACTTTAGGATGTTTGTCAAGTAAAATGTGTAAGGAATGAACCTGGAATGGTTCTATCAGATGATGAAAAAATCAAAGAGGAAGGAATATTTTGAAAGACTAATGAATAGGAAAAATGATTGGAGTGGGATTTTAGAAACTAAACCAGAAAATGTACCCCACATTTTCGGTTTAGTTTCTAAATTCCCACTTTAGTGGCACTTTACACGGATTAGTGAGAATGGTTAGTATGGATGAAGTCAGAATAGCAGTAAATGGAATGAAGAATGGTAAGGCCATTGGCCCAGTTTGGAATACCAGTTGAAGTGTGGAAGTTACTGCGAGTGGATGGATGGATTTGGTTAGCTTTGTTCTTCAATAAGTTGTTGAAAGAAGAATTCATACCTGATGATTGGTACAAAAGTTTTTTGGTGCCCATCTTTAAAAACAAAGGTGATGTTCTTGAGTGCAACAATTATAGAGGAATAAAACTAATGCCACATACTATAAAAGTAAGGGAGGAAGAAATATTGAAAGACGGTTGAGAGAAGAGAGTTAAATTTCACTGAACCAATTCGGTTTTATACCTGGTCGGGGTACAACGGATGCCATTTTCGCTATACGCCAGCTGTGCGAGAAATACAGAGGTGCACATAAAAACTTGCACATGGTATTAATTGACCTCGAAAAGGCATATGACCGGGTACATCGTCAGGTTCTGTGGCCCTTAAGGAGAAAGGTGTGCCTGTGAAGTATGTGCAGTTGATCCGATCGATGTACAGTCGGTGTAGTATCCAAGTCCGGTCTACTGTAGGCACCAGTGGCAGTTTGAATGTGGCGGTCGGCCCACATCAGGGGTCGGCTCTCAGCCCTTAACTCTTCCTGCTGATAATGGACGCTTTGACGTTAGACATTCAGGAAGAGGCCCCCTGGTGTATGCTGTTTGCCGATGACATTGTGCTGGTTGCCGAGAGTAGCCTTGAGGTTCAGAGCAGATTGGAGGTGTTGTGGCAAAGCTTGGAGAGTGTTGGCCTGAAATTGAGTAGAACCAAAACAGAGTACTTGTGCTGCGATTTCGGCGGTCCCTCCAAACTTTCGCCTTTAGTTCTCGCTAGGACGCCCATACCGATTTGTTCCGACTTTCAGTACCTCGGTTCGCTTGTCCAAGGAGATGGTGAGGTAGATCGGGACATAACACATCCGAGCAACGAAGGATGGATGAAATAGCGACAGGTCACGGGAACAACTTGTGATCCACGGATGCCCCTCAAGTTGAAGGGTAAAATCTACAAGTCCGTGATAAGACCTGTCATACTGTATGGATCAGAAAGTTGGATTGTGAAAAAGATGGATGAAAAAAGATTGCATGTAGTGGAGATGAGAATATTGAGATGTGTGGTGTGACAAGAATGAACAAACTGAGAAATGAGTGTATTAGGGGAAGTTTGAAAGTGGCGCCAGTGACTGAAAAGTTGGAAGGAAATCGTTTGTCTTGGTATGGTCATGTGAAGAGAAGGGATGAAACGCATGTTACTAAAAGAGTTCTGAATTTACATGTGGATGGATGGAGAGGGATAGGGAGGTCAAAGAAAAGATGGATAGATTGCGTAAGGACCGATAAGAAAGAAAAGGAAGTTAGTGATAATATTACGGACGACAGGACAGAATGGAAGAAGAAAACATGTTGCGCCGACCCTAAGTAATATGGGGTAAGGGCAAGAAGAATTTTACGACCAACACACAAGGCTCGCATTTTGCGCGCAGCGACAAGCAGAAGAACGAGCGCGATAGACATATACCAGACAGATACCATTGATTAGAAGGTATTATAATACTTAATAAATGTTGATTTCATATTTCAGGTAGTTTTATTTTATTTGAATCGACCATTATTGGGTATTAGAATAATAATAATCGAGTTCCTACTAATTCTATGTGTAACAGGATTATTTATTAGTCAGAATTCAATTGATCTATGATTATAAGTGGTTTTTAATACAAAAAAATTACATATATGGGTTTTTACGACATTAAATATGACCCTTATGTTTACCAAAAATGGATATACGACCTCCACAGTTTTTTCGAAGTACATTTTGATGGGGTGTATAAACCAAACATTGTTTTTTTTTAGACGTAAATGCAAGCCAACTTTAAAACTAAAGAAGATAGCTAGGTTCTGATGATTTAACCTTTTTCATCTGCAAAATGTAAGAACCTTTCTCATAGATCATTTTTTTATAACTTCAAAAGGAAAAAAGTTATGAATTTTTATGTAAAAAAAAAATAGTTTTTCTGCTCTACTGAAAAGTCGGGTTTTGGTTTATACGACCTTTCTACCCAAAGGTATCGATATAATATAAACTAGTGCTTGACTGCAGTCCCACCTGATGGTAAACAGTGAAGTAATCGTTGATGATGGAGCGCGCTAGTTTATTAAGAGCCTTTTAACTCTAGCCTTGAAGATAGTAGAAAGATAGAAAGATATTTCACACCTGGGAATATATTTCCAGGATAAAAAATATCCTATATCTGTTATTTGAGGATATGGTGTACCTGACTCAGTTTGACTTTTACAATTATAATATTAATAGGACCTGCTAGCTGTTAGAAATCACACGAAAATACTTGAATGATTGAATTCATTTAAGAGTTTATCGCGAATAGGTAGACGGACGCAAAACAGAGATGGAAGGTGTCAGAGGGCTACTTCAACATAACTTACTAGATCGTAAACATAGCCAAACTAACGCCATCTAGTGATAAAAGACGACAGTCATTTCTAACCTCAAACTAACTGCCCTTACACAGGAAAATAAATAACAAATCAATCGTGAAGCCCATCCAAACCATTTAATTCCAACAAAGAAATTAAAATAAGTCAAAAGGATTCAGTCTACTATAATTATTACATAAAAATTCACAACAATACAAGAACGGGTTATTGGAAACATAGTTATTGAGCGTACAGCTAAAGAATGTAATTCTCTGCCGGAGCCTGTGTTTCCTGTTAGCTACAACCTAAAACCTAAAGGGTTTAAGTCAAGAGTGAATAAGTTATTTCTAGGCACACACATCATCGCTTACCATCAGGTGAGACAGAGGTCAAACGCAAGCCTGTACATAATTAAAAAAAAATACTCGAAGTTGTCAACAAGGTTTTTATCTGTTGCGGAACAATCAATAAGAATACATTCCTCAAGTAGATGCCTAACTAGCAATACAAGCGTAAATAATAGCCTTGATCTATTAATTGAAAGTAATTCAGTTGGCATCAGGAATTAATGGACAAGGCCTTCTAGTATCTGGTTTAACGTTTGAATCCCCAACCGGTCCAATGAGACCGCGCTGTTATTGTTTTACTATTGTGTCTCGTTTCGCGGGTATCTGAGTAATTAAGTAACCAGAATTAACAAGAAGGTTGGTTTAATAAAAGTTAATATAATAAGTAAACAGCTAGTGTGCTGTTTCTTCGTCGCGTCAAACGTATTGTGTTACTTATTTATTTACTTCAAATATTTTATTTATTTTGTTCCCAGCAATATCCTTAGAGACTAATTAAAATCGATATTGAGCTTCCTTATAATTAAATTATAAACTAGATTTATAAAGCCTAGCCTAGCTATTCGTAAGAGGTTTTAAAAAGTGCTATCTTAGTAAATTCACTCAGAGTACAACAAAATAAATCAACGTCTTCAACTATAAGGTGCGCGTTCAACTAAAAAAGTGTGCGCGCTGCACACGTTGAACGTGTGCAGCGCGCACTTTTTATATTCCTTTGGCCTTACTTTGGTAACTAAGCCGCTTACATGTAATTACATTGAATAAAACTGCACCTGTGTATTATTGAATACCTTAGTCGATATGTGTACTATCTTAGTAGACAGTACTTAAATACCGACAAAACCTACATTATTGGTGCCTAATCCATCGACGACGACTGTATTTTTTTCGAACACTTTCTTGTTAGCACCACCAAGTTGAAAGTAACACTCCTGTAATTGAGTCTTTAGAGTAGTAACTTAAAAATACTTTAGGACCTATTTTCTAACCTACCAACTATAAACAAAATATTATAGATATCGGTCAAATCGTTACGGAAGAGATCTATGAGAAACACTGTGATACAAGAGTTTTATATATTAGATTGAAATAGATATACCTAGATCAGAACTAACTATCCATATTTTACCAAAAGCTTCAATGTATATTTATATAAATCAGTGTAAATACCAAATCGTTTCCAAGGGATTAATAACCATAAGCGAAGTGAGTCGAGGTCGAGCTGTTAATCTTACACTCTTTTCCCAATAATGAAGTAGGTACACTCTTGGGAATGCGAAAACAGGATAAATGTGTTTTTGTTTGTACTACCTGACCAAATACTCGAGAGAAATAGGTTTTTCCTTAAAATTTTGTTTCAGAATGTGTGTCAAGTGTGAGTAGGGGTCAATCGCGAGCCTATTAATACAGATTCTGTTGTATTAATAGGCTCTGACCACTATCTCACCTGATGGAAAACAACGATGTGGTCGACGAAGGGGAATTTTTGCCCAGAAATAAACTACTCTTGACTTAGTAGCCGTTATACTACATTCAAACTGTTTCTGGCTATAAATTTTTCAAGGTTACATAGCCAAAGGACTCTATTTTACTAAGACTCCGTTGGCCATTCGTCTGTCTGTCTGTCTGTCCATCTGTCACAAGGATGTATCTCATGAACCCTGATAACTAGACATTTAACTTTTTCACAGTTTTAGCTGTTGCCGTTAGAACAAAAAATACAAAAAACAGAACAAAATAAATATTTAAGTATGGCTAGCATACGCGATTTTTTTGCCATTTTTTGCTACGAATGGTACGGATTCGCACTTGACCGGTTTCTTTAATAATGTATGTATAATATGTGCATAAGAAACTTAAATATTTAACAACTATTTTGTTTATACACTTATACCTGAGTTTACTTCAAATACCGTCTAACTATTAAAAGAGTGCCTAACAATCAGTGTTTTACTTAAATAACATAAAATACATATGTTATAAATTTCAGTTTTGTATTTAATGCGTGGTTCATACCATCATAAATTTTAAAACAATCGCGCTCCTAGTCCTAGTAGTTTTAGCTGTGCGTTGATATGTTAGTCAGTTATCTTCTTCTTTTATACAATTAACAACATCATTTGGTTAGTATTTGGAATATATGTACATAAATAGTTAACATCAGTGCAGTTTCTGCAATAATATTGACTTGTGCCAATACAAATACAAGTTGTATGCTTGGCAAATAATAGCCTGTTGGTCTAGTGGTTAGTGGCCCTGACTGCATTGCCAGAGGTCGTGCGTTTGATTCCCACCCAAGATAAATATTTGTGTAGCACGATCGTTTGTTCTGTATCTGGATGTAATTTAACTGTGATATGCATGTATTTAGAAATATATATGTATGTTTACCTGTTGACTAGAACATCATAGCACAAGCTATTTTTATTTTAAAACTAGATGGCGTTGCGTAAGTGTTGTGGAATAAAAGATAATAGAAGAAAAAACCGAAGATGGAGTTCGGTTTTTTCATTTTGGTTGGAGTGATCTCCAAACACTGAAAAAAGTTATCATCACCCTCGTTACACATTATTTATTATTTTCTAGCTGACCCATCAGACACGTAAAGTTAAAGTTATTATAATTGACAGCTAACACAAATATTGACAGGAAAAAACGGTCTATTTGGGTGTTATAAAGAAAAATCTGTAGGTTCTCATCTTACAGTTTTCCTTGCAATTTTTTTCTCTTCATATTTATTAACTCTGCTAAGAATTCGACACATTGTTTTAAAGTTCATCAAAATTGATTCAGTTATTTACGAGGTCTGCACTAGTTAATAACTCATTCAGCTGTTTATTAAAGGTTTATTAATAGAAAAAGATTTATTTTAAGAGCGTCCTTTCCGAGGAAGAGAGAAAAAAGAAATCGTGACCGTCCCTGTCACTTGGCGTCGCACCGTGTTGGCAGAAGCGGCGAGCAACGGAATGACGTGGAGCGAGGTGAATCGTGAAGCTCAAGGCCATTCGCGATGATTAATGGATAATGGAAGCCCTTTGCCCCGTCTAGGAGACATAGGACATTAAGTCAGTAAGTCAGTCTCAACTTAGGTACATTTCCATCCACCGCTTTTACGTAATTCTGATGTTATTATAAATCTTTCGGTATAAATTTTGAAAAAAAAGAAAGAAAATAAGTTATTTGGCACACATGCCTATGTATACACAGTAAAGGAAAATAAGCATTTAGTTAGAAACTTAAGCTTAAAAATAAATATGAATAAAAGTAACAATTAATTAACACTGCGTGTCACACGGTGAACACACACACAGATATTAATATTTGTGTATGTTTATTTTACCTATATTTAGTTATTCTATCTTAATAGATTTTTTTTTAATGCACCTACCACGCTTTCTCTTCACCACCCTTGGTTGACTGGTAGAGAATGCCCAAGGCATTAAGTCCGCCTTTGTACCATTATGTGCAAGATGTTTAAATAAATATTACCTAGATTTCTAAAAAGATTAAATCCTAAATTTGTAAAAGGCTAATCCAATAGATTTTACGTGTATTTTGGGGCTTTATAATGTCAACTCATAAATAAAAAAGTACAACTGTAGGAAACTTGCATATTTAACTAAAATCTTTTTAAAAGTGTTTTGAAAAACATGTATTCCCTGGAACAGGTTTTCTAAAATATTCGAGCGAATGGCAGAATTACTGAATGCCGATAGAATTTTCAGGTGTTAAAACATTTTTCGCGTTGCCAATTTGAAAAAATAACAGACCAACCTCGCTGATATGGACTGCGTTCACAATTTGAAAACACGCTTGCAATACCTCCATCAAAGTTAAAAATTGCACAGTTCGAGCCCTCACGTTACGTCAATAAAAATATATAAAAAACTACCATACGATTTCAACTTCGTGGAAAGTGAATGAAAATTTCAGATGTTATTATTCAGTGAATGTATTCTTTAATGACAACTTTAAAACCTAATTAGTTAGTGTTATATTTTGACATTTACTATTTTTATCTACTAGGAGATGTCTATTTATATTTAATTTGATTTGTTTGTTTTTTTCTCATTTTTGCTTTGTTCTATTAATGGATAATCTCCTTATCGGTACGAAATTGTTGTGCCCACAAGGGTCCATGTACTTTTGTTCAACTATTTTTAAGGTCTTGTAAACACATAATAATACAATAAAGAATTGCATTGAATTCATCAGATATTGCGTGCGATAGTGTTGGATAAAATGCAAAAAAAGCTTTTAATCCATGCTCACGCTGACGATTGACGAAGGGGGAAGGGTCTCCTTAATACGTGACGTAGACTAAAGTACAGAAATTAACTTAATAGCTTAAGAGGCCTGCGGAGACCGCGCGCTATCTCGAGTTGAGACGAAATAAAATACGTTTTTGAGGTTGATGGAAGCAATCCAGATAGTATAAACAATTCTTGGACACACCGACTGGAGTAAAGTCATCATCCGCACACTGACAGTTGCTTGCTGTGATAGCAATACAAACTATTGGAAATTTGGGAGAGGTTCCGTAATACCAAAAATGATGAATTAAAAATTAATGTATTTCCAATATTGTTTCGAGTATTTATCACTTGATAATAATATCTGTGTTCCTACGAAAAGATATTTTGAAATATTGTTGTTTATAATATAGAAAAAACAAAATAAAAACATGACATTTTCGCTGTGAAAATGTGCAAATTTAAATTCGCTTAAATTTCGTTTGGCGTAAGTTTTTCAACAAAAAGACGATGTAGGAACCTAGATAATTATTGTCTGAATTCGAATAACATCATATTATGGTGTAAATATGCTTAAATTGCAAATGATTTTGGTATTACGTTTGTATGGATAATTCTAACGTCGCGCCCATCTTAATGCCACGGCTTATTGTGGTATTCAATAATATTGGCGAAGGTGACAGTGACAGTAAAAGCGGGCTTGCGAAGGCATTTGATGAATCTCCAACTAACAAACCAAAAATCTAACGCTTAAGTGGTGGGATGGTGATCATGATAAATAGAAAGGGTATGGTCCACCAGGAACACAATTATTCTTTTTTATTGATTTACTTTCTCAAGCAGAAAGTTGTTTTTACTGGCGGCTTTACCTACGTGAAAATTGGAAATTATCCTATACGAAGACTTTCTTAGGATGTTTTCCTATTCCCCGTTTTAATTCCCAAGATAATAATACTCCACTTACTCCAAGACATGATCTGCAAGTGCGAGATTTCATTAAAATCTGTTCAGCAATTTAGCATTTATAGGAGCAACAAACATGAAATACGTTCATACATACAATAACGTGACGAGAAATATTTCTCGTCTTCATAAAATTACTGCATGTAATGAGATACGATCAAGTCATTGCAAGTGGCATTAATTGTGTGTTAAATCCGACTAAGTCATTCCTACAGTGAGTATTATTCCGGTATAGGAATACTAGATAATTAAACCACTTATAGATTGACGAGTACAATCCACTCTAACCTACCTAGATCACGACAATGGCATTCTACAGCTGTATAATATTATCATCGTCATTTAATAAGCTGTTCGCTACTTCGTAATGGTAATAAACTATAGTCTCAGCCACACGATTGCTCTGTTCGAAACAGCCACATGAACTAACGAACGAAACCAGCATTGTACACGTGCCAACTCGGATCATTTGTCATGTCCAGTAATTCTAATACATTGTAACAACATGCACTGTCAAGGTTCTCAGGCTATTAATATCTAGTGACGTTTGATGGTAAACAATGTCCATTGCAGATGTTTTTGTTTATACAACTGTGATTTAGAAAATGAATTCATATCATTGTTGTGTACCTGAAGAAATAACGTGACTAGAACTGTCGTTGATAAATATTTAATCCACGGTTACTACGTCTCAATTTATATTCACTGCAATAGAATGCATAAATGAATATCTACCTGCTCGTTTTGTTGGCAGAATAATCAATGTGTTTTCGTTTCTGGATACGTTTATTCAAAATAATGAGCGTATTTAATTTGAAATTAGCATTAAGTATACATAAGTAACATGTAACTGATATAATTCACAACCTTATGCACACACTTCAATTATAAAATTAATTTATAATTATAATTTCTAACACTGAAATTTTACTTAAATGAGGTTAGGTACTGTTTTATTAAAATAACTAAGATTTCGTTTTTTTTTAAGTTATATGACCTAGTGCTTGACTGCGATCCCACTTGATGGTAAGCAGTGATGCAATCTTAGATGGTGAGGCGCACTAGTTTATTAAGAGCCTATTAACTCTGGCCTTAAAGACACCCATTATAATCGGACGGGAAGACCGCAGCAGGCATATTATAGGTAGTGAATTGCAGGCAAATAATATGGGAATAGACGCACTATGTTGGTAGTGCATCCATCCTAACTACGCACGCACACTTGTGACGTAATCAAGATTTATGACGAATTTATCAAAATAGATTATTATTAACTAAAATATTACTTGTTCATTTTAGAGTAAAAAGTACTAATTCAGAAAATAGCTAAAATATGTAGATTAAGTAAACGATTCTGAACATCCAAATTAATTCATGATGTGCGTTTATTTTATTAAATGTTGTAGATAATACGCTTATTGATGGCATTACTGGATATATAATTTGTAAATTAAAATTTCATGCAATAGAAAGGCAAAATGCCTTAGGTCTTATGATGTAACTCGTAATAGGTACTGTGGCATTTGTGCGGAAATTAAAACTAAACCTTAGATTACGAATATTCATAGATCTGAATTGTATTACAATTACACATTCTAATAAAATAATTAGTATACTTGATTTCTTGTGTTACAAGATAAAGTAGGTACAAGATACATAAGTCGGAGTCAATCGTAAATAAATTATTTAAATAAATAATAATTTTGTTAAGTAATTCAATTATGTTTCTAAATAATTAAGCCAGTGGTGACTAAAACTATTCATCCTAACGCATATTTTTAGCTGATTCCAGAAAACATAAATTTAAATCATGACTATCATTACTCACATTTTAATCTCCAGTCCTATTTACTGATGATGAACAAAGAACATTCCAATGTATCACTCACTATTTGCACATAACTGACGCACTGCACTCGACAACGTATTCGCACTCGCGATCACGAGAACAACCGACTAAGAGCACACGTCCACTCACTGCGACAGATGCCGGGGTACTGAAGCTTTGATGCTGTAAAGTGGAAATCAGGGAGAGTTTTCCCTCCCCTCCCCCCTCGTACCGCCACTAAGCGCTCGCAACTTAACGCGCTGACACTTGAAGCGATCATTGTTCTTTAACATAAGGCGGTTTTCCCACTTAACATATTATAAAGAAAATTATTGTGTAATTTTTTACCGCACCTTAGCTATAGTTGTGTGTAAGTTTTGAATAAGAAAATTAATGATACTAGTACTATATTCATTGGCCATTAAACAAATCTTAGCTGAAATTAGTTATATCTTGAGATATAAATTATTTTAAGTAATATGTGTTGGCTTTGCTCAAAACATAATTGCTCAATTTAGAAGGGATCGATGCTTTCATTTTCACATATTTTAGTAAAGCTTGATAGCTCTGCGTACACTAATGGATTACACACGAAGTTAAACAACAGAACCAGTGATCTTTTGCATACTTATCTATATAGTAAGTTTATATTTTTATTTCCTAATTGTAAAATCGATATTAATTCAAAAATAATTCAATTTGTCAAAAAACAAATTGAATTTAATTATTGCCTGAATAATTGCGAGATGCAATATATTTATAGTTTAAACACAATTTTTTTCTAATTATAAAGATACTCGTAATTCAATTGTTCACGTTTTTTTGTCTTTATTTAGAGCGCGTCTAAAGCAACTTCAAGAATTCACGATATCTATAATTCCTTCACTTTTTCGTCAAACAGTGTATTTCGGGTTACCAAACAAATTGGTTTGGGACAGTCCAGTAGCGACAAACTGAAAATATTTCAATTTCACATCACGTCTGCAGAGAGATGGCGAGCCGAGATAATCCCGCGTAATTACGGACCGACAAATAAATGTTACCACTACAGATAATATAATCTGTTCTATGGGAGACAGTGTCGTGTTCTGAATAGTAATAAATGTAAATAGTATACAAAATGCTCTACTTTTGTATAGACGTATTTCTTTTTCTTTTGAGGTGTTTAATTTAATTATCCAATCCTTTTTCTCCCGTTTTACGGTGAAGCGAGGCTTTGTATGTCCTTAACGTTTGAATCCCCAACCGGTCCTATGAGACCGCGCTGTTATTGTTTTACTATTGTGTCTCGTTTCGCGGGTATCTGAGTAACTACGTTGCAGTTTTCTTCTCGTGTCCTAGTATAATTATAAGTTTTTTCATAATGAGAAAAATATAAAATCTACGCGATGACATGAGATAATGCTGTTTTGTGTTTTGTTTTGCTTTAGTAACACAATGGCTAAGAAAGCAACGTCTTAAAACACATTACACAGTGCTTACTATTTTTAATTTTAAACCAACTTTGAGATAAAAACTTAACGTACTTGACCCTTTTACGAAACCTCTTAGATGGTAAAATAACATTATCTAGGTCTTACTGGAGCTTTTTGCCTGAAACCCTGACTAGCTTCTGCGCTCTACTTCAAAAATGTACTTGGCACTTTTTACGCTTACCGCACTGTTTACTCTCATTTTAGTTTGAAAAGAGACTATAAAGTACTTAATTTTGGCTCAAATGGAGACTTCATTTCAATTTAATATTATTTAATATCTGTATATTTAGTTCTTATGAAATATAGATAAAAAGATACTAACGTCTTTTTATGTAACACATTGAAGTAGGGCGTGCATTATTTTATACTCTTAATAATGTAAGTATATAACCGGAATAATAAACATCAATGATGAGAAGAGCTTAAAATTAGGTACCTAGAGTTACTAATGTATTTACACTAATTTCACACAGCAAAAGAATACAGTGGACATGCCTCGAATCCTGAGATTAATTTGTTGTTGCCACATTTATTTGTAGTTCGCTCAACATAGCTTTTGTGAAAAAGAAAAAAAAACCGGGCGAGTCGGACTCGCGCACCGAGGGTTCCTTACCAACTTAATTACTGTTTACGATTTATGACGTATTAAAAGAAACTACTTACTCGATCTCGGTCGAACCAATTGTCGGTGAAAGTTTGCATATCACATATTTTTTTTAGTATTTTCACTTTCTTATTTCAGAAGTTACAGGTGGGCGTCACACACTTTACCACTTTGGAAGTATCTCTCGCGCAAACTATCCAGTTTAGATTTTTTTATTAGAAACCTCGATATCATTTTTGAAGAACTATACATAGATCAAACCCGTACGTGTGGGGTACGGGTTTGATGAAAAACAAAATTGAGATTCAGTTCTAAGCATGGGGAAACCTAAAATTTGTATAGTTTCGGAAAAAAATAGCTGTGACATACGGACGGATATACCTACAGACAGACATGACGAAACTATAAGGGTTCCGGTTTTTCGCCATTTGGCTACGGAACCCTAAGAACAGTATTATTATTTATTTGTAATATGGATTGTCCATTAGAAATCCCGGGAAGATCCATATTAATATCAACATTTCGATGCAAATACATAAATAATTCTACCTATTTCCGAACTCCGATGATGAGAATTGTGGCTTACATTTTAATCATTTCGATGAACTTAGATAATATTAGCCACGTAATTGTATTATAGGAATGCCTTATTATTTTCAGGAAATATTACATTATTCAACGGGTTAGTTATTTCCCGACTATGAGCATAACAAAGTTTTCAATTCGCAAAATAATAAATTACTTTGCCATATCTTTACTTAGATTCCATTGAACACAGAGATTTCCTGGTAAAAATTAATGGTAACAGGGAATTTCTGTGTTCTTCGTCTTTAACAAAAATTTTTTTTTTATCATATTTCGTTCCGAATCAGGATTTTATCTACGAGTACATATACTTTTTCCAATGGTTAGTGAAATCAAAGAGCTATGATTTTTCCGTGAAAAAGCCTTTTTGTTCCCACGTCTGGGGTGTGGTTACATAAAATGTGAGGTCATATTGAGTAGACTGATTATAATTATTTTTATTTGGAAAAAAATCACGCAATGGTTTAAACAAGTTTTTTTTTTAATAATCATCTGCAGGACATAGGCAACCTCCAAACATTGCGACAGTGAACGGTTCTGTGCGTCTCGCATCCATCGGATTCCCGTGACCCTCGTCAGGTTATCCACCGTTGTTGGAGGCCTTCCAAGGCTGAGTCTTCAATAATGCATTTCCCCAATAACAATTAGTAAGCTTAATTCAAGTTAGGTAGGTATTCGTATTATTCATTCACACCTGCTCAAAATGGAGTTTCACTAATCAATCTCAAATAATTCTTTCCACCATCGCAGGATGGATACTTAAGAGTTAATCAAGTTGAAATTTCCCAGCTCCCTGAAGCGCTCATGATTGCTCTTAAGTTGATTTAGCTGCGTTGAGATTGATGGTGTCGTTATGGTCGAGTCTTGGTAAGTGAATTAAGTAAGCAGGATTAACTTTTGTTGCAAGAAAATAAATGTGGTTCTAGTTCGACTCTTATAAAGGAACCTACGAAAAGCAACATAGAATACTTCATCGATATTTCATACGCTGCGTTGTGTTTTCGCGCGCCTAAAAGAGATGTCAGTACGATTGTTAAGACCCAATGCATACCAGGAGTACGTCGAAGGAATGTTTGAAAAATTTACCGTCGCCCTCACAACTGAAGGAACACTGTGGGCATTAGTCACTAAAAGTTCGAAAATAACTGCCAAAGGGATGACGGTATTATTCGCTCACTTTGCTCACTCACTAGACCCCGCAATCCCCTTCTAACCTAACTTGTCAGAGTCAAGGTGCCCCCAATTAAACCGCGATTGTTTCTGTGAAGTCATACTCGTATTTGTATAATTCGTTTTTTCGGTTAGAGGACAGAGGATATCAATGAAAAAAGAATTTATTACTGATAAATAACTCCACGTATATTGATGGCGGTATACTGACTTACAAACTACGGGTTTTAATTATCTAAGATAAAACGGACGATTATATATGGAAACTGAGATAACTTTAAAGTAATTACAGAGAAGCATAGTAATGCTGAATGCACATAATGTCATGAGGGTGATATATAATGGAAAAAAGTACCTAGGGTAATTATTTTTTGAATTAACTACTTTCATAATTGAGGAAATGGAAATACATGTTTTATCATTTTGGGCTGCGGAAACATTAAAAGAGTTTCGTGGCCTTAGAATGCAAAACCCCAAGGAAAATGACTCAAAAGCAAACTTCTGGTCTAAATGACAACTGAAAGAACATACACCTACTCGTATGTTCTTTCATCAAATGATGTTGGGATGGTGCGAGAATAACACTCACTGGTGTTAGTACCCACCATTTGATGATTTCATATCTCAAAAAGTCTGATTACCTTAAACTATATTATACCCGGGGAAACTGGAGATCTTTGGCAGTCGTTACGGATAGTCAGAAGCCAGTAAATCTGATTCCAGTCTTGCCATGAAGTACCGTGTTACCCCGAGTAATGGGTTGTGGAGGTCTGGTAGGCAGCCGCTCCTCGTAAAATACTGGTATTCAGCTAAATCCGGCTTGATTGGAAGCCGACCCCAATATAGTTGGGAAAAGGCTAGGCAGATGATGATGAAACACTCGTATAAATAGAAGATACGAATGTCAAAGAGGCGGTCTATTTTCAAACCAAGTTCATGTCACTTTTAACTTTGCAGAGTTTTCCGAGTCAAACTTTCCACTAGATATTCTCTTAGCAGCTATAAAACTTTTTCTATTTCCGTAGCAAGTAACCTAAGACAAGATTCCGTTATTGCCTTTTAAAATCGCTTTACAGAAAGGTAATGTTTGAAAATAGGTTAAGGTTTGAAGAGTATAATTAAGTTAAAAGTTAAACGAAAACATGTTGAATTATTTCAGAGGCTAATCGAAAAGGGATTCCAGTTTTCGGCTATCTGTTGATAACTGAAGCTCCGAATATCAAGAACTATTAATAAGTATTAATATAAAAGTGGAAACCCGAATCAACTTACCTAATTTATCAAATCAAATCCAAAATCTTGGAAACAGTTGCTCTTAAACAAAAATCTTTCTTTGTGTTTAGGAATAAACTATTATTCCCTTTTCTATTGGAAGTAAGTACAACAACAGTTTTGTTTAAAGTTATAAAAGAAGTCAGTAATGTTCTGGAGATCTCTGATAATGTTGTTAGTTTTATAGATTTCTCCAATACTATTAATACCATCATGACAACGACAATCACGACATCCTGGCAATTCTATCTTGAGTTGATTTTTTTTCGTTGTTAAGGAATTGGTTTTTATCACATCTTTGTGAACAATAACAACTAAACCGCGCTGAACAGAAATTGTTTTGACAGGTGCAACCTGAAAACCGGCGTTCCACAAGGCGGTTTACTTTCTCCACTGTTATTTCTTGTATTTGTATATCTATCAGTGCCCTTCGCAAACGGTATTTATATCTGCATGCTCATGGCATGTGACATGACAATTCTGCATTTATTTTAATTTTTTTCGTAGCTTTAGTAAATAATATCTCATTTTTACCTTCCGTTGTCAGCTTTTTATTGCTACCCTTGTTTTTATGTGCGAGCGTAAAAAAGTCAGTAGTGGTATGCAAAGTTAAATATCTACATAATTATGTATCACCAGTTGGACGCGCGCCAATCACATCTACTATGATATAAAGAGTCGAACCACAAACCAAGTCAACTGCAACTGGAATAAGTTTTTTCAACGATATTGAAGTGGTTTAAGTTTAAGCCCGAGTTAAGCAGGAAATTGGGGGGAAAACTTAGTCGTTGTACGAATGGCCTAGATTGGTGCTTCTTTAAAGTACAACCTAGAATTTTAGAAATAAAACTTGGATGAGCAAAAAATGTGTAATATTTTCTCATCTATTTAAAATACGTGATTTTAATATTTCTACCGTTATTTTTGTCCGATTTTGTCGAATTTGTGAACTGAATTTTTCCGTACTTTATTTACCTGCTCGATTTTAATTCGATGCTAATACTATCTTGATAATGGTGGGATGTCTTTTATTTAATACTACTTTATTACACCCATCAAAATTATAAAAATAACAATTGAGAAGCAGAAGAAAAGTAAATTCTTTTCATACTATGCATTCAAATCTGATTCGATTGTGAAGTCAAACGGAATTACACAAGTAAATGGCGTGCAAGGAGAAGAAATAAAAAATAAAATGCGTTGTCACTTTGTACTTAAGGTTTGAACGGGTTCAGATGAGCTGTAAGAAGTTACAGATGTATCTACACTGGTGCATGTGAATAATGCATGTTATTCTTGGCGATGCTCGGACACTGGATCCACTTGAATTGATACGCAGCATGATATATTCAAAAGCTTTGGGATTTGTATTGGCTTCAATAATGCATCTGTTTTGACCTGTGGAAATGGGAAAATAAATGGTTCCTCTGTTTTGAAAATGTCTGTTGGTCTATGGGTTGTATTGTTTCATAGTCAGTTTACAACTTCAAAGCCAAAATCTGTGTCAAAGGAGTTGGCATGCCATTGTGCTCGCCACACTATACTATAAATGGAACGCATATTGTTCGGCAACCTTTCATGATATACCTAATATACTTGTATAGATGTTTTATCTCACGAAAGCGGGTAACCCATACTTGTGTGTGTAAGTGTACATGCACACTGTCTTTGTGTGCGTAAGTTCGGGAGCGCTCAGTCGCGGCCGGGTCGCCGGCTGAGTCAGAAGTGCTTCTTGGTTCGGGTCAAAATAATTTATCGAGTACCGTCAGCATGCGAGGTACGAAGAAACGGAGGAAAGTTGTTCGCAGTGCGATAAGGCAACTTAATGTTCATGTTTGTTGTGTGTAATATATGAATGTATTTATTTATTTCAATTACTAGCTATACTTACAGTACGCACCAAAGCGTATAGCTAGCCAACAACTTACAAACTAGAGATTTTATTATACACAGATATTGATCATTTCTTTACTGCTATATATAAAAAAAAAAACGAATTTTGGTTCCTGAGCAATCAAGGCGTTCAGCCGATTATTTATGTGGCGTAACCAAGGTAACCACAAAAACCATCGAAGGAGCATCGACGCGCGCACCAGCGCCTGTCAGTCCGCTTCGCTCACAGATGACAGACGCCACGCTCTTACTTTTGCTGTGTTAACTATATTAATGGTGAGAATAAACTATTAAAAAAGTATCTGATCCGTTTGATTGTGTTCCACCACCACAACACATCAACATGTTAAACGATTTTATAACTGTTTTGTTTATTTTAGGCTCGTCAAATGATTGCAAATATTTATAATTTGTCAAAGAAGAATATTAATTCACGGAACTTCATCGAGAACCAAATTGTGATTTATCATATTTGCGTAATATTACAAAACGCACTGCAGCAGCGACGGGGGTAAGTGAAAGAACAGTGCAAAAAACTAATAAAAGAAGGAAGAGATGTCGCAAGTACATCTTCGAATTTTATGTCACCCATGAAAAACCAAAGAAAGAGAGAAAATAAAGGTGGATTTACAGGTGACGTTGTACGGAGCACAATACAAAATTTTCATATCGTACAAAAACAAATTCCTTCATTAATATCATCAAATAAAATAAATAAATTGTTTATTTGGTCTCAAAAGGTTACATTACAAGTGTTAATGAAACATCCCCAGTAAGTTATTATTAATATTTGTGTTGGGGTTATTTCGTTCCTTCCCTTAATTGTATAACATTGGCAAAGCTAAGGTCAGTTCTGAATGAAAAAGTTGGTTTCGATGGATGTCTCGTAACGCTGCGTAAGTTATTAAATAAATTGGGCAACAAGTGGCAACTTTATTATTTTGTTCAATAGCGATGAGCTTGCTAACGCTACCTGTAGTTACGCACACAATAGCGAGTGTCTATACACATCACAACTACAAGTATGGCTCACCCGCTTTCGTGAGATAAAACAACTATACCTACTGTCGTTACATGGGCAAAATATTTTGTGTGAAATTCCTGGTATATTTTTTTTAAATATTATTTACGATCGTGTTTAACTATTATATCTCCAAATAGGAAGCGTAGTTTTATAAAAGCAGAGAGACCTTGAGAGTTTACTATCTTCATGTTTCAAGATTGTAGGAGGATATACGTTTCAGTGAATCGTGAGCAATTATTGCACATCACTGACGACCAGTGATGCTGAATGCTCTAATGCTGCTTTTGCGTAACTATTTGCGTTGAAGTCCGTTGGTATGAGAAATTACCAATTACGAATTGAGGAATCCGTCTTTATATGTACACAGGATAACCACTGGCTCTTAACTTATTTTCTTTAATTATATGCTATGATTTTTAACTGTCTCGTTGGTCTAGTGGTCCTGGTTTCGATTCCCGGGCCGGGCAAAAACTGCTATTGGGTTTTTTCATTAGGAATTACTGTGTTTGCGCACACACTTGTACACTATAATATCTCCTGCGTACTTGGCTGATCTCTGTTGAGATTGGCCGTGATAGAAATCGGTCTGAGGAGTATTATTATTATTATGCTGTGATGATATGGCTTACATTATCGTAGTAAATTATTAATTAGTTCTTATGTATGTGTTTTTGTCACATAACTCTTCTTAAACCGCAGCATTGTAGGGTTCTCAGATATATAAAATAGAGGTGAGATTTGGTTTATAACAAAATTCCCGTACATTTTCAAAAAGAGAAAAGCTATTCGTTCAAACATCAGTATGCATGAGTTCTTAGAAGAGACAACATTCGTATTCAGTGAGGAGTTATAATATTTCCGTATAAATATGTTATTTATGTTGCTTTAGGTATGACCTGGTGGTACGAGCTTATAGAGTTGATACTTACCACATAATATTTGTTTGAGTAAAAGGTAAATAGACATACTTAACTTCACTTATTATTTATTTATTTGTTCTTTACACACTGAAATAATTTCAAACGAAATTCAGGTACTATGTGAGTATTTACGCAATGACTAAAACAGAAATCATGAATATTTATACAAATCATAAATATGTATCTACATGGAATCTTTTGCAGATAAATATTTATAATTTTGATTTCTGTTGTTTCAAAAATGTTACCTATTGTATTGTTTTTTTTATTGTTATGGTATGCACCATGTTTGACACAAATAATTATTTTTATTAATTTTTTTTTCATCGATTTTTCTAAAGCCTTTGTCAGAGCCAACGACCATACAGCCACTAGACACCTAATAACAGGCGACCGATGTCTGTCAACACATTAGGGCTATAGATCTTATACGTGTCGTCACTCGCAAAGTTCGAATTAGTTTCGACCACTCCTGTGACCTGTAAACACTTCCGCACTATACCTTTGAAATAGTCGAGAAAATAAACATAATATAGCCCCGTGTACAGTACGTTGGTGTGCTAAAGAAAGCCGGACTCCAAGTTTCCTGAAAGACGGTATCACATTCCATTGATAAGTTAATTGTCCCATAATCTAAATAAGATTAATTTTCTGACATTATTTTTCGGAGTTCATCTTATATTGGTCATAATTGTACGCAGAGCACTTTCGAAGAGCGCGCGTTGATGTCTTTTATGATTGCCTCTCTTTCTTTTAAAAGTATTTTTTTCGCCATCTCTTTTCCTCAATTTTTAATAAACATAATTAGTGATGTTCCAAATCATATTGACCATCTCTGTTATCGAGAAAGCAAAAAAAAACCTATAACTATTCATTTAAGTAGCAACCAAGCGAGAGAACTGGATTCCATCTACGTATATTGTAATATGTTCACATCGCGCGCTGCATTCAATTTATATAGTCCTCACCAAAGACTTCAAACACAGCTTAGAATAACTACTTATTATTTATTTTTGAATTATCCTACATGATTCAATCATATTCAGAATAAAGAAGGTACTTAAGTGCAAGTTATGTATGTAAATACGTATTTTATTCAATACGATTGAAAAAATATCGATACTTTCATGTTTGATGTTAAACCTGTCCATCCCTAGAGAAATGCAATGACCTTGAAAAGGCCAATCAGAACGCAGTACCCCGGTTCCCCGCACCTCAGCTGACAGAATTGGTTTCGTGCGATAGATCGAGTATTAGGCGTCTAGTAGCTGTATGGTCGTTGGTCAGAGCAAACCACAAAGACATTATATGGACTACCTTAGACCAACAAGGAATATCAGCAACTATCACAAAATTCTTTGAAAATATTTACTCCAACAGTAGCATAGAACAGCCATTTTTCCTTCGGTCTATGCAACAATACAACAAAGTATACCCTGACTCATCGCCTCCTCATCAATAGTTTCTCCGTCAGGTGCTATCAATTCATCAGGCTCTCGTTTCTAATCCCCTACATTAGTCAAAGTTGTAGGAACCGATAGTAAGCCTGCAATAGTAGCATTATACTGATGTGCTCGGACAATGCTGACATCCGACTAATTTACGACGTAATATCTTACTCGCTGACACTACGGTGTGAAGTTGTTTTGTAATTTGTTGGTTTATACGATTTTTTGGAGTATTTTACTTTATGTGCTGAAAATCTGTTGTGTGAGTCATGAATTTTTGGTTCAGCCAAACCTTTATTTTTAAAGTCAGAAAAAGCGTAAAAAGTGTTTTATTTGATTCATTTTTATTTTTTATACAGTTATGGTAAATATGAAGTAGACTATGTAGTTAACAGGCAGTTGCTACAAAAGTTTCTTTCATAAGCATTTTAATTCATGAATCCCCGAACGGTCGGTCGGCGTCTTAATATTGTGTCTCATTTTGCGGGTATCTCATAGGTTTAAGAGTGCTATATCATGAAGTTTAATTTTTTTTTAATGGGAAATCGTCAGTGACTTATCCCGCTCTAGGGTGGAGCTTGGGGTGTGTCCGACTTTTACGGACTCCTATGTTCCTTTTTTGACTTGTATCCCAAGACCCTAGGGTTCGTTTTTCGGACTTGAACTACACTTAGCCGTTTTACTAAAAGTTTTATAAGCCAAATACAATTTTATTGAATTTCTTTTAAATTGTAATTAACCATCACAGCGCATTAAAGCATCGTAAAACCCTCCTGACAGTTTGCCCGGAGGCTATAATTAGGTTGAGAATATTAATCAAGCCTGCCTGAATAAATAACCATAATTATGTTCATCAAAATATAATGACGGGTACTTTTAAACGTAAAATCTTGGATATAACTACTTACTATAACTACTATATAAATACTTCAAAGTAAGAAAATGGTAGAGAGGTAGATATATCTATTGTGTATCTTTTTATTTTTTGTATCACCTAGCTATTTTGTATATAGATATGATACTGTCTAGTTAACCTATCACATACCCGCAAAACGGGACAAAATAGTAAAACAATAACAGCGCGGTCTCATAGGACCGGTCGGGGATTCATGAATTAATAGTTAAATATTAAGCCTATAAAGCCACAAATTACGACCTCATTAGGTGTCATGTAATGCCTATATGACTTCTACAACCCATTTACTTGGTAACCTGATAGTTCTTGGATGATGGTTTGCCTTTCTGACATCTGACTACCTATAACGAATGTTAAAGATCTACTCGTATGAATGATGACAGGCGATCTTCATCACTATACTCCGTTGGTTTAGGTAGTTAAGTAAAGGTAAACAATCTTGGTATGTCTTTTTATATTAAAGAGGTCGTATATAATAATATACACAAAGATTATTTAAATTTAGTTTATTAGCTAACATCGATTTAGGTCCTATTTGGACCTATTTGCAAAGATTTTTACATACAATTTATAGACAACTATTAGATAAAAAGACATGCCAAGATTGTTTACATTTAGTTAACTACCTAAACCGACGGAGTATAGTCATTAATATAGTTTATTTTTATATGTTGCTATAATTATGCTCTATAGTCTATTGAATAAAATCTTGTTAACTATTTTTATAATCATGGATGCGTTCACAAACATGATAAAACACAAATACATGTTCAGAATACGACCCACGACACGCGGCGCAGTAGTCAATCAATAAACAATTGTGGCAACCGCAAAATTGAGAAATATCATTAAACAACTAAATTTTGTCTGCAATTATAAAAGCAATGGAGCTCAGAAACGGTAGACCTTTTTTCCAAAGTATTGCTGAAATAATATCTCCTAATTAGACAAATAAAAGGCACCGCTTTATTTTTTGCGTTGGGAGTCTTATTCAGTGTTGCCTCTGAGATCTAGATTCTGATTGCTTACCTTCTGATTACTTTATATTCGTCCAAAGAGTAGCAAAATCTAATTAGGACAAGAAAAAGGACTTGTTATTTCGTTATGCCTCGGGCGTGTTTATAGAAGTGCGCTCCGACTGTTTTCTTACCACCATTCGCAAGCAGTGCGTGTCTTTGGTCCGCTGGGTGTGTAATAGGTCCAATACAGTTTTGGCAATGTTTGCCAGGAGATTTGATTGCTCTTATATCAGACATAGCTGTGGCAGATCATCTTTTTTTCAAATTTCAATTTACCCTGCTCACCTTCACTTAAGTCTAGCGCTGATCTATGTCTGTAATCTTGGTTCTCTTGTATTACATCTTCATTCTTGATTCGATAACGCAAGGAAACTTCCAGCATTGCCGTCCCCTTTGCCCTTTGGATGACTTAAAGCTATTTAATGTGGTCCATTATAAACGTACAACGTACATTTAAAACGTATAACATAGCCAAATTGGTCAATTAAAGCATAAATAAACAGCGCCTGTTGTTTACTTGACGACGGTACATACACATACCACAGAATTTTAGTATCCGAGAATTTGTAAGTGTTCGTAATGCAAATAAAGAAGGTCGCGGGACGCGTGATGATTAGGTGATGCTATGAGCTTCAAGAGTCGCAGGGCAATTCCCAACCACCAATCGCGGGTCAATAAGTTCGTCGAGGTTATGCGCGCCTGAAAGAACAGTCAGCAAAATTAACGTTAATTGCTGCTCTTTGACTCGCTAAGACCGATGCCCGCCAAATTGAGGTATTGAAACACAGGTGTGTTTTAGTCAATATAAGTCTAACACTTCTTCTCACTCACATTAGAGCATGAGATGTTATTTGATTTTTTACACTAAAAAGGAAAATAGTTTACTTGGAAGAAAGGAAACTCAATACCAAAGATGGCAGCTAGGTTCAGATGCCTCATCTCTCAAACAAGAAACGTGACTACCGTAACCAAGCTTTTACGGTCGACAGGCAAGCAGTTTTTTCCGCGTTCAAGCGACTACAAAATATTTTCGAAAGCTTAAAATTGTTCGAAACATTTTCAGCAATTTACGATTCCGAGAGTCGGATAAATATTCAAGGCATAAGGCACACGCTCAGGCCGCAGTCAATGTTTGAATAAAACGCTATTTGGTAGCGTTCAATAAACATTACCGTATAAAATATACAAGACTTAAATCAAGCAATATTTAACTCAACTTATTGAAAAATAGAAACCTAGAAGCATTAAAATATTTATTTAAAAAAAAATGTCATAATATTTAGACATTTACACAAAAGGGTTAATTTCTGTCATAATATTTTAAAACTCTGGCAAATAAACTGAAAGATTTAAGCCAAATTGTATTAATTAAAAAAATAATAAAAACTTAATTACTTTTGCAAAAGAAACATTCTTTATAACCGGAGGGGTCTTTGTGTAGAAACCGCATTAACTTTCAAATGACACTCCAATTATTAGATTTTTTCTTCTAATAATCGTGTACAGAAAAAGTTATAATCTTTTATAAGCACATTTTTAATTAGGAGTAAACATTGTCCTTTATTAACAAGTTTTCTATTGCGGTCGTAATGAAAAAGCCAATAAATACTACACTATAAAGTAAAAATTACTTGTAAAAAAAGTAAAAAAATCTGGCTTACTCAAGTAAAACTTCTGGCAATTTCCGCCGCCTTATTTTACATAAAATCTTGTTTCATCGATGTAACGAACGTTGTTTAGAATTTGATAAGATTTCCGTATCCCTGCAACATCAGCTTCCAGTTTCAGCCAAGTCGAATAATGTGGTTGTAGACGGGATTTTGTGCTGCAGGCTTCGTAGAATGTTGTTGACATTATTTATTTTGAACGCGAAATATTGATTGTCGATGTATAACATACTAGCTACTGCCAGTGGCTTTGCCCGTATGATAGAAGAAAATAATGAAATGGAAACATATTTCTGCTTTTCTGCTTTTTATCAACACTTACTTCAATTGATACGGACTTCAATTGATACAGTTGTACACTATGGTGTACAAGTGTATCAATTGAAGTCCATTCAGTAGTTTAGATTCGAGATTAGAGGAGCAGTGGCGAACCAGTGGTAACTGTTCCGACTTGAAGCTGTGATAGTCCAGTGGTAAGTGCCCCGACTAACAAGTAGGTCACGGGTTCAAACCCAACCAGGCGCATTACTTTGTGTAATTTAATTTATAACCACCGCTCTCGAAACGGGAAGGAAAACATCGTAAGGAAACTGGCATGTCCTAGAACTAAAAATTCGAAGACATGTGACATCTACCAATTTGCAATGGGCCCGCGTGGTGGGTTATTGCCCATTCCTTTTCCTAGAGAGAGAGGAGGCCTGCTAGTTAAAAGCCTAACTACATACATTCTTCGGTTCTGAACCACTTCCTTCCAATATCTACTAAGCCGTCACTACTACGAATAAGATATATTTATGTGAGGAAAGCATAACTGTACCGCTTCATGATTTCATGCAATACAAATCAAATCAATTATCAACTTTGAAGCCAACTGTTCTATTGTGCTCACAAACGTTTGTTTGATGAACAATACCACTTTGTTCCCGTTTGACCTATTTTAGCGGATTTGATTTTACGGTTATGTTGCATTTATGATTTTATATTAGGATCAGCTTGTCTAAATGTTTGTTGAATGTATTTATGGTACACTCACGAGCTATACTATATTACTAACATTTTGAAATATTGCTCATCTCCCAGCTTAATAATTTACAGCCTATAAGTTGACCAAAGCTATAGGAATTATATATACAAAATTTGAAAAGGATCGGTTCAATAGTTTTTACACCAACTGTGAATATCGCTCCACATTTTTTTACTGTTTTGTGTTTAAGATCGACGCCGTGTAAGTCTACCGTGGCGAAGGTGGAGTGACTCTCTGATCATATTCATGGTGCAAGCTTAGCCTGAGATCGCCCTAGACTATAAAGAGAAAAGAGAGGCCTTTTCTCAGCAGTGGGACACAAAATAGGTTGTGCTAATAAATGTAAAAATAATAATAATACCTACGTAGCCAACAAGCCTACGCATTATTATTATTACATTTAATAGCACAGGGTGTTAACTTGTTGGAAATAGTAAATAGGTCAAGACGATATTGCTACTTGAACAACTGTTTAAGTGGTAACCTAACTACATGTTTACTTTGAATATAATCCGCCCACACTGTTTCACTGGGCTGGAAACATTCTGTGGTCTTCTTAGAAATATTTTCGTAACCTTTTCCATCGGTATTTTAATGGGATTCTCTGAAAGCAATAAGCTGGTGGTCTGGTGGTAGGTACTAGAAATGTTTTTAAACAAGCAATATGATTTACTAGCTGATTTTTAATGACTATACCCACTTCAGAGTAAAAAAATGTGCCAAAAGAATATTAGGACTAGGTATATTTTCTATAAATATACAAAATATTAATTCTTTGTATAAAAAGTATCCTATAGGTATGCTATTCCAAGGCATGTTCTACTAGTGTACTAAGTTTAATAGAATTCTAAACAGCGATTGGAGCGTAAAGAAGTAACGAACATGCACAAACACACTACATACAAACTTTCACCTTCACAATATTAGTGTGAGTAAACTTAAAATGTATTTATTACCAAACCTTGGTGAATACCAAGCATTAGAATTAGGTGGCATGCGGTCGCCTCCTTCTGCGAAGCAGTAATGCTCGTGAAGGAGGCTGCTGACCGCGAGCGCGTGAGGGAACGGTTCTCACGCCGCCGCCGCCGAGATCCCGATCCCGATTACCGACCACCGTAGGCGCGGTTTCGCGGACGGTGAGCACTGGGTAGCTCGCCGTCCGGCAGTCTGGAAATAATCTGGACCGAGCCCAGTCGTCAACGGCGCATTCTGTTCCACGCACGCCTCAAGGAGATGTCAGCAAACTGTAGGGGCCCGGCAGGGCCGAAGCCTCTGGGGGGAACACGTGGTATTCCTAAAGGTTGACACTGAGTCCCCCCCAGATCGAAGGCAACGAAGGAACGGGGTAGGAGTTTAGTCAGTAAGAGTCTGACACGCCCTCCCGCTCCGCCCAAGAGCGGGAGAAGTCATTCTGATGATTACCCTACCAGAAAAAAAAAAGCATTCGAATTAGAATTAATGCTTGGATACTAAGTTCACGAAATAAATTACCCAGAAATATCCATGTTATTTTGCCCTTTACCAAATTAAATCTTTCACAAGTTTACACAGTTTCTCTTTTTTTTAAATGAGTTACCAACAGCTAAATAAATCTTGAGGCTGGAACGACATGAGATAATATCTTTCCCGCGGTAATCGTTTTTATCGAGGGTTAATCGAAAAGTTCTTACGCGCCATCCCCTTAACTTTTTATCTCTGTCTACTCACTGCTCTAGCGTATAACACCGTATCTACTTCAATTAAACACTGTTTTAGGCTATCATGGTTTATTTCACAATTTAAAATGTCACTTACGGGATATCTTCCGTGATTATTTGTTGTTTTGAGTGTCATCCCGCGATCATGGCGCTAGCAACAGCGTCGAAATATCGGGAACTCAAAACAACAAATAATCACGGAAGATATCCCGTAAGTGACATTTTAAATTACTTCAATTAATTTTAGAGGTATGCAGAACAGGGTATTTCCGCAAACCACCACTAAAAAGGGAAGATCTTTCTACCAAACAAGTGTTGTGTTTGATCCGCACAACTGGCCGACAGTTGATTTCGGACTGTTGTTTGTTTTTTTTTTCACAGAATTGAATCGCTTCAGTAGTTTTTGCGTTAATGTTCACGTTTTTACTGTTCTTTTATATGCTTAGATAATTTGCATAAGAATAATTATGTACCATATCTTGTTATTTTTGCTATTACTAGTTATCAAGATCTCCATTTAACTCCGTTCTCATAATTTAGTTTCCTGATTGTCGTCATTCAGCATGTCCGATGAATCTGCCAACCATGTTTCACTTCGAAATAACATGTCCAGTACGTTTGAATTCTCAATCAGCTGCAGTTGTCTAGCTGACTGATCGATTGAACACGGTCCATCAACGGATGCTGTATGTCATACGTCTCTCCAAAACTTCAAATAGGGTTGACGTATTTCAGATTCAAAGATAGAATATCTAGAAGCTCTAATACGTAACTTTAAAATGCCTAAATCAGAAATCGGTGGAACTCAGAATTAGTGTTGATATTATACAATTTTTTTTTCCCGAAATCCGAAATATCCCTCGTACTAATCAAGGACATGGTCTGCCCGTAATTATAAATTTCATCCAAGTCTGATTAGACGTTTGAGTGAGAAGGTTAAGGAGAAACAAAAAAACATTAATTTTTGTCCATAGTTTACGACGAAATCAGTGAGCATGATAAATGATAAATGATATTTATTTTGCAAATAGGTTTCACGAAACACTTTTACACGTCAATTTTTTTTTGTCATAATTATTAATCTAGATGAGGCCGGTGTTTCCTAACTGACTACCCTGAGAAGAAACACCGAAACAAACTCAGGAACACAGTCTCTTTAAAAAAAAAAAAATATATCCATACAAAATGTATTGGTCAAATCATATGCGAACTATGCAGATTGGTGTCTGAGATGGCCTTTTAAAGAAAGAACCATGCAGATTTGAGTGGACCTGTCCAGTCAGTGCAAGCATTTGTCATTCCTCGTAAAGCTCAACTCAGAACTACTAAGGAGCTCAACGACTTGACGAACAATACAAAGGAAAGGACATTTGGTTAGGCCGCAGAAAATACTCAAATTGCCAGACATAAGTTAAAGTGACTGAAACGAAAGGAAAAAGCAAGCTATCCACATAGTCCTCACATTCACAAAAAAAAAGATATAAATATTTACAAAAAGTAATACTTAACAAAGTAAATATTGTAGTAAAAAAAAAAATTGTATAAAAAAATATGTCAGATTGTAAAAAAAGAGAATATCAATGTCAAATTGAAATATAAGTTGTGCACTTCTCCATTATATTTACAATGGAAAAAATTCAATCAAATACAAAAATCCAAAAGAATAAACGACAGTACAGTGAGTACTGGAGCAGGTCAATCCCAAGCCTTATTGTCCTCAACATAGTCCTTTATAGTATAAAAAGCCTTTTGGCAAAGTTTACGCTTTCCAAATGATTTAAATTTATTGAGGCTTAGTTCTTGAATGTATGTGTGTGTGTATTATAAAAAATATACACTTAATCGGACAAAACACCTCCTCCTTTTTTTCGAAATCGGTTAAAACCCAAGAATATTACGTTACATTTAATTTAAAAAATTCGGAAGAACGAAGAATAAAGTTTCTGAGTTTCCCTCTCATACTGGGAGGGTGGCACCGTATGTAGATAGCAGGTTTGCATAATTGTGTAGGTAACTTTTTATCTTATTAGATAGGGGAACCGCTGGTGGCCCGAGTTAGGAAATACTCGTACAAATGAATATTTTGGTATCGTTTGCTTTCAAGTTTTATGTTTGATTGACTTTTGGTTAAAGATGTTTAATGCTAATAAAGAAGAAAAACCAAACCCATAGTCACACTGCAAATAAGTCACAAAATCGCACTATTTATCTCTAATGGCAACTTAGAAAGAATCGCCATAACGAACGGTCCCGTGCAATGTGCATCTCGTAACCATCGACCGATTCCCACGACCTGCACCAGATTATCGGTCCACCTTATGGGTAGTTTTCCAACGCTGCGTATTGTGGAACGTAATCATCCTTTAATTTTTACTGTTTCTGTTCAGCCTTAACACGTGAAAATAAAATAATTATCTCAAGATAGCAACACAATTTTCCTCTTTATTTTACATTCCAGGAAGTAATTTAACATAGAAATGCAATATAAACATTTAATTTCATGTGATCTCAAAATTACCAGCGTAATATTTTCACACGGTCGGTTGTCGAGTCAGGCAACCGACTGAACCGGACTTTTTATTTTATAAATGTTTCCAGGCCGTAAGAGTGATAAGAATTATCTATCTAATCTCTGTCCAGTTACTTTATTATGAAGCGGTGCGGGTTTTGTAAGCGATGAGGTCCTTTAAATGGTTTTAAAGATAACAAAAATGTTAAGTTTATCAGTCGAACCATTTTTAAATAGAAAAATGTGGTAGAGAGTAATAGTGACCCAATGGCCACGTCATACAAGTTGTAAGTCGTGGGTTCAAACCCAACCACGAGTATTACTTTGTGTTATATATCACCTCTTCTCTCAAAACACTGATGGAAAACAATGAGAGGAAAGCGGCATGCGCACTGGTTCCACGTGAGGAATTACGACCCATTCCCATCGTGAGGAAACCAGCATGTCCTACAACTAAAAGTTCAAAGATATGTTACATCTAACCACCCGCTCTGGGCTTGGGCGTGGTGGATTACGGCCCAATCCTTCACCAAGAGAGGAGGTCTGAGTCCCAGAAGTAGAAACATTAGAAGGCTTCTTCTTCTTCTTAGCGTGTCGATAGCAAAACTCGTTAAACACCTTGCCATGGCCGAATACTGGGCAGTATTCGGCCAAGGCAATACCGTCCACTTATGTTGTCATTGGATCCTTGCGTGAATAGGTATCAGGGCCCGTGATACAAGAAGGAAGGTGGGATATGGTCTGCCAAGAGGAGCCGCACAAATACTGAAGATCAGAACCCCATCTGTGAGATTGACTACTACTATCGACGATATATTTGTTTAATTTCCTACACAAACATAACTTTTATGTATGTATCGCCTCTGTCGCATGTTAAGTCCTTGTCGTATTAATGGAGCACGTTCCACTTTGATTGTTTGACACACTTAGAGCCTGCAAGGAGGATTCGTGCCTTATTGCTATCCAAAACACTCACATAATTATGAACTAAGCTAATAATAGACATACTATTTATAAACCTTCCATAAATAAATAAGGACAATAAAAATCTTGAATGATGGCACCGAGGTTCCTTTTTCCTCTTTTGTCACTTAGTAAGATTCAATAATGTTTTGGTTTTCTTGGGTTTCTTTAATCATTTAACAAATTCACTACTGCCTTAGGATGGATTAAGCCTTATATTTAAGTTTGATTTGTTGTGTATTATACCACGAATATAAATGGAAATTAACAAAATATTTCTTTACTCGTGATTCAAGCTGGTTTTGCTACAAGAAACTTTTATTTCAGTAAACATTTTGCTTAAATAAAAAGCGCTACCGTTACGGGTGAACGGTCAAAGGTCGCTCCCGGATTAACCAAGCAATCTTTTTACCAGAAACTTTAATCGAAAAAAGGGGTCACAAAATGTGTAACAACAACATGGGAACATTATCTAACTTTGTTACATTTTACCGACGTAAGTAACAAGAGAGGGCGGGATGAAAAAGTTAAATAGATTTCTTTTTATTGGTTGTGCACTTATGACAAAATGGTCGTGTCTAGGTTAAGTTTTGCGGCACCGTCTCTTTCGCGGTTCGACGCCATGCAGTTTTGTGTTTGGCGACTTGAGAGTTGCCAGTTTGTCATAGATTTTATGAGATCCATCCGCCGTGCTAAAGAGTGCTCACGGAATCTTTTGCCCTCAAATTTCCCTTGCACCATCTATCGTTCTAAGAGAAAGTTCCAGACCTAAGAGACTCTTTCAATCATGGAGTGGGAGTTTTCAACCGTGTGAAGTTTGAGCCCACCTTTATTCGCCAGCTGTTTCCCTCACAATCGGTTTTTTGCTAGGTCAGCTGACAAAGGTCGCGGTCGACCGACCCTCGTTACACCGACACAGTAATAGAAAAACCGAAATGGATAGCTTAGTAGTAATAAATTAACACAAAACAACGAATCAGTGGATTTTGTTTTCATGTATTTTGGATCGAAATTAAAGAGCACTTTCATTATTGACATATTATGGCATATTCATTTAATAGTAGTGTTGAAATTCTTTAAATTTATTAGTATAGTATGTACGTAAGTTAAATTTATTATTCATACAGGTTTACATTACTACACTAGATCATACCCACAAATGTGATCTCTCTCTGTCACTCAAAAGTTTGCTGGGAGAAAACTCAATTTAATGAGTCAAGCTCGCCTTTGTGCACGAATAGTCAACTCTGGTCAACTCACTGTGTTTTATAATATTAAGTTTTGTGCACAACAAAAAATTAAAAATCAAATTCATTTGTAAGATTTAATTGGTTTTCAAGAATCTGATTTTATTTGTTATTCCATTTCGTTTATGTTACACTAGCTGTCCCCTGCGGTTTCACCCGCATTTTTCATTACTGCTTCGCTCCCGTGGGTCGTAGTGTGATGGTATATAGCCTATAGCATTCCTCGATAAATGGGCTATCTAACACTAAAATAATTTTTCAAATCGGACCAGTAGTTCCAGAGATTACCCCCTACATACAAACTTACAAATTTTACCTCTTTATAATATTAGTATAGATAATAGTGTATTGTATAGAGTTCTTTTTATTGTTGAGTATAAAAATTCAAAGCCGCGATTATTTATATTTTTGTTTCCTGGAAATTTTACTGTATCTTCTAAGAGCCGGTGATAAATAAAATATTCAGCTGTTGTCTGAATAAACAATAGCAGTAAGATCAAGTGGGAGCTAACAGAAGCCGGTATTCAAAGCCAGGAACTAACAGAACAAAAAGCAGTTAAACCTGGACGATTGTGTTCCGCGTCGGCTGCACTTGACTCTATTGTCACTAAGCTCTGTATCTGAATACTGTTTGTAAAACCCTTTTGGTTTTGTTGAGGCTAAGAGGCTTACAATAAATTGCGGTTTAGTGTATTTTCAGGGTTTACGATTTCCGCATCTGATGTTTTTTTAGGTAGCAAATCGTCCAATGGCTTCTCCGGTTCTTGGGCGGAGTGGTATATCATGTGAGATTTTTGCTGACTAAAACCGATTTTTTTGCCTTCGTTACAGAGCCTCGAGGCTCTTTTTCGCACAACTTATGGCCCCAGTAGTGTTCGACCCTACTGGCCCTACGGCTTTCCTGACGTCTCCTTGAGGCGTGCGTTGTCTATTCTATTCTCTGTTTAGCTCCATCATTCTATTTCGTTCACTTACCTGTCATTTTAACAGGTTATTATACATCCCCTGAAGCCATTGAACGAACATTTATAAAGGGTTGTTTAAATGTTTGTTTAGTTCTCCACAAATGTAGCTAATAACATCAATCGTAACTTGTTGTTGTGTCCTATTCAGTGAAGTTGCGCAGAGAAAGTTGTGAGTGCCCGCACTTGCGGACTGCCTAGAGTCTACGTCCTGACGACCTTGCTTAACCGAATCTCTAACGAAAAGACATGGTTGCGTGGCTATAGTGATAAGGAATTCGTAGAAGCACGGATTTTGTCAAGTGATTCAAATTGGTAAATTATACATATATTTGGTTTTATAAGATCCCATGGCGTTCGGTTTTTCGCGGCAGCGCGCATTCGTTATAATATTGAGTAAAACCGATGAAACGATGTACAAATAAGCCCACTTTGATGACCAGTGCTGACACCGCCATTGTTCCCATCGGTCATCTTTTTGATGACCGATGGGAACGTGTACTTTGTACAACAAGATTTGACATGAAATACCTAAAATCCTAATTTAAAAAAATATTGATTGGTTCGCACTATACTACTTAGCTGTGGAAAATGTACCATCGTCATCTTAAACCATTGTATACGCACGCCATAATCATGGTGGAAAATTTCCTATTTGAGGAGTGGTTGGAGCGGCAACACAGTGTAGGTACTCACCGGATATGGCACGTTCGGAAGGTTCCTGTATCGGATTCAGGTAGAAGAAACGCGTGTCACCATTGTGTGAACCGCCCAGAAAATACGGTGAAGCTTTGCCCCGCTTGGGCGGAGCACCGCCGCGTTCTCGTGGAGGCATGTTCCGGAGCGTTTTAGAGCGGTTTAGAGTTCGTTTTAGAGCGGGAGCTGTCATGAGTCGATATTTTCTCATCTCAAAAAAAAGGTATGACATTTACTCACATTTCACACAAACAAGGGTCAAATTTTATGATATTTAACTGGATTTTTCACATTATTTAGAAATATTGTGTTTGCAAACAGTTAGTTCTAAAAACTTATTTCCGGAATCCCTAACAGCAAGTTGGCCGGCTAACACTCGGAGTTAGTTCCCACATATTTTGTTGTTTTCACACTGGCTCGCGTGTTACCAACAAAGCAATGTACACGTAAAGTTCACAACGGAAGAGTTTCGTAGTACGGAGGCAATTAGTCAAGCGGTTGGTGTTAGTTTACTTGTTTTACCAAAATCCTACTATAGTCCGTCTAATGAAAGCGCGACCTGAGAACAAGAAGTTAAATCCAAAAATTTTGTTCGTGGTATTACTAATTAGCGTTTGAATCCCCAACCGGTCCTATGAGACCGCGCTGTTATAGTTTTACTATTGTGTCCCGTTTCGCGGGTATCTGAGTAATTAGTAGGAAAATCATGTCTTAACATTTCAGAATTTTTTTTATTACAATTGCGGCTTAATAATGTTACTTTAATTAGTAACATTATTCATCATATTCATATTTTATTATTAGTAACATTATTCATATTCCATATTCATACATATTAAAAAAAAACTACAGGTCGCGCTTTCATTAGAGTACTAGGTAATATCGTAAAAGCGAAAGTTTTTATACATGGATTGCGGATTTATTTTTTAGGAAAAATATCATCAATGATAGAAAATTATCATCAGCGGAATGTCATTCCGCACTCCCTTGGGATAATTTTCTACCATGGTAAAAAATAGATATAGATATAGACATAGATCAATCTGACAGCCATTTCGCCCGGGTGGGGCGAAATCGCTGGCAGCAGTTAGTAAGTAATAAAGTGGTTGTTTACCAAGATGTACATGTAAATCACAGGTTTATCTTTCATTCAGAGCATTATGTTGGTATAATTTTGCTTAGAAAACTATGAAAAAAATACCGAAAAAGTATATTTAGGTAAAAGTAAGTAGCTTTAACAGCTTTTGTTGCGCACAAAAGTGGGTAGAAAATCCGGCTAAAAAACTCTTATAATAGAAAACTATTTGTTACACCCTTATTTTTCGTTTCATGTTGCTACAATACATGGTACAAAGCCTTGTTATGTGAACGGTCGATCCGAATTATATGTATTTATAGACCTTATAGAAATGTGGTTATTTTCCTATCCTTTTTTTTTTTCTTAGTTCCGGTTAGGGGAATGCCATGACGTCATAAACGAGGCACAAAAGCGGGTTCGTTTGGAGGGGTGACAGTTACTTTTTAAATTCGGACGCCCAATTAAGGGTCAGTCTGGGGCGATGTGTCAAATGGTTCGTATCAACCAAACGTAATGGGAACGTTTTGGTACACTCGCTCATAGTACACCTAAGTCTGTATACATCTAATCATAACTACACAAGAGTGATAGCATAGCATAATCGGCTTTGTAACGTTCCCACTACTGGGACTCAGGCCTCCTCTCTAGGAGAGGCAATGGTTTGCACTCTACCACGCGGGCCCAGTGTTGATTGACAGATGTCACATGTCTTTGAATTTATGGTTCTAGGATATGCCGGTTTCTTAACGTTGTTTTTCTTCATCTCTCTTCTTTTTAGAGAAACGTTGGTGAAATACATTTCGCAAAGTAATGCGCCTGGTGGGATTAGAAACCGCAACGTACGATTTGTGAGTCGAGGCAGTTACCATTGGGTTTCATGAGTTATACTAACTAATTTCATAAAAATCAAACGTCAGTAAAGGAAAAGGTTTTCGATATAACGTTAGATACTTGGGCATGTGACACACTGAAACGATCCCACGGTCAATATTTGATTTGGTTTCAACCGGCCTTTCCCGTGTCCATGTTTTCAAATAGCTTTATGTAACGGCTCGTTGAACTCCTAGCCTATTTCAGCTGCACTTGATTCTGGCCGGTTTTTTTTTAGTCATAAGCCAAAGGCTATGGAAGTCGATTATAATATTTATTTAAAATTTAGAATAGTTTTGCCATTGACACGTTAAGAAGAAAAAGCGCTGGTAATTTGTGCATATAATTTGAGGGCAGTATAAAATTTTAAAAGCAATTAAAATTCCACTGGCGCTTAAATTATAAAACAATATTTAATATATTTTACTCGCTACTTCATCAACGTACAACTCGTAATAGTATATATCAGTAAGTACTCTCATAAATAATTCATTTCGTGCTTGCTATTTATTTCGAAAAAATCATATATCTATATATTTATTTTACTTTCAGAAAAAGAAAAGCAAAAGAGAACAATCCGGGCGAATTAAATCTGGTTTTGGTTCTTCTGTTTTTTGCGCCAAGTAATCAAAATAAACAATATCTTATGTTTTAGTTATCACTATTTAAATTATATTCATTGTTTACTAATAAGATAAAAGTGTGCCTTTGTCTGACAAAAAGACCTTTTTATGGAAATAAGTTTAATATTGTGCAGATTCGCCGCGGCCTCACATCCGACATTCCTTCCTCTGTAACTTTCCTTAGCCAGCTTTTGTTTAACAGGAAATTACTATTGCTCTGTGCTCTTCTCTATGATAATACTAATAGCTGAGTTTTCATACGGTGCACGGAAGTTATGTTATATTGGATGACATTATTTATAGAACCTCCAGACGATTTTAATTTAAGATTTTAATTTAATACTGGGATTATACCATGACTAAATAATTTTTTACACCACCTGCTCGATAATGACCCTATTATGTGTCATGTAACCTGCACTTAAAGCAACTCGTTATCACCTAGGGAGATAATACAGTATGGCCGATCCCTAGGGCATAATGGTTTTTTTTTTTAATTTAGAACGTCAAATACGTCTTCAGTAATTTAAAATGTACGTGTATCAAACAAATTAACCCTACATTACTACTCATGTTGCGACGTACAAAGAAACTACTCATACGCCCGCGAGGCGCATCATATTGACTAATGATTTATTCAAAACCTATAAGTATAATTGCTAATGTTTTAACTGTTTATATAATTGTGTATATTACTAAAAAGGAAAAACCCCAATTTTAAATAATATTTATATATTTTTATTATAAAATCATTAATCAAATAAATGTTAGGAACAAATTTAAGGAACTTAGGCAATTAAACAGTCTTCTCATTAAAAATTAAAAAAAACGTCTTTAAGTCTACACTTCTCTTAAAAAATAGTAAATAATGAAGTAATTATCTAAAAAAAATTAACAAAGTAACAAAAAAATATTTTGGATGCATTCGATACAAACATGAACTCGATGTTCGCTGCAAATAGATTTTTGACACTTTAGATGTACAATAAGAGCAATTTTTTCTTTTTTTTGGTGGCGGTGGACCCTCATTTTCTACAGCAGAGTAATCGAAAGGTTTTTCAGGATGACTTCGATATAATTTCGGAAATTGCGTTTCAACGTAGGTGCTTCTAGTCTTTTTTGTAGTTTTATCAGCAGTTTATCTTAGTTTTATCTTCTGTGACTCTTCTATTACTAGTCATGATGTTGAAATTTCAAAACGTACCTAAAAAAGATAAAACACACCGGTAGTAACTAAAATTACAAAAAAAAACACTAACAAAATAATTTAATGTATAGCGCAAAACTTACATACAAGCTACTCATACGTCTTTGGAGCGCCAAGGGTAGTAATATCAAAAAAACTAGCAGACTTACCGTAACGCAACCACCGTCATGTGACACGTGCTGGTGATGACTGAGATGTCCTTGAACGTCAATGCCGTACGCGCGAAGGATAAGAAGAGAGAGCAATATATCAAAAACGCGGGCGCCTCTGCGACGTAGAGTAGTAATCTAGGGTTAAAAAAAAAAACTGGCCACTAACAAAAAAAAGAATAATAAATGTGGTTACATACTGAGGAAAAGGTTAAGGAGGTTCTAAAAAAGAGTAAAGTTATAGAGTAATATTGAAATATTGAATTTTGTTTGCTTCTAATTTGGAGTTGAGATTAACATGTAAATAATGTTGCATATATTTTAATTTATTTATAATTTGTTTTATACAATATATAGTACCTAGTTAATGAATCGTAGTAGACTTGTAATTATCTCACAGATGGTGTAAAAAGTAGAGTATCCAACACGGGAGTAAAGCTGTCTTTGTCTTGGGCGGCTTTAATTCCTCACTTCACTCAGGTTTCTCTATTAACTCCCTCGCAATGCTCGGGAGTTAATTATATAAATCCCTCACTGACGTTCGGGATTAAAACTTAGCAACCTTCGTTTTGTTCGGAATTAAACATGCCGCCCTCGCCTTAAAGACACTGCTTTACTCTCTAGTCACATAATCTACTATAAAATGAAGATTATTACTCGTTCCGGATATGGAAGTAAAGTTAGTTTACATACACACACATACACTAATTTTCCTGTTAACTACCAGCACTAAAATCAAATTGCTTAACTTTATACAAACATATTAATAGACTTCCATTATAGCCTTCCGGTTTCTAGTATAAAAGACATTTCGTATGTTTTATAAAATCACATCACTATTATAATTTCCTATTTTTGGAGATTATTTAGAAAGATATCAATAAAAAGTTAACATAATGTAATTTGTGGATAAATGTAATCAAGACGTGGCAGAAAATAAAGTAAAGAAATTTGTTAGATGTGCCGTACATTGTAGTGACATCTACTACATATGACGTCACAGAATCCTGCATCGCGCAAGCAAAGTTCTACGCGCGATTTAATTAAGCACAATAGCCCGAAATCATCTATCGGGCAGTAGCCCAACGGACAAAACACCTCGTCTAGTCGGAGGATCCTCCTTTTTCAATGTTTGGAGGTTTGTGGGACTTTACTCTCAGTTGACTGGCCCATTGGTCAAGTGGTTAGTGGCCCTGACTGCTGCGCTGGAGGTCGTGGGTTCGATTCCCATCCAGGACAAATGTTTGTGTGATGAGCACGATCATTTGTTCTGTGTCTGGGTGTAATTTATCTATACTACATATAATAAAACAGTAAAATTGTACATTAATTGGCGTGCATAAGCATTAATTGGCGCAAAAACCACTGAACCGATCCTGTTCAAATTTTGCATACATAATCCTTATAGGACCCTTAATGATATAGGCTATATTTTATCACGCTATTTGCTATGGGGGGTGAGCAATATTGCATTTTGTCGGTTTTGAACGAGTTGCCCCGAGTTCGAATCCCACTTACAATTTATATTTCTGTCAATGTTTTATCTTATTGTTTTTGGAAAAAAAAATACTTTTACCATTTTTTCATAAGAAAATCAACATTCCTATTTGATTTTTCCCAAATATTTTGTAAAAACTAATCAAAACACGTTATAAAATCCAAGCGTCCACGAAATTCACATAATACAATGTTACATTAGTCCATTTAGCTGCCAATTTATCTACTGAAATGAAAATCATCACGCTATTATGGACGAAGAGCGGGGCAGTCATTTATGACATTTATATGAGAACGTCTATTTTGCTTAATTTTCGTCGGACATTGCAGCGCGATCGATTAATGACTAGACTGGGACGTAACACGGTGGTGGTTCGAATCCCAAGAGGTGTTTTAGAAAAAGCTTTTTTTTTATTTTTGTAACATTTTTTTTCACAGATTTTTGCATTCTCACATTTTTTTTAACAAAAATATTACCAAAAGATATTATTATTATTGTTTAACAAAAAAAAACCCATGGAGACAAATTTTACAACTGCGGAGTTGCACCCCGTTTTCAAAATACAAACAATGACATCCTTCTTCTTCTTCCTGCCCTTATCCCATATTACTTGGGGTCGGTGCAACACGTTTTCTTCTTCCATTCTGTCCTGTCGTCCGTCACACTATCATCTGCCCTTTTCTTTCATATCAATCCTTACACAATCCATCCATCTTTTCTTTGGCCTTCCTCTCCCTCTCCATTCTCAAGAACTCTTTTAGTAACGTGCTTTTAATTTCTCCTCTTCACATGACCACACTAAGACAAACGATTTCCTTTCAAAATACAAACATCCATTTATTATTTTTTAAATAAAGGCTATTTTTAGGTGATTTCTTCCACTCTAGGAAGGAGCACGAGGGGATGTCAGACTTTCACTGACCAAAACCTACACCTTTGTATGTTCCTTCTTCGCTTTGCGTTCCAGGACTCCGGGTGGAGGTGATCAGCAGTAACGACCTCTCACGTCCGGTCCTGGTATAGAGAAAGAAGGTATGGAAAGCAGTCATCACTTCCTTCCGCAAATAAAGCGAAGAAGGTAGCAGAAAGCGCAAAGATGATGCCCTTGGCATTACGAGTCGCAGGGCGATTCCATGCTACCGTTAGCGCGGAGTTTTGGACGGTGCACTATTGGCATTTCGCTGTTGAATAAAGACTGGTCTTAGTCGACTGACGTTGCGTTATGTGCCACGCGCACCTAAAAGAGATACCATAAGCGAACGGCCCTAACGGGCTTCGATAGCTGGAAAATTGTTCGTATAGGGCATCTAAAGGAACAAAGTGGGTATTTTTTACTGATCTGCATGCTCTACCCGTGAAAATCGAGAGTTTACAGACTGCGTTTGATCATCAGCATGTGAAGTCGGCTAGGTGAAAATACTCGCAAACAAGAATTCGTTTATTATTCTCACTAAAGAAAAACATTTATTTGGTGTATTAGGGTGTCAGTCAAATACCGCACCAGAAAATTCCTGCCTCAATAAACAGGTCATATAAACACAAAAAAATGATGGTGATCGGTAAACGCCCTATACATATGACACCTGGGAAGTGTCCAAATGGCGATGGGAGGGGCCTAAGGATGTCCTGTTTCGCACGGTTTCAGCCACGTTGCTTCACTCTAGGAGGTGACTGCTTTCCATTCCTCCTCCCAGCTCATACCATGATCTGAACTAGGGCAGGAGGATTCTGATTTTGACCCGCAAACAGTAGGTACGGGGGTAATCCGCCCTAGCGGGATAACTTCGATCGTAAGGTCCACCGTGTCTTCCCGCCGAATCTAAAACATCTACCTCCCGAAACACTCATGTTCGGTTAGGACCTGCGTAAAGCGCAAGGTGAGGACGTCATGACTCTGTAGTCTCTCTTTAAAGAGTGAATTTATAATAGTAATAATCGTGGTGTGCCAAAATTAGTCGCCCTAGAATGTAAATTGCAACTAAAAGAACACTGTGGAATTTAGTTGGTAAAAGTCTGATACTCTCTCTCGGTCCACCTAGAGTGGGAGAAGGTATTTGGTGGTTACCCAACAAAAAAAGAGGCAAATACTAAAGGCGGTTATCTGCCCTAATTTGGTTTTTTGAAGAACAAATCATTTTAATTTTGATTTTATCGCAATATGAACTAAACTAACGACTTTACCCATAGAGTAGGCAACTATTTAGAATGCGAACTCTGCGGCACTGTACTTCGTTGATGTTTTTAAGGCAATTGACGTCGTGCGGAAGAAAAGCCCGGGTGTTACCATTGGGTGGATCGCCCGGAGGACACGTTAGAGCATAAAGTACTGGTGGGCCACGCTTAGGCGGAGCACCACCGTGTCCTTGTGGGGACGATCGGTGACAGCAACCTCTCGCGCTGGGCACTGGTACAGGCCATCATCCAGAGCGAGGAGTAGTGGCAAGCAGTCCCCTCACGCCCCAGTCGCTGGGATTCCGACCCCAATTTAGAGCCACCGTAGGAGTGGCTTGCGAATGGCGAGCAATGGGTAGTTTACCATCTGGCTGTCCGGTAATAATCCAGACGGTCAACCGTGGGTATTGTTCCACGCGTGCTTCAAAGAGATTTTAGCAAACTATAGGTGCCCAGCAGGTTCGAAGCCTCTAGGGCCATGGGCGAGCTTCCGAAAGGAAAACCCGGAACCCTGGAACGAAGGCAAAGAAGTAACGAGGTAAGGTTTAGTCAGTAAAAGTCTGACTCACCTTCTGAGAAGTCATTCTGATGATTTTCCACCTAAACAAGAAACCTGGGCACGCCGTCATTGCGGCGGTAAGTTTCCTCTTAGAGGAGTGGTTGGAAAGAGATCCTCACGTTCCGTTCCGTTCACGTTCACGGTCCTCACCAGACACGGTAAGTTCGGGAGGCTCCTGCATCGGATTCAGGGGAAAAGGGCGCCTCAGCCAGACTTGGGCGCACTGTCTGGACCGCCCGGAGGACACGGTGGAGCACACGGTAGAGGTATGGCGGTTGCCTTCTTCTGCGAAGCAGTAATGCTAGCCAAGGAGGCGGCCGACCGTGAGCGCGAAAGGGAACGACCCTCACGCCCCCGCCGCCGTCAGGATCACGAGAACGATTTCCGACCACCATAGGTGCAAGCTTGCGGACGGCGAACACTGGGTAGCTTGCCGTCCAGCAGTCCGGTAATAACCCGGACCGAGTCAAGTCGTCAACTGTTCCACGAGCGCCTCAAGGAGATGTCAGCAAACTGTAGGGGCCCGTGGCAGGGCCGAAGCCTCTGGGGACGTGGATCGGTATTCCGAAAGATAAGCTCGTTGTCCCAAAATTGAAGGCAACACAGGAACGGGGGTGGCGTTTAGTCAGTAAAAGTCTGACATGCCCTCCCGCTCCATTTAACAGCAGGAGAAGTCATTCTGATGTTTACCCATTTGAATTATAAAACCTAAACAAGAAACCTACTGGGGCTATGGTTTCGCTTCTGAAAGGGAGACCCTGGAACGTAAGGCAAGGAAGGAATATATAAGTGAGTCTTAGCCAGTAATAATCTGACACGCACTTCCGCTTCACAGAAGAGCGAAAGTCATTAGATGATTTCCCAACTAAAAAAAGTACTAATTGGAGTTTTAACTTAAACAGTTTTATGTAAAATTAATTATTCAGATGTTTTCGGAAGTATAGGATTAGTTATAAGTAACTTTGTGCAGTTTTACGAACTTAACGCGGACAAAGTCGCGGGCAACAGCTAGTCTATAATATGTATGTATTTAGAAATATATAAGTATGTTTATCAGTTGTCTAGTACCCATAACACAAGCTCTGCTTAGCTTGGGACTAGATGGCGTTGTGTGATAGTCGTGGAATATTATTATTATTATAGTTCCACCTACCTCCAAACATCCGTACTTGTGGTTAATGGTCCTCCTCATTTATCTTTTTAAAATTCTTAAATCCTAATCATCAACCTTCATCATTTTACGAGTGTTAAGTTTAATAGACTCATTTCGGTTCGGACTTTTATAAAGATACATTTTAAGTGAGGTCAAAGTCACTCAGATTTGTTTTGTATTACATTAATTTGCCAACGTGATGAAGTTCAGAGGTCCGTGGAGTCATATTAGACAAGCGGAAAATGTCACAGCATAAGTTTTATGAGAAATTTTCCGTACCTTCATAACTTTATTATTTCTTGGACAATATTGTGTTAGAGATTCGCACTGAAAGTAGTTCCCTTTTGAGTGGTGTTTGTTAGAATTCAAATGTACAGGCATTTGAATAAAGGAAACACAGTTTTAATAAGATCTTTCGCATATCTGTATACCCGTCTGTCACAATTAATTCGATCTGAATCTGCTGGGCCGATTAAGTTACAATTTGATACACACATTATATATTTTGAATGTCTTGATATTTACTGAGTGATTAAGGTATCTAATACATTTAATTCATACTTTTGAAACAAATTAATTTTATTATTATCTCCGAAATTCCGGAACCTAAAATTTAGGAAAAGAATTCGAGAATGTGGGGTCCGAGCGCCCACCAATTGTTTAAAGACCTATCTAAACGCCTTGTTGACACTTCGCGTGACCCAAGGGCTGGCTTTTATCTTGGTCAGAGAATAAGCATTGCCATACAGCGTGGCAATGCTGCCAGCGTTTTGGGTACTTTACCAGTCGACAGCGATGGAGAGGAGTTTTTCGACGCCATTCTTTAGGTTAATTTTTAGTTAGTTATTTAGGGTTTTTTTATTATTTTATTTCGTATAATCTATCTTATTAGATTGCACACTCGATACTACTCTTACCTTCATCATGGCAAACTATTCATCCGACCAACAATTTGTTATCAACAATGCTTTGTATTAAACAACCCATAGAAATAAGACAAAAGCGTTTATCGTCTGTTCTTTAAACCCGGAGATTAAAATACCATTTCAACGCAAAAGAACTGGCGTCATTCCTATAGTAAATTTGACATTACTTGTGTCAATTTAGTCTCAGGGTATAAAAAACAGACGATAGTACCAAGAAAACAACAAAACCCAACAAACAGTTGGTAGGTACGGCGAAACTCGGGAAAATTAAAGTAAAGAATACCTAAAATTTCATAGGACAGAATTCTGAAACAGAGCCTTTCTTTACTAGGGTTTTTGTATTTTAACAACATTTAGGATTAGATCCCTAGGCGTACAAACGTATTTAGCGGCAGTTTCGTGCTCGAAATCGAGCACATTTGTATCAGCTACGTTACTCTAATAAACTCGAACCGTTCAAGTAAATGGAACAGAAAATCTGTTTGGAGGACTATAGTTGGACCATCTGCAGTAAAAGATGTTATCTTTTTTTTTGGATGAAATTACCACAAAATTTTAAACTTTGTTTAGTGTGTTGTTATTTTGTTTTCATATTTTGGAAATATGCAAGCTCAGATGATTTCAATTAGGTACTTCAAAGTATATACTTCTATTATGCGTATGCGTATAAACCTCAAACCGTTTTTTTTACCGAGTTCATAAAGGAGGAGCTTCTATGTTCTTCTGTAAGTAGGTATGTTTTTTTTGTAGAAATCATCAAAATGACTTCTCCCTCTTTGGGTGGAGTAGAAAGGCGCGTCAGACTTCTAGAAGCCACGTCTATTCCTTCTTTGCTTTAATTCTGTTTCGTTCAAACCAGTTTCCCAATTTGTATTATGACGGTGGGGTTAGGGAGTTTGATGATACTAGTAGAAGACGGATATTAGAATTCATTGATATCATTCGAAGGTTGATAATTTTCCTACACGAATACATAATTAAATATTAAATTTATTCAATTTCGATATTCAATGATATCTTATCAAAATGAATTGATTCCCGTAGCGACTCTGAAATCAATTCTGGGAATTTGTTATAAAGAAAATCTCTCGTTTAAATAACTTCGTATGCCTAAATTATTTTCTCCATCTTCTTGATTTTTGTTCAATAAAACGGTATTATACCGACGGCTTCTTTAAGTTATAACTCAATAACATTAACGAAGCCAGAGTTAATATTATGTTGAGACCGTGACCTTATTCCTTTTAAATATTCCGAAACTTTATAATTATTCTGTTGTAGTTTTGTTTTATGTGGTTTTTCTGTTCTGTTGTTGTTGTTCTGTTGTTTTGTGTGTTGTCAATTTGTTTCTATTGTTAGTTATATTTTCCGTTATAGTTGTTGTTATTCTGTTACCTATTACAAAAGTAAGAAGACAAAGATCAGGGTTAGTTTCGGTTGTTTTTTTTTTATTTGTCAAGTTCCCTAAATTTTGATTTTTCTACTACGAGAATAATTTTATACGGATTTTTTTTTGTTTAAACAATGAGAGTCGAGTAGTCACTCTTCTACATCGCTATTGACTGATAATTTGCCGAAAAGACTGCTACCAGACTAGATTTAATATTTCTAACCTTTACATTATTAACACTAATTTTAAAAATGCTACACAACTTCCAAAATACACACATCAAAAGTGTCTAGGGATCAAGCATTTTTATGCGGATTTCTTGAGATTGAGATGTGGCTTTGTAATAAATTTATGATTTTATAAATTTATATGGATCCTTTTTGGTGCATTTCATAATTTGAATCAGGAACTGTGAATCAAATTCGAGTAAAAGATGAAAATCAGCTGTCAATATTTTCCCTATAAAAACATACAACGCATTGAAGACATTATTAGTGCTACTGTTTCCCTACTACTGATTAAAACCAACGTTATTATGGAGCGGCGACGTCATTTAAGCAGGGAAGAAATGCTCAGAGCCGTGGGAATGATAGAAGCTGGTTCCCGGCAACGTACTGTGGCTTTAGCTCTGAATACAAGTCAGAGTGTTATCAGTCGACTTTGGACACGTTACCGAAGCACTGGTACCGTGGCTGAGCGCCATGGAGGACGGTATCGCTGCACCACACGGAGACAAGACCGATACATTCAAATCTTAACTCGAAGAGCTCCAACAATAACCGCCATGATGTTAGCCGTGAGGCTTCATCACTCTTCAGGGAACTTAATTAGCGACCAAACAGTCAGAAACCGCTTGCATGAAGTGAACCTTCATTCCCGAAGACCGCTACGGGTACCACCTATAGCAATGCACAATCGTAGGATTCGATATAAATGGGCTCTTGAACACAGAAATTGAAGAATATTCTTGAATAGAAGAACAATGGCGTTTCGTGTGCTTTTCTGATGAGTCTCGTTTTGGTATGAGACCGGATACAAGACGTATACGACACTGGAGAACCCCTGGACGCCAACAGCGATTAAAATCCTGCCAGGAAGTCCATCCTTATAGTGGTGGAACCATCATGGTATGGGCGGGTATTTGGATCGGCGGAAGAACTGAGTTGATTTGGATCAGAGGCAACCTCAACGCTCAAATTTATGCTGAGACGATTGTATCAGACGTCATCGTTCCTCTACAAGTGCAAATCGGTCCCTTATTTCAGTTAATGCATGATAATGCACGACCGCACACCGCAAGAGTTGTAAGACAGACTCTCGCCGCAGCTAACATCAATGTCCTGCCCTGGCCTGCTCAGTCGCCAGACTTGAACCCGATTGAGCATGCATGGGATATGCTACAGAGAAGAGCTCTGCCGAATATGGAGGGTATCCAGTCGCAAGAAGACCTTTTTTTGTTGTTGCAACGAACATGGGCGGCCATTCCACAGCGTGATTTGGATGAACTCATTTTGAGTATGCCAAACCGATGTTCTTGTGTTGTTAGTGTTCGCGGTAGAAACACGGATTATTAATTGTTTAAGTTACCCAATAAAATTTTAAAGAAAACTGTTATTTCAGTCTTTTTTTCGAACTTGGTTCAAATGTCAAAAATCCCTTTATTAGGAAAATGGCAAATTTCTTTATTAATGCAAGGGTGACTTGGTTTATCGTTACTGTGACAAACGAAAACACTTTATTTGATGAATCCTTAAAGAAAATTTTAATTAATATCAATCAGGAGAAAAGTTATTGCAAAAATATATGTTGATCCCTAGACACTTTTGATGTGTGTATTAAGGTTTTCGTCCATCCTTATTTTCCGTACTAACGGAAATATAACACTATGTCAAGGTTCACGTTTTCACGTAAGTAACTTGCCACATCAAATACTGTCACACATTCACGTGTATATTAATTTCGGTTAAAATTGAACTGAATATGCAAATATGAGAGGTGTGCGTCACTTAACTATGTCGTAATCATTCAGTTTACATCCTGTACCTCGTGTTTGCATGTGACAGGCTCATTTGTTGTAATGGAAACGGCAATTTAATCAAGGTATAATATTAATGCTATTAAAACCGTTCAGTATTGGCTCTGAAACATTGTCTAATAGGTACTTAATTTTTTTACCTTATTATATTACAAGAGCAGTGGTATTAGAGCAGTGGCGGCCCAGTGGTAACTGCCCCGACTTGTAAGTTGTAGGTCGCGGGTTCAAACCAAACCTTTGTGTAATTTATTTAATCGCCGCTGCTCTCAAAACGGTGAAGGAAAACATCGTGAGGAAACCGGCATGCCCTAGAACCAAAAATTTAAAGACATGTGACATCCGCCAATCCGCACTGGGCCCGCGCGGTGGATTACTGCCCACTCTCTCCCCTAGAGAGGAGGCCTGTGTACCAGCAGTGGAAACATTACAAGGCCAATAATGCTAATCATCATCTGCCTAGCCTTTTCCCAACTGTATTGGGGTCGGCTTTCAGTCAAGCCGGATTTAGCTGAATACCAGTATTTTACGAGGAACGGCTGCCTACCAGACCTCCACAACCCATTAACTGGGGTAACACGGTACTTCATGGCAAGACTGGAGTCAGATTTACTGGCTTCTGACTATCCGTAACGACTGCCAAAGATCTCCATATGACAGCCGGGACCAACGGCTTAACGTGCTTTCCGAGGCACGGAGGAAACTCGTTATGTTAAGATGGTCACCCATCCACAGACCAACCTAGGCAAGCGTTGCTTAACCTTGAAGATCGACCTGTGCGGCTGTTATTATTTAGCCACGAGCTCCTCAACTGATACATCCTGTAATAATTTATTTATCTTTACACTATTACAATTTTATATTAAACTAGCGTTTACCCGCGGCTTCGCTCCTGTCAAATGTCTACCCTACATATCCTACGCTACCCTACCTACCCTACACTACCCTACACTACCTTACACTACCCTACACTACCCTACACTACCCTACACTACCCTACACTACCCTACACTACCCTACACTACCCTACACTACCCTACACTACCCTACACTACGAGAACCATCACTGAACTTCAAGGAACATTTAAAAAAAAAAAACAGCCAAATCGGTCAAGCCGTTTTCATGTGATGTCGTGACAACGAAAAACGGGTTTCATTTTTATATATATAGATTGCAAAGAAATCTTTTATTCTATTTTGGTAAAGAAAAGAAAAACCAAACACATTTGTAACTTAATCTTCCGAAGAAATAACCAACAACTTAAGTTACGTTCCCCAGTCATTAATACAGGTAAATGATAGAACAAATAACTCAACAAGGGTTTATTCTAACAAATTATTGTTGTTATAAAGAAAAGAAAAGCTAATAGGTATGTACGGAGATCAGAATAAACTTTATTAAAATCATAATAGTAACAAACTTATGTCACTTCGCATTTGTATGTGTTCAGAAGTTTAAAAAACTTATATCTGTATTCTACGAAAATATGGAAGGAAGTACTATTTCTCGATGAAAATAAAACAAGGAATACGACTGAAAAGACATAAAAACATCGTATTTTTCAGAACCCAATGAGTGGAATTCCCTGCCGGAGTCTGTGTTTCCGGATAGTTACAACCCAGGAATCTTTAAGTCAAGAGTGAATAGGTTACTTCTCGGTAAGCGCGCTCCATCGTCGACCGCATCGTCGCTTTCCATCAGGTGAGCTAGCGGTCAAGCGCACAGTACCTATAGAAACTAACAAAATAAAACAGGCACAGGTAGCTACCCTGTTTTTTGTGTTACCTAATGGAAATCAGGTTGATATGTGTAAGAATTTCGTAACACTAAATATAATACAAGCATTTTAGAGGAAAAACACTTCTAAAGTTATTCTTATTTTTTCCGACCAGAAGCTACAACAGAAAAATACTATTGACGACTCGTCCTAAAATATATTTTTATCTCGTTATTTGTTCAAGCGCACTGTTTCTAGTTAGTATTGAAATCTCAGTGTGAATTGTGAATTTGTACTGTTGAAATAAAAAGTTCCATGATCCGTGAAAGGGTCAGAGCTATTTTCGATATTATACCTACAATAGTGTTAGGAACATAAACTAAAAGGTATAAACAGACATATATAAAAGGTAAAACTGACTGGCTGACATATCAATGCACAGCCAAAACTATGGGACTAGGAGCGTGAAAAGTAACGTAGGCGAGCACCAGAGAAGATTCCAAAATTCACGCCCTAAGGAAATGGGTACCCAAAGTTTTGTAGCGGTGCTAATATTCTGCAAACCACGAGTTTTCTTTTACCATCCTCTATTCGCTAAAGTTTGTATCGAGAAACCTATTTTCACGCGAGCAAAGTCGCTAACAGAAGCATTAACTCCTCGAACTCCTCGCACACTCTCTCTCTCACTCAACACGTACACTCATTCACCACATACACACTCACTTACCACACACCACACACACACCCTCTTATCAACACTCTGACTCACCCACACTCTGTCACTGTTACAGGCTTAATATAAAGTATTGTTTGCCTTGCTAAATTATTTTTGTTGCATATATTGTTTTTTAAAATAAAATATATATGATGCTCTTCATCCACCTATACTTAAATAAAATGCGTAGGATTTTTTTGTATTTCTTCCGGGAGAGGGCACTGGCTTCTGTAACACAGGTTAATCACCTAGTACAGAAGTCAGGGACTTCAATAAAAATTGTACCAATGTCCTATGCTAAATAAAGATTATTATTATTATTATCTTTATTCATTTTTCAACACACATTATTTACATTTTTAAATATTTTTCACAAAAACATACAAAAAAGAAAAAAAAACATTTAAAAATATATTATTATTATTATTATTAATAGAATGTACCGGTATTGAAAAACCGAAACCAAACGATTTCTGTATATAATTCTGTTTTGTTCACCAATTTGATTGGGAGAGCTGTCTTTCACTACAAACGTCTAGGCAACTGCTAAATGTCTCCCTCGAGGCTGAGATGGATTGACGTACTCACGAAGGTAAATCTTTGTTCACGAATACACAATGTATTGTTGCCACTTCATGACGGTGACCTCAATTCTGTGTTTGGAAGGAAAGATTCTCTACTTAATTTTTATTTGTTTTAAATAATAATATTGTATAAATAATATGTATTAATACAATACACAATTAAACAAAAAAGAATTGTTTCTTAAAAAAAAGAAACGATAAATACAACATTTACGAGTATATATGTAAAAATAAAAACTACTACACACATTTCGTACAATCAGGAGGGAACTGTCTACTGAGTGAGCGTATGCGTGTGAGATGTTGTGTGTGTGGTATTTACCTGTTTTATGAGTTTGTTGCGGACCGAATAGCCGGTAACAGTTAGCATACAAATATACAAATTCAAGAATATTACGGTGAATACAAACACTGTCTCTGTGCTAACATCACACAGCATCTCTTGAGATATAAAGTGATCTATTCTACTTCCATCTAAAGCCGTCTCTCGAGGATTTAGAGCGAGATGTTTACACTTCAATACCTTACAACAGGTAAACAGATACAGATTTCTGAGAATATAGGATTATGTAATAAATATACATTACATCTTGATACAAGTGGAGTATGTTTATCGTTTAGACGGAGGTGAAATTAGCCCGAGCTGCAACGAGGGTATTATAGTTTAAAATAAGGTAATAAGGTTGACAGGTAGAAATTGTGTCTGTACTTCTGTGAGCATAAAGTGATTAATAAATAAATAGCAGTAAAAAGAGCTCAGTATAAGTTGCACAAACAACGTTTTCCGTCTTTTTACTAAGGTTTAAAAATCTTTTTTTAGCTATTTATAAAAATTAAATAAAACATCGTTCCGTTCACGTCACGTTTTTGTGCACCTGGACACCTCTCGATATGTTTAAAAGGAATTTCTGCTACTTTTTTTATTTCGGGTTTTTTTTCCTGAAAACCTTTCCCTGGAAAGCTTACAATGAAAGAGAATTCGCTTAAACGCCCTTGTATGGAGTAAGGGAAACGTTATGCGACAGGATATACAAAAATCAGTAACCTTTTGAGGTTATTGCGTTTTTTTGACATGTGTAATCATCGCGTGGCTTATCCTTTTCTAGGGCAAACTGGACAGACGAGCCTGACTTTTATTGACCATAAACCACATCTAGGATAGAAGATCTGAATGAGAAGGCCATGGTCTTATGAAGGGTTTCCCTTTCAGAAGTCAACCCATGGTCCTAGTAGGCTTCGGCCCCCTACGGTTTTGATGACATCTATTTCTGGGGGCGCGTGCAACACTACACGTCATCGACGAGCTGGAGTCATCGAGAGGCTGGTAGTTTATTTATTTATTTCAATTGCTAGCTATACTTACAGTATGCACCAAAGCGTATAGCAAGACAACACGAGGTTGAGGTCTACGCTTCCGTGAACAGTTTTATTTGGTCTTATTAGTGTGGGTCTGCTGCTCAATAATAAGTCCCTGAGTCAACGCCACATTGTAATGGTGTGACTCGCTATATAGCGCGGCGTCCTCCCCGTAGGCAAATCAACGTAGTTGCGGTTGCGAAGCGATCCGATGTGGATCCCGCGAATTCAGCGAGATGCAGCGTAATTGTCTTACGTGCACGAGAAGTCACCGTTTCAGCCGCTATTTATGTAAAAGAAGTCACTACACTTGAAGAGTTAGCGCAAAAAATATTAAACCTTCTAATCGCGTTCGCTTCGCTTCGCTCAAAGCCGCACCGCACCCACATGCGGTCACGTAGGCAGACGCAATGGAGTATCGATTGTTTACTCTATGGGCGGCGATACCGCGTAAGATCCAACACACAGAGAAATCACTTCCTGGCTGAAGGCTTTAATTCATTAAGGCCGCCATGGGCTAGTGTGGTTAATCTCTCGAACGTTCGCGAACATTCACCCAAAACGCCTCACGCATTGAGGATTTTTCGTTTTTTGTTTGACCTTGACAAGGGGCGCGTACGAGAAACGCGCGAGAGGTTAAGCATACGACAACCTCATTAGTCATTTAATGAAGTCAAAGATTCATAGATATTTGGCAGCTTTCTGAAACCAACTCTGGTTACTAGTGAGGTTTAAAAAAAAAAAAACTTTATGCACTAATGAAACACTGTACAAAGATAGACTTTCAGCCATAGGCATTTTCTACCAATCGACTTAGGATGGTGCATAAACAATTAAACATAGAAGGCAAGTGCAACTTAATAGAAGACAAAAATAAAGAAAATAGTACAAATAAAAGAATAATATTGTAAAAAAACGCATCTAACCAATAACTAACTAATGTTATGATGATTTCACCAACTTTTTATTTTACTTGTACTAGGAGTTATGAGATAGACACCTGATGTCCACTCTTCCACTAAAATGATTAGTCATTGTACCATGATTACCATTTCTCTCCTACCCTCTACACAGATTAATTTTAGGGAGAAAGCTCTCTCAAAAGCACGCCGATTTTACAACCAAAACGTGCTCAGCTAAACTTCAGTTTTCACAAGAAGACAAGGCAATCTGCTGAATATTCAGCTCGTATCAAGAAGCGTCGTAAATCTTTTTTACTGGCAGTTTGCTCACAAATCGTCTACAGCACTCCGAGCTTCCATTCACGCATCAATACTTAATTCTCTTGATATCGAGCCTTTTTCCATCCTTTGCCCTATTTTGGATGGTTAGTATTTTTTTTGCAAAAAACTTTGCTTTGCCTGTTCTGTTTTTTTTTTTTTTAATTTACCATAAACTAGTGCTTGACTGCAATCCCACCTGATGGTAAGCAGTGATGCAATCGTTGATGGTGAGGCGCACTAGTTTATTAAGAGCCTATTCACTCTAGTCTTGAAGATACCCAAATTATAATCGGACGGAAAGACCGCAGCAGGCAAATTGTTCCAATCCTTCGATGTACGCGGTATGAAGGACGAAGCAAACCGCTTTGTCCGGACCGTGCAGGTTTCGACAACGTAAGGATGGATACTCGCCGTACTGTGCCGCCGTACGCTGTTGTTAATGAGATGTATGGTGTAGCTATGAAAAGAAATATTCACTTCGATTCTGGAATGCAAAGGGTAACTTATGGAACATGGGTAGATTTTATCAGCCAGTAAAAGTTCAACATTTCCATTTGCTTTATCTAGGGTTTTTTTTTTTTTAAATTGTATAAGCTAGTGCTTGACTGCGATCCCACCTGATGGTAAGCAGTGAAGCAATCTTAGATGGTGAGGCGCACTAGTTTATTAAGAGCCTATTCACTCTAGCCTTGAAGACACCCAAATTATAATTGGACGGGAAGACCGCAGCAGGCAAACCTTCAGCAGCAGGCCTTCGATGTGCGCGGTAGAAACGACGAAGCGAAGCGCTTAGTCCGGACCGTAGAGGTTTCCACAACAAAAGGATGGACATTCGCCGTACGACGGTTTGTCCGATGGAAAAAACGGGATGGCGGAATCAATTCGTGTAACATGGGTAGATTTTATCAGCCAGTAAAAGTTCAACATTTCCATTTGCTTTATCTAGGGTGGGACAAATTAATTCAGGAATTCTCAATCAACACAAAAATGCTACTTATTTTATTCACATTTATCTTTCATCTGCCAGGCTAATAACAAATGTATTTTTTGTACAAAGCAAGAGAAAATCGTTACTAAGAAGCTTCCACGTTTATGTACATTAACTTATATTTTAACGTATACGTACGTTTTATCTCTCCCATTACATAATGTTTGGAGCAAGCGTTCAATTACGTAGTTTCAAGTGTACTGGACCCGGATAAACAAGGCTTTACCTAATTAATCATGAACGCACACGAACCCCGAGTGGTTCCAATATTCGCGTTGTAATTACCAATTAAGAGAACAGAGACACCAAGAGATTAATTAATGAACCGAGGTGACCGCCTCTAACTAGGAAATATATTATTAATTTAATTATGTACAGAGGTTCTAATAATTACACACAAAACAATGATATAGTATCAGCAAGTTAATTACATAATGCCTGTAGCTATATACCAAGAAAAATTGAAAAATAAGATTATGAAATGGTTTTGTTTACAACGTAAATAAAAGATTTTTGATAGGTAATTTGTTTCTAATAATATTTTGTTCTTAGGGTTTTTTTAAAAACTCTTCGTATTAAACTAATGTTTAAGAATGGAGAAACTGAGTGACTGACATAAGCGTATCAAAGCACGCCCATAGCAAAACCGCTACAAACTACTACTAACAGTGTGAAGTTTTGCCCAAGATTTCCTTTTACAATGAGCACTAAGAGAAGATTTTTTAAAATTCACTCATAAAAGGGATGAAAGGGGGCTCCAAGTTTGTGCTAAGAAACATTTTTTCACGCGGGCGAAGCTGCTGGCAGAAGCTAGCGAAGGTATAAATTCCTAGTATTTTTTTTTAAGTTCTGATGTTTTGCTTTTAAGTTCTGTTTCTGTTTTAAGTCAGCTTGATATTATGTGACAAAAAAAATATCATCAGCAATCAATTTTTACTAAGTTTCCTAACATTGTAAACTGAATATTCTCTTGAAAATAGTAAACCCCGTAACTGATAAATAAAGTAGAATTTGGTTGATTCTACGGTTTATTGTCCACTTATGGTAACATGACGAACAGAGAGTTAACCAAACGTGCACATTTTAATCAAGCAGTTCTGTGTTACCGCAAAATGAACAGCAATAGTAAATCAGAACTTTGTGGCTAATCCAATAGTTGACTGTTACATTTCCGTTATAAATTGTACGTTGTGCCAGCGGCTTATTACGTTTAACATATTCGGTTTATGTTAAACTGACAGAGTTTCATAATTATTATTATCATAACGTTTATCTGACACGTGCGACCGCACTACACGTGCCGAATACTTCAGTTTGATTAATATTTATTTAACTTGCGCAATAACATAATATCTTGTAATATTTTTAACGTAGAATAGAGATACTAAAAAGTAGTTATTCTTATTCTGCCACTTCAAAGTTCGATTATGACTGGGCAATAAAATTAATTGTACTGACTTCCTTTTTTCTTTTCATTAGAAAATCACTGCTAACACGGTTTCTTGATCGCTACCTACTCATTTAAATTATGTAGGTAAGCTTAATTACGATTCAATCGTGCACATTATTAATGAAACTTTAATAACCAATACAGTAAAGCAAATAGGAAGACATATGATTCCCACAGTATAGATTGTATTGTATGTAGTTATGTGCCATCGTGGCAGTTAAACTACTTAACTGATAAATACTAATGAATAGTGTCAATCGATTTTTAATCATTACTGCCTTTATTTTATTAAATATTTTATGCACACAAATAATAGCGGGACAAATGAAGATAAAATGTTAAGATTATTTGAAAAAAAATCCTACACACCGTTGTAACCCAACTTGATTTTGTAATAAATTTTTTGTTCATAAGACTTTTGTTTTCAGGTTTGAGGGAGTTCCTCATGTAGTATATCGGTTTTCACTGTTCTTAAAGTTAGACAGAGCTGTATTATATTACACCTTAAGCATTCACAAAAGGGAAACCCTTTACAGTAAATTATAGATGAATTATTACTCACAGCTAGCTAATAAATCAGAGTGAGACGTTGTGCAGAACTTCGTGTTTTAATTAAGCCACCTCAGAAAGATTGACTGTCAACAAATTACCTTAAGTTTGCTCTTTATTTTGTACTAAGTTTTGACTTTAGTTAAGAGACCTACAACTTTGGGGGAGACCTAAGAGGAGGAAAGGAGGCTAAAATGATGAATTTGTGGAAAGGCAAAATTTTATCGCTTTTTGTAAAGCTATTACTGTTAAACTATTAGAAATATAATATTCAAGCATGGTAATATCAAACAAACTAGCCTACTGCCGCACTCAGAGACGTTTAATGATTACTTCAATCGATCCTTAGTATAGAATGTTCTTTGTTAAATATACTCGTATATGAAGGATCGATTTAAGTAATCATTTAACAAACATCTCTGAGTGCGGCAGTTAGTCTATGATTGGAGTGCTACATTAAAATCCATCTTTGAACCATAGTTAAAATAAAAAAGTTGTTCAGAATCAACTGCCTCGTTTTATTATTAACGTTAACATAATGTATAATTATTTCTCATTCCTATTTTGCAATTAAACTCATGTTTTGTTCTGATTTATTTTATGTACCTGTAAATAAACAATTACATTAAATTTATTCGTTAATATCGATTTATTTAATGCGTGTTCAAACATTAATTTGTGCTCACGAATATAACCACTTCATTAGCATAATGATGAAGCTCTATAGAGAAGTTTTCGTTGTCTCTCTGGTTTAAAATATATTCGTGAGCACGAAAATTTTCACATAAAGTTTTCCAATTAAATAAAAGTGCTTATAATTGATGGTAGAAAATAGGAGTACAACAATTTCTATCACTTAAAGCTTTACTGGGACCAAATTAATTATTCAGAACGCGTGAAGGTATCTAGTTGAAATTTAAATTATATACTCAAGTCCGTGGTCCCTTCAAACTGTGCAAAAATCAAACTTGTAAGTTGACGGGAAAAAAAGATACGCCCGTTTATGGTGCAAAAAACGTATATTTCGACACCATCAAAAGAATCAAAATTCATAGGGTACTTCTTGTTGCCTTAGAATCTTGAAATTTGGCACGAAGTAAGGTATTATCTATATGTTACTGTAAAAGCCCGAACCACGGTAAATCTTAGATTTTACCAGTAAATCTTAGGGTTTACTAACACGAGTCGGTAAATGTAAGAATATGTAAAAAAGAAACGATTTAATCGGGCTTTTACCATTAGAATTTGGTACATGCTAGGTCTTACCAGTGAGGGTTGGTAAATGTTGGTTTTGGATATTTTTTAACGTAGATAGGTTCGCGCTTGACCTCACCTGATGGAAAGCGACGATGTGGTTGACGATGGAGCGCGCTTACCTAGAAGTAACTTATTCACACTTGACTTATAGATTCCTGGGTTGTAGCTATCAGAAAACATTGACTCCGGCAGGGAATTCCACTCCTTGGCTGTACGTACAATAAATGTGTTCCCAAAACGTTTTGTGCGTATATAGGAGGGATGTGTGTTTGTCCAATGATGCAACGGGCTAGGCGGAATTAGGTTATGCAGTTCCGACGACGCACACACCATAAAATGTAATCGGTAGAAAACCGACAGGCTAGCGACTCGGCGTCGATGCTCAAGACTTTGAAGCCTCGACTCAACGTGTGCATCATTACCAATGATCCTCTTGGCTCTCCTTTCAATTACTTCAAGCGCTTCAAGCTGATTGATATCGGGCAGATCCTTCCCAAAGATGAGAGGAGTACTCCATACACGATCGAACTTGCGCTTGATAAAGTGTGAGCAGCTGTTCCGGTGTGAAGTACTGTCTCACCTTTGCAAGGATTCCTAGCTTTTATGGAACAAAGTTGAGAGTCGACGTCAACGTAACACCAAGAAGATCAAGATGGTCAGTTAACGGCACGATTGTGCCCAGGAAAGTAGGAGTTGGACTGAATTGTCTCCTTTTGGCGGAAACCAGACACGCCTGGGTTTTAGCAGCATTGAATTTGACCAAATTGTCATCGCCCCATTCAGTGACTGCCCCCAAGGACCAATTCAAGCGCTCAACTATAGCCACTCGGAGAGACTGGATCTGTGACCCACTAGTTCGTGCACTGGATGTATATCTCTGAGTAACAGTACTGTCGTCTGCATACCCAACGGTACCAGGCTTAGGCCTCACTCCAGATACGGATGGCATACGCTAGAAGATCACCAGCTGACCAATTTCGGCGAAAGCCGTTTTGACGATCACTTAGGATGTCATAAGTTTCTAGGTATGCCAGGAGCTTAGTGTTGAGTACAGGGTCCATAGTCTTACAAAACAATGCATACTTTTTAATAATTTATTTTAATTAATAATTATTCAAATCCTTACATACCTACATATGAGTAATTATTAAACATCAAGTACTACTAATCAGTCAAATCGTTACCTATCTACTGGTAATGTTTATCTTAACATTTACCGTGTCTTTGAGGTAAATCCTAAGATTTACCGAGTGAATGGGAGTAAAAGTTCGAAATAAACGATGATCATAGAACGGTTCGGACTTTTACCATTAAGAGTTGGTAAATCTTAGGATTTACTGTAGTTCGGGCTTTTACAGTAACATATCTATACATATAATAAATCTGTAGAAAAATGGTTTTTGTACATGAAAAAGAAATTTAAAAAAAATAGCTAGGGTGTTAAAGAACAACCAACAGAACCCATTTCCAGCATTTTTAGAATTTTTGTCTGTTTGTCTGTTTGTCTGTTTATTTGTTCGGGCATCACGTTGAATCTACGAAAGCAATGTAGATAATTTTTAGACCCAAGGATTGAGCGTAACTTACAGTAACATTTAGTTTTTGTTTCATTGCAATCGGTTCAGTTTAACAAAAGATATTTGAATTTAAAGTTTTCAAGTAATAAAATTATGGTTATGTGTACTTGGTCTCATTACTTCACGTAACTTTTATACATAACAATAAATTGTGCGAATTGTAGTAATATTAAGTTTTTTGCTTCATCGTAATCAGCTCATACCTTATAATAAAATAAAAAAATTATAATAGTCTTTTCGAAGTAAAATATTAAAATAGCGCCATCTATCAAACTAAGAGATCAACTGCGTGCAGTGTGTATTATATAATCAACGCTGATTAGTAAATCAAATCTGATTTTAAACCAATTCAATTATCAATTTAACCCGTGAGAAGGCGCGCTATGAGCAATTCGCTCACACAAAAATATAAAGCAAATTTTTTTGGTAATACCGACGCCGTAACGTCTCAAGCTCCTAGGTACCTTCCTAACTATTCATCCACTTCCCTGTGATGCAACTTTCGTGCCGGTCAGTGCTGTTGCGATCGTGCTGCTAAGTGTTTGTGGAGGCTGCGTACCAATGTGCGGTAATTTGCTCATCACGCGCCCGTCCGTGTAAGTATTTATTTTTCCAATTAAACAAGTATAATTGTATTTTCTAGATTATATTATTTTATTTATTTATATTGAATTGGTTAATTATTACGTAAATACTCTATAGTAATAATAAAAATTGTTTTTAACTACAAAACACATGGAAAATGGACAACCGACTTCAAGCACAAATTTGTTCGTGGCTGGAAGAGGATTCTGGTGATGAAGCATTGGATGCCAATCTTGAGAATGTGGAACAAAATGAAGCGGTTTGTGTCGGCTTCTAGAACTATTTCAGAGTCTAGGCTAAGCGAATTCTGTTCTATACATATGTCCTAGCCATAGGAATAGACAGTCAAAAAAGCTTGCACTTTGTGCAAGTAATTACTCTGCACCGAACATATCACATGTATGTGTTTATTGTGTTTCGAGAGGCACACTTATCCAAATCATCAAAGAAGAGTTATTTTTTTATGTTTTTGGTATGTAAGTTTTTTATTGTGATTTATATGAAGACTGTCAAAATTAGAAAATAAAAATTAGTTGTTTTGTTATTTGTTTCAGAAGTTAAATTTATATTTTATAGCTTTCATAAAAATACTTATTTTCTTACATAATAAACCTTGTTTTATTCATATAAATCCATTATGAGTCAATAAATACTTTAAATGTAGAAATATGAGCATTTAAAGCTCGCGCGCGCCTTTCCATGTAACAAACAGAGGCGCGCCTTCTCACGGGTTAATACTAATTTAATTCTTGATCCCATAGCACACTCATAAAGGCAGAATTTTGTGAGCATATAATTCATAAAATTATATAATTGTTAACTTCTATACCGATAGGTAGATGGCGTTGTTAGTTGACACTAAATTCCGAATTACGATGTTAAGGCGCTCCACACACTGCACCACGTTCCGCCGTGGTGCGCTAACGCGCGCGGCGACGGAGGCGTAGATCTACCTAACTTAGCGGTGTAATCTGCTCCCCCGCGCGGTGAAACAGATTACGACGGCCTCGCGCTAAATAAATTCATAATTATGTTCATTGTGCTGTCGATCGTCGTGGAGAATGGATGAAATTATTAAATTTCAAGATGTAGCAATTATATTATTGTCATTTTAGTTTCATCCATAGAAGATTTTGGATATATCCCTAATTATGAACGTCTTTACAATATCAAATCACGCGCGGGACTACGGAGCCAGTGTGTTTTACCGAGCTGCACGTCCCGCGCTCCCGCACAGATGGGCAGAAACTGCGCGCGGAACGCCTTCCCGCACAGACCGCATCGGCAGTGACCTGTACTAGGATTAGGGTGATTTCTATACAAATTGAGATACTTGCATACAACGGTAAAATCTGCCATCCTTCACTACGCGACAGGATGCGGTACAGTGTGTGGCGCGCCTAAGATAACACGCTTAGCTAACAACGCCATCTATCGATACAAAAGTTAACAATCATATAATTTCATGAACAGGTGTCTGGCAAGGGGTTTCCACTATGTAATGTGTGTGTCTGGCAATGAATAACGTGATTTTCAATAATAATATTCTGAAGGTAATACAAAAACATAAATCTTTATAATTCGACGTAATTAGATCGGTATTTTACACAATTTTGTTACCGCGTACCTACCAAAGCCACTGCAACCCAAACTTCATAATTGGCCATCGTTGTTAGGTCTGTGTTGGGACCATGCACTGACAAACTTTCAGCTTTTATAAAATAGATCTGGCGTTCACGGGCTCAGGTTATTAGGTGTCTTAACAGTTCTGTCTTTGAAAAGGTCTTGACTGGATAACATCGTTAAATCGTTTGATAAAAAGAGTTTTACATTCGGTTCAAGTATTGAAGTGCGAAGTAAATTGTAACGGGTCCGCCAAATAACTTTTTTTTTTGAAAATGCTATGAAAAAAAAACTACTGAATATTTTTTCAAATTTCTTTTTTTATTTGAAAGTACAATCTTTCCGGTTAATGATGGAAGATAATTTCATTCATATGGCTACCTCGGCTGGCCATGCAGTAGCCTACACGATCGGTCCAATTTTCAAGGAGCGGCCGTTACAGTCAACGGCGATCGTTATCGGGCCATGTTGAATGAATTTTTGTTTAAAGAAATTGAAAATGAGGATATTGGCGACATTTGGTTTCAACAGGACGGCGCTACGTGCCACACAGCCGACTCTACACTCGATGTTTTGCGCCCTGTTTTTGAAAATCGCATCATCAGCCGCAGAACTGATGTCGTTTGGCCACCTCGGAGCTGCGATTTGACACCGTTAGACTATTACTTGTGGGGTGCCGTCAAAGATAAGTGTTACGCCGACAAGCCAGAGACAATTGACGCTTTAAAGGACAATATTCGTGAAGCCATTGGTGAAATACAGCTGCACACAATCGTTAAAGTGCTTGAAAATTGGACCGATCGTGTAGGCTACTGCATGGCCAGCCGAGGTAGCCATATGAATGAAATTATCTTCCATCATTAACCGGAAAGATTGTACTTTCAAATAAAAAAAGAAATTTGAAAAAATATTCAGTAGTTTTTTTTTCATAGCATTTTCAAAAAAAAAAAGTTATTTGGCGGACCCGTTATCTTACAATTTGAGTCAAGCAAGATAGGTATGTTTACTTAAATTAGATTTTTTGATATTTTGCTGGTCTTTAACTTTATTCTCATTTTGAAAGTTTGTGCTGCTGTGAATTATTTGGTTCAATATTTTATTAGTATGAATCAGATTTTTTTTAAATGCCTTCTAGAAAAAAACAAGCCTTTCGCAGTGTAGCTGAGTAAAGGGTAACCAAAAGAAGATCGTGACGAGGGTATCAGCAGTTTGAGCTAGGCAAGTCAGAACTCTTGCGTCAGAAACGCCTACCCAACGTGAGTCACGACTTACAGCGTTCTCTTACGGCAGTTTCTCTATCACAGAAGAGTTTTGGAGGAACGCGAAGCGAGTTTATCGGCCGACCGAGAGCGTTACGCCTCTCACGCGAGTTTGAGACTTTCACCGAAAGGGAGTTGCGGTTAAATTCACAAAGAATTGTTCGTGTTCGAGAGCGTTCGTTTGATAGGGTATGCTGCAGTGTAGATAACGTCACGGGTGAAATCCTGTTTTTAGACGCACCAGGCGGAACAGGTAATACTTTCTTATTCAAAGTTATTTTGGTTCGAATAAGGAACCCAAATAAAATTGCGCCTCTTCAGGGATAGCAGCCACATTATTGCCTGGAGGAAAAACGGCACACACTACATTTAAAATTCCTATCGACTTAGACCGTACGGAAAGCCCGGTTTGCAACATATCGCGACATAGCGATAAAGCAAGGGTTTTACGCGATTGTATGTTAATTATTTGGGTTGAGTGCACAATGGCAAACCGCAAAGCTATAGAAGCAGTGAATAGAACTTTACAGGATGTAAGGCAAAATGACGGGCCGATGGGAGACATAACGGTGCTGTTCTGCGGTGATTTTCGGCAGACTTTCCAGATAGTACCCCGTGGAACGAGAGCCGATGGAATTGCTGCCTGTCTGAAGAGTTCGTAAATATTAACTGGTTGCGGCCCCGGTAATATAATTATTATTCCAAGAATACTATAATTCCTAACAACTTTCCTTTCTCTTTCAAACGAGTGCAATTCCCAGTTAGTGTCTGTTATACCATGACGATTAATAAAGTCAGGGCCAGACATTATCTGTTACGGGGGCAGACCTAAATATTGCTAATAATGCTTTTCCCATGGTCGTACGCATACGTAGCTCTTTCACGGGTAAACAACCCCAATAATCTTTTTGTGTACGCTCTATAGTTCCACAGCTAATGTTGTTTATAAAAAACGACTAGAATAAATAAATTATATTTGTATCGGTATCCTCCAACAGCGCTTCGCAATAAAAAATACATTGTTAAGTTCCGACATCCACGCGAACGAAGTCGCGGGCACAGCTAGTAGCACAAATATAGGGAAAAGTCTGAAAACTGAAAATTTGTTGATACGTCAAAAGAAAAAAAAAACCGGCCAAGAGCGTGTCGGACCACGCTCAGCGTAGGGTTCCGTAGTTTCCCGTCCGTCACAATAAGTGTCCCCAACTTTCAAAAACTGTTTGTCCCATCAAGTTCAAAATAATTTTCCTAGAAAGTCTTTATAAAGCTCTACTTTCCAGATTTTCTAAACTTATGGTTGAAAAGTTAGAGGGGGGGGGGACACACATTGTTTTTTACTTTTGGAGCGATTATTTCCGAAAATATTGATATTATCAAAAAATTATTTTAGTAAACCCCTATTCATTTTTGAATACCTATCCAACAATATATCACACGTTAGGGTTGAAATTAAAAAAAAAAACACTTTTTTCTTTACATGTAGGGGGGCTACCCTAATAAAACATTTTTTTCCAATTTTTTTTCTTGCACTTTGTTGGCGTGATTGACATACATATTGGTACCAAATTTCAGCTTTTTAGACCTAACGGTCACAGAGATTAAGCGAGAACGGACGGACAGACATGGCGAAACTATAAGGGTTCCGTTTTTGCCAATTGGCTACGGAACCCTAAAAATTGAAAAATCTTTAAGACTCGATTCGAGATTTGAACTGTTTTCATAGGTAAGTTGGTACGGAACCCTCAGTGCGCGAGTCCGACTCGCACTTGCCCGGTTTTTAAGGTGTGAAACCATCCTATGACTTCTCCTACTGTAGAGCAGAGCGTATCCCGGCTGTGTTAGATTTTTCCTACTTCTATGTTTCTTGTTTGCTCGAGGAGCTCGTGGCTAAATAATAACAGCCGCACAGGTCGATCTTCAAGGTTAAGCAACGCTTGCCTAGGTTGGTCTGTGGATGGGTGACCATCTTAAAATAAAGAGTTTCCTCCGTGCCTCGGAAAGCACGTTAAGCCGTTGGTCCCGGCTGTTATTTGTAGATCTTTGGCAGTCGTTACGGATAGTCAGACGCCAGTAAATCTGACTCCAGTCTTGCTATGAAGTACCGTATTACCCCAGTTAATGGGTTGTGGAGGTCTGGTAGGCAGCCGCTCCTCGTAAAATACTGGTATTCAGCTAAATCCGGCTTGACTGGAAGCCGACCCCAATATAGTTGGGAAAAGGCTAGGCAGATGATGATATGTTTCTTGTTTGCCTTCGTTCCAGGATCCCGGGATTCTATTTCGCACAACCTATGGCACCAGTAGACTGCGACTCTGCTGTACCCATACGGTATTGCTGACATCTCCTTGAGGCACGCGTGGAATAGTACGTACCGTCATTGACGGTGTGTCAATATGGGTTTTTTTTTTCTGGTATCAGAATGACTTCTCCCGCTCTTGGCTCTTCTGTCAATATGGGTGGGATGTCCACATTGTCCACCATAAACCTGATAGAAGACTTCTTATAGTTATTTTTATTTATGAAGTAATCGCGCAGAAGTACAAGTCAAAACCAGTATTTAAATGCAAATAAAATGGGCCATTCAGTAGCCATTTGTTCAATTTAATTTAGTTATTTCATTTAAAGTCTTTGAATAGCTGTGTTCACCCTTATTGCTTTTTTTTTTTTTTTTTTTTTTTTTTTTTTTTTTTTTCCGGTAGGGAAATCATCAGAATGACTTCTCCCACTCTTGGGCGGAGCGGGAGGGCGTGTCAGACTCTTACTGACTAAACCCCTACCCCGTTCCTTCGTTGCCATCGATCTGGGGGACACGGTGACAGCCTTTCGGATACCGTGTTCCCCAGAGGCTTCGGCCCTGCCGGGCCCCTACAGTTTGCTGACATCTCCTTGAGGCGCGCATGGAACAGAACGCGCCGTCGACGACTAGGCTCGGTCCAGATTATTACTAGACTGCCGGACGGCGAGCTACCCAGTGCTCGCTATCCGCGAGCCCGCGCCTACGGTGGTCGGTAATCGGGATCGGGATCTCGGCGGCGGCGGTGTGAATTCCGTTGCCTCACGCGGTCGGCAGCCTCCTTCGCTAACATTACTGCTTCGCAGAAGGAGGCGACTGCCTGCCACCCCTCCTCGCTCCGGACCATGGCCTGTACCAGGGCCCGGCGCGAGAGGTCACCGCCGCCGATAGCCTCCACAAGGACACGGCGGTGCTCCGCCCAAGCGGGGCACACCTCTACCGTGTGCTCCACCGTGTCCTCCGGGCGGTCCACACAGTGGCGACACCCGGGCGTCCTTTCCTCCTTGATCCGATGCAGGAACCTCCCGAACTTACCGTGTCCGGTGAGGACCTGCGTCATACGGAACGAGAGGACGCCGTGACCTCTTTCCAACCACTCCTCAAAGAGGGGACTTACCGCCGCAATGACGGCATGCCCAGCACTGGGTTGCGACAGTCGCAGTCGCCATGCCACCCTGAGATCCCGCCGGAACTCTGTCCGCCATTCCGCGACTTGTCGTGGCAGCGGAGTTTCGCCCCGGCGTTGCATCTCCACGCGCAAATCGTGCATGCGTGCAAGGACTGTTGCCTCCAAATCCCACGGTGGCAGGCCAGCAAGGAGGCTCGCCGCTTCGCGGGAGATCGTGCGGTATCCCCGCACCATCCGGATGGCCATGACCCTCTGGCAAGCGTTCAGTTTGGCCGCTGGTCGCTTACCCAGCGATGGCGCCCAAACTGGCGCCCCGTAAAGGGCCATGGACCGAACGATCCCCGCGTAGAGCCTCCGGCAGGGGGCGTCTGGACCCCCTAGGTTGGGCAGGAGCCGCTTCAGAGCGGCACCAGTCCTGTCCAGTTTGGGGGCCAAACGTCGGAAATGCTCCTCGAAAGTCCACCGGCTGTCGAGGACGAGTCCCAGGTACTTCATCGTCGACCCGACGCCGATGTGAACCCCCCCTACCGTTATTTGGGAACCCGGTGGTGGCGCGGTCCGAAGGCCATGAAAGCACATAGCCTCGGACTTGTGCAATGCCACCTTGAGTCCCAGTTGCTGGATCCTCTCCACGACTGTCGCAACCCCGCGTGTCGCTGTTTCGGCCGCCGCCTGGTACGACTCTCCCCGCGCTAGGACTAGCGTGTCGTCTGCGTAGCAGACCACGCTGACCCCGTCGGGGAGGTCGCCGCGCAGCACGTAGTCGTATCCGATGTTCCACAGGGGCGGTCCTAGTACCGATCCCTGCGGAACACCGCACGACATCTCTCGCCGTCTCCACTCTCCCTGGTGACCGGGATAGATGATGAACCTATCCGACAGGTAGGCCTCAATCACACGACGGAGGTAGGTGGGCACCTCATGGTACCGAAGTGCCGCCTCGATGCTACTCCAGGGCAGGGAGTTGAAGGCATTGGCGATGTCCAAAGACACCGCCAAGACAACCCTGCCCCGATTCACCGCATCCCCCGTCGTGAGGGCTCTCACGCGCATGATGGCGTCCACGGTGGAGCGCCCCCTGCGAAAGCCGAACTGACCGTCAGCAAGATCCGGCCCCACCCGTGATAGATGCCCGACGAGGCGGTCTGCAATTACTCTTTCAAAGAGCTTGCCCACCTCGTCGAGCAGCACGATGGGCCGGTACGCGGACGGAGAGTCCGCGGGGCGCCCCGGCTTCGCGATGAGGACCAGTTTCCCAGTCTTCCAGCGAAGAGGGAACTGGCCTCTCTCCATGCATGCGCTAAAGAGCCCTCGTAATCGAGACCCGAGAGCCTCCATGGCCAGGACCCAGGCCCTTCCAGGCACGCCGTCGGGTCCTGGGGCGGTGTTCTTGACACTAAGTCTTCGTACCACCGCCCTCATCTCCACCTCGGTCACCTCTGGAGTGTCGTCGTCGTCGTCGCTGGTGTGGTCCGCTACGGGCACCGCAGGTGGCGGAGCCATGAGCGGGGGACAGTGTTCCCCTCGCTCAGGGAACAGATTGGCCACCACACCCTCCACAAGCTGAGGCCGGAGACTCTGAGTTAGCGGGGGAGCCCATGGGCGGAGCTTGTCCCGCACCACCTGGTAAGGGCGTCCCCATGGGTCCCTGTTCAGAATCTCCAGCCACACATTGCGGGCCTCCAACTTGGCCCGCTTTATTTCCGTTCGGAGGGTGCGCCTTGCCGCTCTGTACCCCTCGTACAGCTCCGCCTCTCTGGCCTCCGCATCCGGCGGACGAATGCGGCGCCTGCGGTACCTGGTGTACCGGCGCCGCGCGGCGTTGCACGCTTCGCGCAGAGCCTCAATCTCCGGCGACCACCAGTACACCTGGCGCCGAGCACGTCCTGGATGGACTCGGGGCATCGCCTCGTCGCAAATTTGCGACATTGCCTCCTGGAACCACTCTGCTTCGAGGTCGATGTCGACAGGCCTGTCCGGTGCTTGCACCCAGGCCTGTACCCTCGCGGTTTCCAGGAAAGCGTCCCGGTCCATCTGCCTCAGCGCCCACCGCGGACCACACGGGGTCTGCTCCCTGACCGGCGCGGTCGAGGTCCGGGCGGAGACGTCAAACCGGATGTACCGATGATCGGAATACGTCTCTACCCCCTCCATTACGCGCCAGTCGACGACACGCGGCGACAGAGCGGGGCTGGCGAACGAAATGTCCACCACCGACTCTCCCCGCATCCGCACGCACGTGGGAACAGAACCCCGGTTGAGGACGACCAGGCCAGTCTCCAGAGCCCAGTCCTCCACCATCCGACCCCGTTGGTTTGTGAGCCGGGAACCCCAAGCCAGATTCCAGGCATTGAAGTCCCCACAAACGACCACGGGGAGGGATCCAAACCCAGCGACGACGGCATTCAGCTCCATGAGGGAGTTGTGGAGATCGGCGAGAGTTCGGTTCGGGGACAGGTAGACGCCTACCACTGCAATGTCCCCGACCCGTGCTGCCACGCAGCCCCGCCTTCTCGTGACGGCCTCGAGAGGCGGGGGTACCGGCGGCGGCCGACGAAATTAGGGTCACCGAGCCGCTCAGGTCCTGGACCCAGTCTTCCCTGGGCAGGACAAAGTACGGCTCGGAGACCACGGCGATATTGATCGACCACTGCGCCATGCTCTGGAGCAACAGATCCTGAGCGGGGGCGCAGTGGTTGATGTTCGCCTGGAGGAGACGTAGTGGGGCCGTTATTGGCAATCCATTACGGTCTCCTCCCGAGCCCCCCTTGAGGGCTCTGCCGCAGCGGTTGCCGTGGCGATGGCGGCAGCAGCGGTGGCTGAGGCTGCGGTGGGATGAGGGCCCTTCCGGACCTTACCCTTGGCCTTGGCGGGGGGGTCGCAGGACCTGCTCCCAGCCCGGTGGTCAGCCGCTTTGCCTGCCGCCGCACATGCGTAGCAGTGCGGCGTTGCATGACATTCGACGGCCCTGTGACCAGGCTGACCGCACTGGAAGCATCGATCACTGCGGTCCACCTCCGCGGTGCAAAGGGCCCCCACGTGGTGCCCCACGTGACAGCGGAAGCACCGCAGAGGTCTGGGCTCCAGCAACTTGACTTGGGCTGACACCCAGCCCACCAAAAGCCTACGGCCCTCCGCCGTGATAGCCTTGGCCGCCGACACGGGGCAGCTCACCGTAACGGCTCGCATACCTGTGCTGTCAGGACGGATGACGCCCACCCGCACTTGGTCGGTCGTGCACCCTCCCGCCCTGACAACGGCAGCCACTATCTCGTCCACCTTGACGGAGTCGTCCAGACCCATGATGCGCATGTCAATGCACTTCGTGGGCCTGGAGACTCGGGCGTCCTCGGCATCCAGAGACGCCCTGATCTTTACGGCCAGGGCATCTGCGGCGGGGCCGCTGGCTGCACCGGGGACCTCCAGTATTCGGGCCCCGGTCACGGTGCGCCTTATGCGGAATCCGTTGGAGGCCCCGAGCTCCTCAAGGTGAGGTAGCACCGCCTTCTTTGCCACGTCCATGACGTCATCGTACGTCACGCCCCTCTTCTCCGCATCCGGCTGTAGCGTGACCACTACACCTGCGCAGTTCGGGGCGCGAAGCCTATCCGTCATGGCTCGCTTTTTGCGCTGCTGCCGACTCGCGCGTTTTTTGGCGACCCTAGCCGCCTTGCCAGCCTTCTTTTTGGCGCCGGCGACCGTCCACTCGGCGCCAGCCGAAGAATCTGCAGGTAGGGGCTGCTGAGGCCGCCTGGCCGCCGCCACGGTGGGCGCTTCCACCTCCTTGGTGGCGGGCGCCTTTTTGCCCTTCGCAGGAGGAGCAGGAGAAGAGTTCGGCTTCCCTTGCCGCTGCTTTGTCGCCGGGGCCGGCCTCGCAATCGCCGCCGCCACGGCCCCCCGCTTGGCTTGCCCAGCCGGGCTAGCCTTGGTCGCGGCAGTACCCGTAACTGCAGCTGTGGCGGCGTACGATGCCGCCGGCCTCTTACCAGAGCCCGCGAGTGAGGGACGCAGTACAATGCCCTCCAGCACGGACAGCTGCTGCTGCATCCGCTGCTGGAACTGCTGTTGCTGCTGCTGCTGTTGCTGCTGGAAAGCAGCCAGCTCCTGCTTTACCATCGTCAGCAGCTGATTCTCCGTCTCGGGCTGGGGTTGGTTATGTCCCTCTTTTTGGGGCATTTGTGGACCGGGTTCTCCTCGGAGCCCCGCTTGGTCTTCCCGATGGCTCTGGTTCTCTTTTCGGAGAGCTTCCAAGCCGGCTGCCTGGCGGGTGACCTCCGCCCTCAAATCCTCAATAGCGTCTACCGCAGCTGCGTTGATTGACGCTATAGCCTCGGATATGGCTATATCTTTTGAGGCTTTCGCCCTCTTCAAGGCAACACCCTTTACGGCTGCTGCGACGGCCTCCAGGAATTTTTGGGGCAGCACTATGTTGGGACATTCCTCTGGGTCTGGCTCACCGTCGGACAACCCGGGATTGGCGGCAGCCTGGCAGCTGTTCTCCGCAGGGTAGGGCCCCTCGATGGCGGTATCTTTGGATCGATCCTGAACCGCGAGCCCTCTTCCCTTCCCTGACTTCCGACCGACCCCCCGACTTGAAGTGGGGATTTTGCGGGCCGAAGGCCTCGAATCCTCTTCACCGGAGGTTGAACCCCGCCCATCCCCCGATATGGGACGTTTGAGGAATTCGTTCCTCCTAGAGGTGGTCTCCACCACCTCCATGCGCCTGAGACTGAGCTCAGATGCGGCATCTGAATCCGACGCCTCATCTGCACTCACCTCCCTCAGACCGAAGAGCCTGCCGGCCTCTTCGTTACCTGCCGGTGCCGCAGACGTGCTGGGAGTGGAACCCAGGGACTCTACGTCACCGGAGGGTGAGCCACCTTGGCTCTCTACGTCCAAAAAGGACGGTGACAGATCCTTTGTGGATCCGACGCGCTCTTTGCCCCCCCCAGAATACGAGGGGCAGACCAAGCTCTGCTTGGTGAGGGATTCTCCGACTGCGTGGCAGTCGGTACCCTCCTGGGGTAAAATATCTTTTAGAGTCGCGTTCATGGTTGTGCTGTACACAGCTTTAACCTTTTTTTTTTTTTAATTGGGGTGGGGTCCCCAATAGACTCGTTCGCCATCAAGGTCATGTCTGCTTGGCAGACACGTACCTGAGGCGAACCCACCACGGCAGTCCAGTTTCCTGGACTCCGTCCTGTTTGTGTTCCTCTTGGTCTGGTCTCTCACTTGAGGCCTTCCGGCATGAGTAGCTCTACCGGCAAAGCCCTCAAGGTCATTGAGACACACAAGCCCCACCACGACGACAACGTGGGAACACAGTTGGTGGGGACCCTTATTGCTTGCTATTCCATTAACTTGATTAATTAGAATTAAAAACGATTGATTTAAAAGAAAACCGGTCGAATCTAAGTCGATCTCGCGCTCTGAGCGTTCCGTACCAACTTAATTGCGGTTTACGATTTATGACGTATTAAAAAAAATACTGACTAGATTTCGTTCAAACCAATTTTCGGTTGAAGTTTGCATGGTAATGGACATCATTATATTTTTTTAGTTTTATCATTCTCTTAGAAGTGGCACCTGTCTATCGCACAAACAATTCAGTCACGAGGTTTTTCAATGAAGGTATATACCTACAGTCGGAATTTTAATTCGATTCCAGATTTGACAATGTCAATGTTGCAACGTTATGACAAGTACTAAATAGTGACGTTGCGAAATTATTCGATATGGAAATGGAATATTTCCGGATCGATTCTTCTCGTTTATAATTTTATTATCGTAAACTAAGTATATCAGAAAATTAAATATTTCTGAACCGATACTTTTGACTTACTTTTACTGAGACTTTTCTTTTATAATTGTGTTTGAAATAAATAAAAAATGTGATCATGAAGGAACATGACAAATAAAACAGATAGATGTATTATGGTAATAATTTATTTTATAAATTGGCGCCGTCATCGCTATCGCTATCGCTGTCACTTTCAGTACCATTTATTATAAATGTGTCTGTGATATTGTCAATTAACATATTATTATCTAGCCTACTCATTTTTTCCTCTTCTTTGACAACATGGGATACGCATTTAGACCATTCGGTAGCCGTAATTTTTTGAATACCTTCCTGAAATAATTTTCTCACGTCTGTCAATTTAAAGGTTTTATTATTTTGTGCTACATGCCCCTTTACCTGCGCCCATATCAATTCGATAGGGTTGAGCTCGCGATTTTAAGGGGGCAGTCTTAAAACCGTGATCCCATGTTGTGCTGCCATTTCGTCTTATAAAAATTATTAACTTTTTATAAAATAGAGCAGCGATTACTAATTAATAAATAATTATTATGAATAATTATGTATTTATATAAATAAAAATCAATATTGATGGCACACACACGTTTATAGATTTTTGTGTTCATCACTACACTATTATATGTGGTATCATTATTTCCCAAAATGACAGTAGCTAATGTCAAATCTGGATCTGCCTAGCCTTTTCCCAACTATATTCGGGTCGGCTTCCACCCCAATATAGTTGGGAAAAGGCTAGGCTCGAATCTGGAATCGAATTAAAATTCTGACTGTAGAACTAACAATAAACATTGTACTAAAATAAACTAGTTACACATCATTATCATTTTATGTTTATTTTATTTATTTAGGGACAATTAACAGCCACAAAGTATATAATAATTATATACAAACAAATAATTGGAGTATTAACAATATTGCAACCCACTGTACCACTCAAATTAATGTGACTACACCGCAAATTACCAAAAACGTGTGGTTATAAGTGCCACTAAAATAATTGCATTAATATTTGAATAGTAACTAGCTCTCTGCCAGTGGCTTCGCTCGCGTTTAAGTAGGTTTCTTCATACAAACTTCTGACCCCTGGTTCATCTCCTTAAGGATTGAACTTTGAGAAATCCGGTCTAGTGTGAAAATGTCAAGTCTCTACGTTTTACGTTTTATAAGATACTAGCTGTCCCCTGCGGTTTCACCCGCATTTTTCTGCTCCGCTCCCGTGGGTCGTAGCGTGATGGTATAGCCTATAACATTCCTCGATAAATGGGCTATCTAACACTGAAAGAATTTTTCAAATCGGACCAGTAGTTCCAGAGATTACCCCCTACATACAAACTTACAAACTTACAAATTTTACCTCTTTATAATATTAGTATAGACAACCCGCTGACTGACCGACAGACGGACAGACATAAATAGACAGTGGAGGCTAAGTAATTAATAAGGCTGGTTCGGTTGGCACTTTTCAGGTACCCTCGGAACCCTAAAAAGAAAAACCCAGCTAGCTTTACTTATGCTAGCAAATTAATTTTCCACCTGTGTTGTCCAGAACCCAGTCATTAGTCAATTAGTTCGTGGTTTGTTTAATTAATTGAACGGGAATATGTTTGTGTCTCGCGTGTGTTTGGCAAATTCCATTTAGAGGAATTTTCACGGGTCACTAGCGATCAAAAGCGATCGCAATCCGTACCACTAAAGATACAAGATCAGTCGACCGTGAACACATATACACTGGGGCTGCTTGATAGAAATCTGTTCAATTTTGGAACAAAAACTATTAGAGTATTTGTAAAACTATAACCAATAAAGTGATGACCTTATTTATTTATTTACTTTTTATGCAATACAAAGATGCAAATGTTTTGGTGCCTTGGGTGTACACACTATGGTCAGGAGCGAGGAAGAATGGCAAGCAGTCGTTCTGCTAAGTAGTAATGCTAGCAAAGGATCGCCGTCGGTTTTTTTAGTAACCGTCTGGACTGAGGTTGAGTCTTCCATGTGCGCCTCAAGGCAATGTCAGCAAAACTGTATGGGCTTAGTAGGGTCGAAGCCTACTGCGGCTATGGGTTCGCTTCTGAAAACGAAACCCGGAGGAATAGAACGCAAAGAAGAAACATATTCGGTTTCAGTCAGTAAAAGTCTGACATACCTTCCCTCTCGACCCTAAAGCCGGAGATGTCAAGTTATCATTGGATAGGAAACACATCCAGTGACATATTGACTCCCTTTCTCTACTCTTGATCTAAAAATAAATGCCTTGGGTATGCTCTACTTCTCAATAAAAGTCGACTATTATTAATGTGAAACAATGTACGAACCCTTGATATCTAACATCGCTACAGTGATAAATTGAATTATAATTTATCAAAATGAAGTGGCACGGCATGAAATTTTGTATTTTATATCAACCGTAACAAATCGTGACACTTGATAATAAACATCGCACATGAAATTGCGTCAGTCTCTCGTAATTTGAATTCGATTAGTCGCCCATTTTAATTTCATTTTCACCTAAGTCAGTGCTCACAATTCAATCATTCAAATACCGAAATAAAAAAGGTTTCAATTCTAATTTCGCATTTTATCGCTCGAAACGTTCGGGTGGTGAATCTACAAAATCTTTTTTATTCGTGTAAAATAATCGTGTATTGTCTTAGATCAGTGGCTCCCAACCTTTTTTAAACCGGGGACTACTTTATTGTTAGCAGGGACCTGAAGTCTAGAAGAAATCTGTCCAAATAAAAAAAACCTTTATCATCAAATCGCAACTTGTAGCCCATCAATTTCAAGCAATCAGAAATAATGAGCATTCTTATAGATATCTCTTATTTTTCAGTTGGAGAGTTTCCAATTTTTGTTCTTTTCCTGAACCATAGCTCTTACAAACCAGTGGTCTACGGACCACAGGTTGAGAACCACTGTCTTAGATCAAGAGACTCGATGGAATCCATTGTCGAAATCTCTGTCTGTTACATTATTTATCAGGTTCTGTTATTCTTTGTCATGTAAAAATTATCAAAGAGACTTTTATTCGTGTCAAGAAGTAATATTTCAGAACATGAATATTTTCCAGTACCTACTCACGGTGGGTTGAACGACATTGGTCAAGTCAGAAATAAAAATTAGTCAAAGCTGTAGTTTGTCAAATCGTTTAGTCGTCCAATTATGAAATTTGCCAAATACGCGAATTCCCTATTTGATCAATGTCGTTCAACCCCTTATGAACTTCAGCTTAGCATAGTATCAGTCTTGCATCTGCCTTCTAATTTTCCTACCACTGGGACCATGACGTCACAGTGCGGCTTGGTGGGTGTAACATGTCTTCATGAAGTCTACCTTACTTTTATAATAAAATGGCATTAAATTATTATCTAGAAAGAAGATAAAAACAAGAGTATTACTAGTACCTAAATTAACAAAGACCGTTAACATCAGTCTACACACCACATAAAATATTAAACACGTTAAAATCTAGCTATTGAGGCTAGATTTTAATTAAGTGTTCAATTGAAATGAAACTAATAAGTACCTATTCCACTCAAGACAATTGCTTTTGACAACGATAACTACATTTGCTGTCCGTGCTTACACTCCGCGACTTTGGACACTTGCCAAAGACGAAAACCGGTCTCTAAGAGTGCCATTACAATTTTTACTGCGGTTGCAATAAAACTAATCGCCTGAAAGGTTTGGTGAACAATTGAATTTAAAGCACTTATAATATTTACATCTTCAAAGACTGAATTTTGTTTGTAATCCGTAAATGATGGAGATTATCAAATTTTCATAATTATTCATCTAATTATTTAGAGATAAGAGAAACGATACAAGTCTCTTGAAAACATAATTCTTAAAACTATATTTTATTGTCAGAATGCACCTCATGACAATTTTAATAAGTTCAAACATGACTAGAATTTATATATTGTTTTATAACGGAGTTACAATGCTTACTTTCCTCTGAATGCCCGTCATCAGGTCAGTCAGATGGTAACTTATATCCAATGTACAGCTTATGACAACTATTTTAACTCCAGTCAATATCACATACAAATAACATAGGGTAGCACCTATACAGAGTTCTGTAGTAGCTACAGTATGTGATATTGAAGAGGTTCTTTTTCAAAGTCCTCGTGATAAATGTAAGGGATAAAAGCTATTATTTTTGCTTTGGGTTACTTTGAGTTTTCAATATCCCTTTGGGTTTCTCTTTGGAGACGGAGAAATATTTCTTGATTTCTCGGTCCTATAAATAACGGAAGGCTTATCCTTCAAATCTTTTTACTCAGTTGAGTGGCTAACGATACGTAGTACTTAAGTAAGTATTGTAGAGGCTTCACATCAATTCTGGGAAGGTTAATGTTTCGTAATACATAGTATATATACGAGTACTCTAATAAACAATATAATATTCCACGATTTTCACACAACGCCATCTAGTCACAAACTAAACAGGGCTTGTGATATGGAATTAATTTGTTGTGTTGTGTAAAATTAATTATAATATGTTTATCAGTTGTCTAGTACAACTGATAAACATATGATAATTATTTCTAAATATATACAAGACTAACCCGTCATATTTCAATCAGCCGTATCATGCTCCAACTATTTTACTACTGTACTAATACTAGAACTCAGATATCCTCTTTGGGAGAGTGAATATAATTATAAAATAGCTAAAATAAATTAAGAAGTAACCGATAATGTGGTAAATTAAACATAATAATGTATTTGTAATAACAAATTAGTCTAAAGTTACTGCAAATACATTAAACTACGGAATGAACTTTAATGTAAATTCTTGTTTCGATAAACCACTGGATTCGTTATTATTAATTCGAAATTGCTCCGAATTAATTTAAACAGTTTAAGCCACAATCACAAACGGATTTACAACTTATGTACAACCGAGGGTCATTTAACTTGGACCCTAATGATTTTGTAATAAACTCAATAATAATCTTGAAACATGGACCATTTTAATCTGATCTACAGGATCCAATTTTCACTCCAAAATGGAACGTGGGAACTACAGTTTACCGATCCAAACGTCGCTCTGCAAGTGTAGTTGCGATATAAAATGTATAGAGACAGACTCACACAGATCGGAGTACGTGGCTCACGTTGGTCCAACATAGTTACTTTTATTATTCTATTCAATTATAACGAGAGAAAAATAAGGTACTGGAGATGCAAATGCTGTCAAGTTTCTTTTCTATCATTTCGTTTTGCTTATAAACGAACAGCAATTTATTATAATGAACAAATGGATGCAGTGAATTTTACTTCGCTACCTACTTTACTGAACTTCCTTCGCCTTGGGTGCAATATCGTCTCGTTAACGATAGCAAATGAATTGAACATTGTAACAATTCTGCGTTATTCCTTTAATTGAAATAGCGCAGAATTGATAATAAATTCTATTCATCGTTGATGTATACTACTTTATTCTACTTGGTTTGTAATTTCATGAGGAAGTCATACATTCGGAAAGTATAATTTGGTTAAGTGGAACTGACTAGTAGTTCCTAAGATTAACGCGTTCATACGAACAAAGAAGTAAAACTTTTCAGCTTTTTAATATAAATTATATATTAAACAGTTTCCAAAGCATTGCAGCCTGAGCTTATCATCCGCTGATCTCATAAGGTTCGAGTCCGAGGCGTCGACGGCGCGTAATATTCCACACGCGCTTCATAAAGATGTCAGCAAAACTGCAAGGGCAAAGTAAGGCCGATAATGAGTGAAGTTTCAGTTAGTAAGAGTCTAACATGCATTCCCACTCCACCCTGTTATCCATGTCAAAAAAAAAACTCATCATTCAGTACAAATATCATGCGCTGTAAAGCTTACACGTGGAAAGGCACAATTGAAACAGAGTTGTAACTGGCCACGTCCCGTTTATGGCCATCGTGTACGCCAGTAACATGTTATAAATAGCTCACATTCTGCTGACCCCTGACTCTGTAACTGATGTCCACGCGGACGAACTGTAATTAGCATATCGTTACAAAAGCCGCACATTTGAATTTTATTGATACCGTGTAATGGTGCTGTGTGTCATCTGTCAACTGGAGATAGCCGTTGTTGTGTGGAAATGTTTTTAGAGCTTTTGCACGTGACGGTAATTCAAAAAGTTAGTGGAGCGTTTTGTTAATTTGTTTTTTTTTTGTGTATTTTTCTACAGTTTATTTATTTATTTAAACTTCATGCACAGTGGTGGTGCATAGGTGCGTTTTCAATAAGCTATCTATCTACAGTTGCAGCTACTAAAGATAAACAAATCTAACCTTTTGCCCTTACTTGCTTTCCTACAACCTACCGACGAATAGCATTTCCTACCAAAGTTGTGGATGGATAGAAAAAAAAAACTGTTTATCGAGGATAGCTATCTATTTATGAACTGCGGTAGGTTACTGAAAACGGGCGAGGCTGTCAATCTTTGGGTTAAAAAAGACAATACTGTGGTAGGTCTGCACAATAAATAAAAGTAAGTTCGTTATAAGTTTTAAATAGCATAGCATCAGCCTTAATGTTCAACCACTGTTGGCACTCAGGCTTTCTCTCTAGGCCGTAATCCGCCACGCGGACCCAGTGCGGGTTGTTGGATGTCACATGTCTTTGAATTTTTAGTTCTAGGGCATGTCGGTTTCCTCACGATGTTTCCCTTCACTGTTTTGAGAGTAGTTCTAAATGTGACGTATTAATAAAGGGTAAGTGACGTATATATGTGCGTGGGCCAGGAAAAACTCACAACGTTCGGAATGTCCAGTTACCTAAACTGGCATTAAACATATTTAAAATCAGTGATTAAAAATTAAGCCACCTTTGTTATGTATTTTAACCGACTTTAAAAAGAAGATAAGAAATAACTTTAATTTCGGAATTCCTAGTTAAATAACGAAGAAACAAAACCATTATCGAAACATTGGCTTCCATTATAAAAGTTATTTTGCACTTTTGTATGTTTTAAATTGAAGATTTTTGTATTGTTTTTTCCATGTTACCACTGACTTAATTATCGTTTACTAAAGGTGAAAACAAACAAAAGGGCAAAAAAGTACACCTAATAGAGTAGCAGAATTGTTCTCAAGACATCATTGAGAAACGAGTGCTTTTTACTCGTAAGACTTTAAGTGAACTAGTACTAACAATGCAGCCGTAGTTTAAGTTTGTCGCTCATTAACAAAGCGCTGAGGAGACTTTAAGGTGTAGCGCTAAATAAAGGCGTTTAATTGTTCGCTGACACTCTTACAAACTTGTGAGATATCTTCTAGAGCTTTAATAGTTTTAGCGTCTCATTGTGAGTGAGTCTTTAAAACTTTTGAGGAATAACGTGCAAATATCAAATAGATAAAAACATCTTCAAAAGCATAGTAATATTAAGAAGACACGCTTACTCAGCTTTAAAATTGATTGTATTCTACTCATTTACGCTGTTACTAAAAACGAGCTGCGAAACAGAAATGGTCAATTTTTTACAAAAATATTAACTAGATGTCACATAGAAACTAAACTAGGAAATTCTGCATTACGGATTGACATAGCCAACAGCTCGAAATCATCTATCGAGCTGTAAGTAGCCCTGACCAGACATAACACTCATCTGGCTGGAGGATCTTCCCTGTTTGTGGAGTTTGTGTTCTACCTTTACAAGATGTACCTACACAGTATTAAACCAAAGATTTTCTTGTATTTTAGCGATCATTCACAGTCACATCCGGTCGCAATCTGTCAAGAAAACTTCCAATTTCGATTTTGACAAGCTTTTGTCTTTAATTATCACTGAGAGAATTTTGAGATAAAGAAGGGTAATCTGGCTGACCTGGTAAACTACAGACCCGTCTCAGTACCATTCATTCTCTGTAAGAGTATGAAACAAAAATCTGCCTTCTGTAACCCGAAATAGCCTGCGCCTGATATCGGGGACTATCACAGAACACTGCTCACTAAACAAATAATTCCACACAATAGGCATCTTGGACAGTCTCCTGTGCAGAGCATGCATGAATACGAAGGGTACATGCACAAAATGCGCAAGGTTTCCTCGAGTGCATGAGTTTTGCTGAAATACGCATGCAAATTTTAAGATTCTGATAAACATTCTAAAAAAACTGGCTGAGAAAATCTGCTTCTGGAGAGTAGCCGTAAATACTTGACTTTTAAAATTTAAAAAATGCTACTAATAAACGATTTCTATCTATAAAAAACAAAGCCATTTGATAGCAAAACCACCTACTGTAAACAGCTTGTACTAGATTATTTTGAAATCAAATGGCTGCCAGTACGGTGGAATCAATAAAACAGATTACGCGGTTCTAGTCTGTCAGGCGAATGAAGTAACTGGATTTATACAGGAACATCCGACCGCCTTCTGGCATTGCTTATCTCCGTTTTCTATTTACTCTCATCGCAGCTTTGCAGACTACAGGACTATTCATCTTTCAAGTCGCTTCGATTTTAAAGGCGAAGATTCACAAAAATTGATAGAATAAAGAACAAGGAGTTAATTCGAACCGGGTTTATTACAAAATATTTAAGGGTTCAAACTCAGCCAGGCGCATTACTATGTGTAATTTATTTTATCACCGCTGCTCACGAAACGGTAAAAGAAAACATCGTGACGAGACCAGCATGTCTTAGAACGAAAAATAAGAAGATATGTGATATCCACCAATTTGCACTGTGCCCACGTAGTGGATTACGGTCCATTCACTCTCTTGGAAAAGCTTGAATCCCAACAGTGGGAACATTAAAACGCCACTAAGAAAAATAAACAAAAAAACTAAAAAAAAAAAACTTTGTTCATTTTGATTATTTAATTTTTTGCTTACTTAAATGTATACAACCGAGACTTTGCGCAGTATTAAATCCGAGGTATCTAATTTTCTCGGAACAAAATTAAGGCTCACGTAACCTCGCTTTCAAGCCAAATTGTCTGGAAAATTGTATCCTATCATTGAATAAATAAAATCAACGTCGTCGTGTTCATAGCGTACTATTAATCGCAGATTTGCTAATTCATGTATCTTCGTGACAAATTCCTTGAGTAATTGTTTTGATATTTTAGAGCTTTGAACAGAACAATGAATTTTCGCTGCTTTCCGTAATTTGTGGCAAATCATTTTTTTTCTATTCAATTAGAACTCGATTATAACGATTCTAACTTGCTTAGCTTAGCTTGGAATAAAAGAAAGTATTCCGTGTCTCTAATAAATATTGATCCCCGTGGCCAAGTAACGCTCTATGGAATAGCAAAGTTTAATCACTGCATCCATTGGTTCATTAGATTTATAAATTAAAAATAACATACAGGATAATAGCATAGTGGAGTCAGTGAAAATCTGACACGCCCTCTCGAGAGGTCATTTGATGATACCCTACCTAAAAAAAGGGATTTCTTTAATGGCTTTAGTAAAATTCACTTCATACGCAATGATTCATACGCCATTGAACTGAATCAATTGAACCAAACACAAAGGGTATCTTCGAAAAACCCTGAAGTCAAAAGTTAAACTGTTCTAGTTCACGAGTTCAGAAAGTTTCTGTTACGTGATTGGTTTGAATAGGGTCTATTTTATTCAACTTTGATCATAAGTTCTGCGACAAATCTTTGGGGCAAAAAATAGGTCGTTTGTAACCCGTCATCGACAAAACATTTTTGAAATATTGTGCATATCGCTTTTATCGTTGGTCGATTTAGAAGTCGTATTCTGAACAAGTTAGTTTTAGCTAAACTTTCATATGTAAAGATATAAGATTTAATATTTAAAGTTATTTTTACGCAGTTGGGTTTTTTATTTAAAAAAATATTTTTGTTGACTTCTTTGACTGTTTTAATATAGCCTTATATTCGTTGTTACTAAGGCCATATATCTATTGGCACGATGCCAGATATTTAGTAATTAGTTCGAATTGAATTCTAACCTGTTATATTATTTGTTATTCGGTCATTAGCAAACGAACTGGCTTGACCATGGACCTATAAACGATAGAAATAAGTATTTACTTTGGCTTGTTCCCATGAAATTGATTGGTATATAATCGAAATACAGACATTACTAATGGAAAAAAAAAAATTTGTGGTAGGAAATCATCAAATGGTTTCTGCTGGATCAAGAGGACATTTGAAAGTTTTACTGACTAAAACCCACCTATTTAATCACAAATGCGATCATGGACACTTATAAAACGTTTAGTTCGAATCTAGTGCACGCTGAAGGTAGATTCGACATCTTGGAGTACTCCAAGAGGTGTTGAGTGAAATGAACGGGAATTAAACTTTGTTTTCAATAGGAGTTTTGCAAGTAACGTGATACTTATTGCATATTTTACAGGTTCCTTGTAAAAAATATTTTCATTTGCTTTGAAAAATATAAGCCACGACTCCTATATAATAAGTTTCAAGTTTAAAAAAAAAACGAACCAAAACAGCTAAGTAACTTCAACAGAATTCTTTGAAATGCACTCTCTCTTGGCTCGTACCAAATTCTGACTGCCGGTATGTATTTTAATTAGTGAAGTATTTCTTCAGTGCGGCGTCTCGTGGTTACGTATTCCGTTTTTAAAGTTCTATCAGACGTGGATAATAGATGTGTCCTTGAACTTGGCAGCTGCAGTGAATAGAAAAAAAAAATAACATTCTCATAAGTACGAAGGTAAAAACAGCTGAAACGAACGTTAGGACCGAGCGATTTGCTAGCGGCAAAACGAGAAGCAAGCAAAAAATCGGGGTCGTAATGGGCAAATGTGGCCGAGCAAATCTGAAATCACATTGCTCTGCCCTTGATTACCAAGTTTGCAGTTACATATCCTGCCATTTGGCACATGTTCAAAAGATATTGATAGATATTGAATGGAAACCTTAAATTAGGAGTAACTTATTTATTACATAAACATTATTAACTATTGTGAGATGAATATATGTCTCTGTCAACACCCACAATTGGTTTCTTGCACTATTATAGTGTTAAGAAATATTTAACAATATAATTTAAAAAGAGTGGCCATGGAGTTTCTTGCACATTCTTCTCTATGTGACCTTCGCTTAGGAATGTGCAATAAGGATTACTTTTCTGGCTGACTGACTTCTTGACAATTCAAAGCATTGAGAAATAAATAATATTTTATACCGAAGTAAGTTTTCCACACTTGCGCCATTCTATGTTCCAAGTACAGCGGCAAATATTATAACCTAGTAAAGTATTTGCCAAACTAAACGTAGCTAATAATAGTTTTGAGCCAATAGGGTAGAAACGCTTGGATGCGCCCGAGTGCACATCTCCTTTTCAAAGATATTTCTTACCGAGTACTCGACACTTTGCGTGAGGGTTGGCACGGTCTTTGCCTAAATAATTAGCATTATCATTCAACGAGGCAATGCTGCCAATCCTTTAAACACTTTTAAATAGTAAAATTAAAATGAATTTCAGTCAAAATTTGATAGAATGGAATATGAAAAGACCAAAAATTGTCGGCCCAAGTGTCGACGATGCATTTTTATGCATCTGGCGTCGATTGAATGAATAATAGGGTCTGGATCCAAATGTAACATGCCCGAGTGTATTTTGATTTTGTATACTCGTTATACTCAAATCTGCAGGTGCATAGTTTAATGTGAATTACCTACGTACTTGATAGTTAGTTAATAATCAATTTTTTTAAGTAGGTACATAATTTACTTTTAATATGTGTTGTGCAAAAATAATTATATAATAAACATCTTAAAAGAAAGAATAAATAAAATAAAAATATACTACATAATTTATTTTTTAATTTAATTGGGGGTTGGTTTGGTAAAGTGAAACACAACCCTCTCAACAAGGGTAAACAATTTACATCCGGGGATCATTAAACTTGGAATAAACCTGAATATAATTATATAACAAACTCAATTTTAAACTTGAATTTATTTAATGAGATACTCTGGAAGAATTTTATTTATCATTTTACAAAATAAGGCGAAGACCGCGTAATCCTCCTTTTAGATATAATTAAAAAAGAAAAATATGAGGAAATCAACGGGTTGAATTTTTTTTGTAAATAGGAATCATCATACATTAAGGGCCTATTTCACCACCTATGATTAAGTTTTGAGTATCTTACTTGGCAGATAATTTCATACAAATTCTGTCACATTTTTGAATTTATTCAGTGAGTAGTGCCTACTCGGACATTGTGAAACAGGCCCTAATCGTACCTAACCTAACCTCTGGATATTCTTGCTCTATTCATTTTCAGTGCACAAGCTGCCAAGTCCTACGTTAGTACTACGAGTATCTCTAGTGCAATATCGTTTCGTTTGAAACATGGAATTGTTTGTACATTACCTTTTAAGTATTAATATGTAAATTTAATATAAGTACCCTGTGTGTGTAGGTCACCTGATAAAATTAACGTTTTATTTTTTAAACATTTTGTATTTACCTATTTACGAAACAAACTGGAGTTTAAAATAAAGAAAGAAATTCCAACCAACATAGCTTGCTAAGTTTCATCACTATAAAATAGTAAATTCTGAAAAACGACTTACAAGAGATAAATACTCTCTAGTCTGCAAAACTAAGATAAGATTTAGTTCGAAACTGCGATTTAAAAGAGGACAAGATTTTTCCTCACAAATCCAGTAACGTCATCCAGCGTCCTAATCTGTTTGATAGATCGTACTGTCGGTGCTTGCACAAGATTCTTTTGAAATCAAATGGCTTTGCTTTCGACTAGAAAGTTTTACAAAAAGAACTCCTACGTGGTACGTTACATGTTTCCTTAAAGGCTGTTATCCACCACGAGGAGTCACTGCATGTTGATATACCTATGTATATCACAGGTCATCAAATTTTTGATTTTAGAAGATGTCGATTTTGCTACGATGTTTCCTTTTACCATTTTTGAAAGCAGTGGTGATGAAATAAACTACGCAAAAGTATAGTGTTTTTCTAAGTTTTGAATCATAAATACAACTTATAAGTCAAAGCTTTTACCAATAGGCTACTACTGTTTCTTGTTCTCACTTAGAATTACCTACAATTTAATCTCTTGAATAAACATAATTATGACTATACAAACCAGCACCTTGCAAACGTCAGACCTGCAATAAACAGAATTCAAAACTGGGTCTTAAAAGCTATTTGGTTGAGTACCAACATGTTCCAGCTCGTTAAAGCACCTCATTTCACGTTAATTTTGGTACCTAATTTCCCAGAGTTTAATTAGATGACCTCTTTATAAATTACGTCACATATGTTTCTATCTTTCAGCGCAGTATGTGTTAATTTGTTAAACTTTTTGGTTATTTTTTTAATGTGGGATATCATCTACTGAATATGCTTTAGGTTGTAGCAAGAGGGAGGGTTAAGCTCTGTTGGCATTTGCGTTACAGGCACAGAAATCTAAATAATATAAGTCAATTATTTAGATTTCTGTGGAGGAGCTCGTGGCTAGATAATAAAAGCCGCACGAGTCGATCTACAAGGTTAAACAACGCTTGCCAAAGTTGGTCTGTGGATGGTAGGCAGCCGCTCCTCGTAAAATACTGGTAGGTATTCAGCTAAATTCGGCTTGAGTGGAAGCCGACCCCAATATAGTTGGGAAAAGGCTAGGTAAATGGTGATGATGATTTAGATTTCTGTGTCTGTTTCAGGACTACGGATTTCTTTTTTAGATAATCCCCGTGGCCGTTATGGCCTTCCTTCTGGGCCCCTGTGGAGCTCAATAAACATCAAACCCACATTAAAAAAAATACATGCCATATAATTTACATACGAAAAAAATAAAACAAATCAAAGTCGACATTAGATGCATCCAGTTTATGGCCGTGCCAGTAGTATGTTATATAAACCACGTGCATTTTGTGATTCTGCTAACCGAGTACTCGGCAGCTAGCGTGATGGTGAAATGAACGAGCTCTAATTTGCATATCGTTACAAACCCCACACATTTAAATTTTATTCATACCGTGTAATGGGGCCATAAGTCATCTGTCATCGCAGATAGCCATTGAATAGCTTTTGGACATGGTCACTAAGATAATTTAGTTGGAAAAGATAAACACTAACTGTAATAAACCTTTTTTTATATAGACCACTAGCTGTCCCCTGCGGTTTCACCCGCATTTTTCGTTACTGCTCCGCTCCCGTGGGTCGTAGCCTATAGCATTTCTCGACAAATGGGCTATCTAACACTGAAAGAATTTTTTAAATCGGACCAGGAGTTCCAGAGATTACCCCCTACATACAAACATACAAACTTACAAATTTTACCTCTTTATAATATTAGTATAGACTTAACCAGATTGATGACATATTTATATTAACATCTGTATTTTTTGGTTAATATCAACCTAAATAGGAGGAGATGACAAAGCTATAATAACTATTTCTGTAGTACTACCGCACTACCCATTAGGATTTATTTCCAAACAGGCTCTAGTAACAATGCTCAACAATCCTATTCTCACACCCATAGTTTAATGGGCGTTCTTCAACTCTTATAAAAACACTCGTTTCAGTTTAAAAATGAGTGTTTTTACAACAGTTGAAGTAAACAAGCTCAATGCTGCCATTGTTGAAGTTTACGCTTTATAAAAGGTAAAACAATAGTGTTAAACTGTTTACTGACACTATTACAACTTTCTTTAAAGAAGCTAAACGGCGCCTTTTTCTATGCAAAACATTGTAGTCTTACAGCAAAGTAGTGGATTCCAGCTGAATTTTGTTTTTGCTGATGGCTACAACTTGGCGTCTTTTAGACTTCGCTTTCCATCAGATGAAATAGTGGTCAAATGCTAGCACATTAATAATGGACAAAAATGTCTCAGGCATCTAAAATAACTGAGATAATAATATTTTATGAAATAACAAATGGATGGATTTTGATTTGGTTACAAAAAACTGTATAAACTTCGCGATCAACCGTTAAAGCATTGGGTGCTGCAATATTATCAACTAGAGGCTTGTGAAGGTGATTCTTTCATGTCCGATCAAAAGTTCGCGTTCGATAATTTTACCTACTTTTTGTACAGACCTGAGCAAGCAGCGTCATCTAATAGTATGTTTTTAATATCGAGTTGATTTCATCACGTACCTATGCGGGATTGCCTCACATGCACAAAATTTCAAGCGGTGTGTGCGTTATGTTTGTGTACAAGGGACGACAAACGCGTGGGCCCCGCATGCGTGTCCCACGCATTTTATTACATACAAGTATTGTATGAAAACGACATTTGCGGAGGTTACGCGTGCGGGAGAAACCCGCATGCGAGTTCAAAACCGCACGTACTTAGTACGTTTACTACATACTCAACACTAATCACCAGTGATCTGGTACCTACTCCGTCCAGTACTCGGTAATTACTACATATCTCAGTACAATATAGACGGAGGTGACCTACATAACGTATTGCGTATACGTTATTTAGGTCGCCGCCGTCTCCTCGCGAGAAACAGCACTTAACACCCGCTGCATAATGTATTTCTTCGCCTGAAGCCTTCAGTGGGAACTCCGCCGCGCCAATTTGGTTTTGTACGTTACATACTCGTACGTACGAGTACCTACTTGCGGCCGATGAGTTTACTGAAGTAATGATTTCTATAAATTATCATTTATAGAAATTATTTCTTGGTTCTTTGTGTATATTTTGATTAACTCAAACGCAAAGCTAGTAGCGTCATAAGAATAAACAACCATGTTCAAAAATGTATGAAGCGCGTCTCACTTAGCAACAAAAAAATGTCATATTTTGATTGCATGATACTTGTTGATAGAACGGAAAAAAAATATTAAAAAATCTTTTTTTCTTTTTTAGTTAGACGCTGTATCATTATTATTGTATATTGAACAACCAAAGAAAATATTGGTAACAAGAAAGAAATGCAAAAGATTAAAATTTGATAATCGTTGAACTCATACATAGTCGAAAAGCTAACTGATATAATCGTTTGAGGTTAAGTAGTAACGCAGCAGCTTACATCCAACTACGCTGCATGAAGTGGCTTCTGCACATCGTACCGTCACGTTTATTTTATTTATTTTTTATTTAATTTTATATATTTTAGGAAAACTTACAGCTACAATAACTTACGGCCAATTACAAGTTTCCACATATATAAACTTAAACCCAGTATACCCATATACCAGACAGCAACCCCAGTAACCTGAACTGTATGCTTTCGAGTCTTTCCAGGGTCAGCACTACCACTTGGGCCTTACCATAACGTGTAAATATGTCAGGCGTGCGAGCGAGAAAGAGGAATGGAGCTATACACCCTACATAGCTTCATTAATTAACAATTTAATTTAGGTCGGCAAATGGATCCCCTTAAGAGCTCATAGTAGTCCCTCAGTACTGGACATTTTTTACTTTGCAGAGATTAAGATAGAACAAACTAACATCAATATCCATAATCTTCATTCCTTTTTAACCTATCACATACCCACAAAACGAGACACAATAGTAAAACAATAACAGCGCGGTCTCATAATGAATTAATTAATGAAAATGTTGTACGTATACATAAAATACTCTTATCTGTTTTAGAACATGAAAGCTAATCCAGAGATAAGTAAACATGCACGTTTAACTGATCCCAACATTGCAAACGTTTGAAATTCATAACATTATATTGGTTTGAGTATTCATGCATAAACGCAATATGTTAATGTTTACGTTAATATCTCAGTTACAGGTAAATGAGTTTACATGGTATGTGTAAGGTACGATGCAATATAGCATGGATACCTTTATGTCTATTTTCCCGTGAACGTTTGAGTTCAAGTTTTGGAAAAATACTCATCGCGTCACTTCTCGCTTCACACGATTTTTTCCTGTACCTACTATCAATGCAATTTTGCATCTGATTGTATAGCGTCGCTGCGCTTTCAATAATCGCTATGTATTTTTTACACACTTTACAGGAGACGTAAAAAACTGATTTTCTCAGAAAATACTAGGAGTATTCAAATAATTTATTTTTTCTTTAATGCATAAGTTACTGTAAAAGCCAGAACTACGGTAAATCCTAAGATTTTCCAGTAAATCCTAAGATTTACCAACTCTTAGGGCGGATTCGACCAAACTTGTATAAGTCTTATCCTGGGAATAAAATCACTAATTACTCTAGAGTTAGAGAACTTTTCGTTTTACCAAATCTTAACCCCGGAATAACTGACTATCCGAGAGTAAATCGCTATACCGCCAAAATGCATCGAGTAACCAAGTTATCCGAGAGTAATCTAATGGCCGCTCACTACATTACCAGCTGTTTTCAACCCCCGACCCAAAAACGACGGGGTGCTATCGTACCTATGCTTTGTTGAAAAAGTTTACAACAGCCACATGTTCACAGTTGAGCGCACGTGGATAATTTCTAGTAGTTTTATGATTTGAAAGGATATTTTTTTAATACTCAACAATGACAACTAGTGTGAATATTCATTGACAGCAAAGTTGACACCATTATAATTTAATTTTTTCTATATTATTTCATAAATTTATTTAATTCAGTCGTTATTTTTAAATGTTTTACTAAGTAATTATAAATGTTTGCATGCCGAATGGCAAAATGTGGCTGAGCTTGTATGTACTATTAAGAACTATTGTGTGTACCCATGTTTGCAAAATAAATTTCTATTCTATTCTATTATAAACCGGCAAAATCCTGTGGACATAACATCTTACGTTCCGCTTCATAAACAATTGCATTTCCATTTTAGTTGGCTTATATGTATATTGAGTGAACATGTAAGAATGAATGAAGTTTTTATATCAACTCGAGAGTAACAATACCCAGTATTGGCTACTCTACGTATACGATGGAAAAACGCAAACGAAGTTATCTGAGAGTAAAATCAAAGAGTAAAATTATTCAAGGGTTAGTTAGGTACTCTGGTGTAACATGGAATTTGGTCGAATCCGCCCTTAATGGTAAAAGTCCGAACTGTTCTATAATCATCGTTTATTTCGGACTTTTACTACCATTCCCTTGGTAAATCTTAGGATTTACCTCAAAGACATTTACCGTGTCTTTGAGGTAAATCCTAGGATTTAAGTTAAGATAAACATTACCAAAAGAAAGGTAACGATTTGACTCATTAGTAGTACAATTTGTGTTTAATAATTATGCATTGTTCTGTAACACTATGGACCGTGTACTCAACACTAAGCTCCTGGCATACCTACCTAAAAACTTATGACATCCTAAGTGACTATCAATTTGATACGGCTTTCGCCGAAATTGGTTAACTAGTGATCTTCTAGCGTATGCCATCTGTATCAGAAATGAGGCCATCGAGAAGCATGGGGAAACGCTTGGCGTCTCTCTCGACATGTCGAAGGCTTTCGATAGGGTCTGGCACGAAATCCTTGTTAGTAAGCTTCCTTCTTTTGGTTTACCTGCTGGATTGAGTGCTTGGATCGCAAACTTCCTGAGTGACCGATCCATTCAAGTGGTCATCGATGGCAGCTCGTCCGGTCAAATGGCCATTAATTAATGCCGGAGTCCCTCAAGGGTCAGTGCTCTCGGCAACTTTGTTCTTGCTGCACATTAACGATCTGCTTAAGCCTGGTACCTTTGGGTATACAGACAGTACTGTTACTGAAAGATACATATCCAATACACGAACTAGTGGGTCACAGATCCAGTCTCTCCAAGTGGCTATGGTGGAGCACTTGAATTGGTCCTTGGAGGCGGTCACTGGATGGGGCAATGCCAATTTTCCGCTAAAAGAAGACAATTCAGTTCTCCTACTTTCCTGGGTGCAACCGTGCCGATAACCGACCATCTTGATCTTCTTGGTGTTACGTTGACGTCGACTTTTAATTTTGCTCCATATATTGAAGCAAAGGCTTAACTGGCTGCTAAAAAGCTAGAAATCCTTGCAAAGGTGAGACAGTACTTCACACCGGAACACCTGCTCACACTTTATCAAGCGCAAGTTCGATCATGTATGGAGTAGGTACTCCTCTCATCTTTGGGATGGATCTGCCCGATATCAGCTTGAAGCGCTTGAAGCTATTGAAACGAGAGCCAAGAAGATCATTGGTAATGAGGCACTCGTTTAGTCGAGACTTCAAAATCTTGAACACCAACACCGAGCCGCTAGCCTGTCAGGTTTCTACCGGTTGCATTTTGAGGAGTGTGCGTCCGAATTGCATAACTAAATAATTCCTCCTAGCCCGTTCCATCATCGGACCATCAGGCGTACGGCGATGCGCCATCGGTACATGGTAGATATCCCTCTTATACGCGCAAAACGTTTTGGGAACACATTTATTGTACGTACAGCCAACGAGTAGAAATCCCTGCCGGAGTTTGTTTCCTGATGGCTACAACCCAGGAATCTATTCTTTATATTTAATCGTTTTTTTTTCACATATTCTTACATTTACCAATTCGTGTTGGTAAAACCTAAGATTAACTGGTAAAACCTGAGATATACCGTGGTTCGGGCTTTTACAGTAACAGATATATCAATCAATCAATTACTCCTTTTTAAACGGTTTTATTTTTTGTATATAGAGATGTATAAAAAATAATATATCGAAACTCGCTAACATTGGAGAACAATTAAGTAGGAGGAAACAGTTACACTTTTTTGACGTCTGTTACACTTTTCCCATCGAGTTTTACACGCTCGTATTTCCCCCACGAGAAAGATTTACATTTAAATTGCAAAAGGTTGCGTTGATATTTTTGTTTTTTATTCAAGAGTAATAAAAGTCAGTTATTGCGGTGGATGAGTTTTATAAACGAGTATTTTGCAATATTTACGAGTTCTCAGGGGCGATTTATTTTTACAGTTGACGGTTACAGATGCCCGCTGGGGCCTCCGGAAAGTGATAAGGAAACCCGTGGTCCTAGAACGTAAAGAGCCACTGAAGGTTACAGGTGTAGTTTTAGCCAGTAAATATCTGACACTTCTGCCTTCCTTCCTTCTTTCCACCCCAGAGAGAAGTTATTAGGATGATTTCGTACCTAAAAAAAAAATCCATATCAAGACCGATAAAATCTGTGCAGACTTACTTCGCTAACACGTAAAGCCGTTGGTCCTGCGCCTGATCTCTCTCCGGCCGTGTCGGATTGCCGTCCCATCGGACTATAAAAGTAAAGGAACAGAGAATGCCTCTATGCACTATAATATCTCCTGCGTACTTGGCTGGTCATTGTTGAGATTGGCCACCGAGATCGAAATTTGGTCGGGGGAGTATTATTATTATTACTTCGCTAAATGGCTACGTTAAATGGTTGACTCGCTAAGTTAGTAAATGATTGAGTACTTACATTTTGCAGTGCTGTTAAGACCCTCGCAAGTTAACACTTCAACTGATAGGTTGTATAAAATCGTAGTTTGGCTAGCTGCCAAGTGAATGTATCTAATACTGTTGTGTGTAAAATTTATAAAACTTGAGACAAACGGGTTAGATACAATACATTTCGATACTAGTGGATAAAGTTTGTCATTGCGACCGAGGCGGAATTCGGAAAACTTTTTTTAATACACTTACGAAGAAATAAATAAATGGCGACTGACCGGCAACTCGTGAGAGTCGGATAACGCACAGCCTGATATGATAAATAAAATAAAATGTAGCGGGGGTGAGCTCATGCACTTTCCCGTACTAGTGTGGAAAACAAAAAAAATGCATGCGTAAAAGCGGTAGGGAAAATGCGGGTTTTTGAGTAAGAGTACTGAAAAATACTTGTCTTCCCATACCAGCTAGGAGAATAAATATGAATTTCATCTTCTACCACCCTGGCTAGAATTAGTATTAACGAGACGAAGACAAAAGTGATAGGGTTTTAGTATCTCAATGCTCCAAAACAGATGTATAACCTTATGTACCTACCACCTAATTTCACATTGTGGAATGCAATAAACATTATGAGTATTGAGCCCTTATAAGTTGGCGAGACTGAAGTTAGGCTCTGCGAATTTTCACAGTTTAAAAAATAAATGCAATTTTCAGTTGTTATTGCTATTAAAAACTGTTATTGGCATTTTTTTTAAAACCTTTATTTTTGTACGAGTTTTCAAGCGTTAAAATTCGCAGAGCCTAACTTCAGACTCACCAAGTTATAACGGCCGTACTGTACACTACATTAAAAGCAATTTATGTCTATCGTAGTCTTAGTTTCAAAATGTCAATAACAGGTACTACGCAGTCTAAAAATATACTCATAATAAACACACATTCTGAAAATAGTGTGTTTAAAAATCAGCAACTTACTGAATTGATTTCTGCTATTTTTAAAATGGGTATTTTTTTCTATAAAGAGACCAATTTTGATAAATCATTATTACGTTACCATTACCTACCACATTATTATCCTACAAGTACGATAACGCATTTAAAATAAAAACACTACCTAAGTACATTTAAGCTCAATTTCAATGCTTGAATTAAATGGACAAAAGGGTATACATTTTAGTTACATGTAGTTACAATACCTAGGTAGATAGTACTGCACGATTATCAAAAGAGTTGCAGCGGTCTTAAACTACAAAGGGTCAAGAAACAAAGGTGGATTTTAGTCAGTGAAAGTCTGACACTCTCTCTTACTCTATCCAGAGCATCATCATTCAATGAATTCCTTCGATGAAAAGGTAAGTATTAAGTAGGTACGTCCTAGAACATTCTAGTAAGTAGTAACTCCATTGCACTTTTAAAGTCACCGAGTTTTCCAACTCAGTGACGTTAAAAGTGCATTGGACTTAGTTTACTTACTAAAAGTCAAACTTGCTATTAGCTATTCCTTCAGCAGTGAAACTTTTTCTTTCACAGCAACAAGTTAAAAGACAGAGCATCGCCTGTTAAAATCGCATTTTACAGATATTTAATTACGTTAAATTGACCCGAATCTTATTGAATTTATTCAGAGGTTGCTCGGGAAGGAATTCCATTCACTCACCCTCTGTTGATTACCGAAGCTCCGGTATCTTGGAGGCCGATCAATGGGTATTAATGTACAAATACCGACCCGTATCGGCTAACAGGGCGGGTGTTAAATTGGGATATATATTAGGTGGGAATTTAGGTTTAGGAACACTTTCTGAAGATTTCGCTTAATACACTTGTAAAAAATGATATGTGTGACGGATATATTAAGTACCTATGTACTTTTGCTAATCTTTTTTTTTTCGTATTGATAGGCTCGCGGTTGACTACATCTCACCTGATGGTAAGCGATGATGTGGTCGACGATGGACAAATCAACTTATTCACTCTTGACTTAAAGACCCCTATTTTTTACTGAACAACTTTGGTCAGAACTGGAAAGATATGATAAAAACTAATTGGAGGAAGGCCTTTGCCGTGGTGAAAGACAAAGTAGGAAAACAAAAAATATTGGTGCTGAAGAAAAAAAAATGATTTTCACCTGTGTCCTTTAGTTGCCTTATACATACCAGAACCACGGGGACCCTTTCAATAAATTATCCGCGGAAATGAATGTACATGAAGCACCGTTATTACTGACCTTGTACTTCAATAAGGAGAGGGATTGTAACCTCATTGTATAGAACACAGAAATCTAATAAAGTGCGTCTAATGAAAGCGCGACCTGTAGTTTTTTTTTAAATTTAATTGCAACATTATTCAGCCGCAATTGTAGGAAATAAAAAAAAATGTGAAGGGTCAAGACATGATTCTCCTAGTAGTTAGTAATACCACATACTAAATTTTTGGATATAACCACTTTTTTTCAGGTCGCGCTTTCATTGACGGACTATAGTTAAGACATTTTTCTTAGGGCCTGTTTCACAATGTCCGAGTAGGCACTATTCACTGAATAAATTCAAAAATTTGACAGAATTTGTATGAAACTATCTGTCAAGTAAGATACTCGAAATTTAATCATAGGTGGTGAAATAGGCCCTTAACAAAATTGGAATTACCATAGGTAGAGATGATGTTATCTGTAACATTTGTTAAGTTTTCACTGTTACGATTAAATTAAATGCAGGCTGCATTAAAAGGTTTTTTATCGATTTAACTTGAGTATGAGTATATAACCTACCTACTTCATTTAGCTGAAGTTAAATACACTCTAAAACGTATTTTTCTTCATGTGATGTGTGTCGCGTCTCAGGAAAGCCAGTGTGAGCGGCTTTGAGTTGCTCGAGGCGTCGCGGCGGAGATCAAAGACCAGACATTCGCGACGGAATAGCTTTTTTAAGTACATTTTTTTGACTAAGAGCTACTTAAGTATGGTCAACAGAAATTTTCATTTATATGTATGTTACTAAAAGTCAATGTAAGGAAAAAAGTGTGAGGGGGAAATAAAAGGTTTATTTGTGATTCTGAATGTGTATCATTACAACTATTTAAGTTTGTAAGTTTCTTTTACTGACGCCAAATAATACTCGTTCCTGAACCGAAATTGTGACTCCGTACCTCTGGACAACAGCATACATTCTGTGAGAGATTGCTTAAAGAAAGTTTTTTGTTTCCACGGTCAAAACCAGTATCTAAAACCAAAACCTATCCAATCAGTACCTAATACCCATAACCACATTTAGATTTCTGTGCCCATAGCCATTTCTGTATACTTTTAGATAATAAGGTAAAAATACTGAAGCTTCTGTAACAGTTTCGAATAATTTAGTCCATTTCCATTCCGCGTCTTGCTTCAAAGGCTCCATAAAGTGTACCGCAAAAATAAATAAACTTAAAACAATGTAACTACGTGAGGAAGTGGGAGTTACGGGCGGGGACCCGAAGAGTCTCGCTGGTGAATTATTTCTGTCTACAAATAAGTTATGCGAACGGAGCAGAATTATTCATAGCGAGGTGTTAAAGATTTGACAAAATGTTAGCGTTTTATGTTTGTTTTTTGATAAGTAGACGAACGGGGGCAATTTTTATTAAAACATAATTATAGAAATCTCAGTGATGATCCCAAATTATACCTATACAAATGTTTTTTGGAAGTTGCCAGAAGTGAATGAGTGCTTCGCCGATCCCACTTCCACCAGGACATGGTGGTGCTCCGACCAAGTGTATTCTCCACTTTGTCCTCTGGGCGGTCTACAAAATGGTGACACCCGGTTGGTTCCTCCAAAAGTATCTGGTGCAGGAACCTCTTGAACTTAAGATGTCCGGTGAAAAATTACATCAAGCTACTCCTTAAAGTTCCCTCTTTAAGGCTACTCCTTAAAGAGGCCTAACCTTAAAGAGGGAACTTTAAGGAGTCTATGCTACTAACTAGTTACCACCATAATTATGGCGTCCCCAAAACTTTACAACTTGTATTTAGGTTATCCGATTAAAATTCAACATTTGTATTCCCTACAGAGAAAGGGAAAAGGGCTGTAATAAGAAAAAAGTTTTAACCTTTGAACTTCAGCAATGAAAACGTGAAATTTTTCAACTCGTAATGTTTCGAAACCCACGCATGAAGGCCGGGTTAATATTACGCTTCATGATTTCATAACGAGCTGCGGCTTACCGATGTTTTGCTGAATTTCAGTATTCATTGCTTGCTCTGAGAAAAAATTCGATTCTGAACCGAAACGGATTTAATTTTTAATCAGATTTGTATCATCAAGAGTTGACTCGCTCAATGAATTTCAAATAAGCAATTCCTTATGATATCTCTTTTAGATATTTTTGTTTTATTTTTATTTTATAAGCTTTATATAAAAACTTGTCTAGTTCGTAAGTGTGTCTAGTCACAAATCAGTTGTCAATTCCTAGCCTCTGAATAAAGTCAGGAGAGTGTAGGTGATCAGAGGCTAAGAATAATTATTTAACGGAGATGCACTGGGCGTCACAGGGTGACCACTGTATATGCGGGTTTACGGATGGCGAACAATAGGTAGCTCGAAGACCGAAAAGGACCTGCCCCGGATTGTCCTGTTATAATGTCACTCAACAACTCCTTTTTCTTTCATATCACTCCTCACACAATCCATCTATCTTTTTTTTAGCTTCCTTCTTCTTCTCCATTCGTCTACATGATTACATACTTAGAACCCTTTTTCTTCTAAAACTTAATAATCCAACAATAAACCGTCCCAGAAACCAACCAAAACCATTTTTAGCAGGCAACCATAATTCTTTTAAAAGAAATAAAAGCGAGACATCACGATAAAACAACAAAATAAGAAGTTGAAGACGTCAAGGCAACAAAAACAACGGGAGACGGCGAGGTGTTAAATAATCAAGACATTATTCATTTAAATGTCTCGCAACCGATTTGATGAAAAGAAAATGTAATACTGCCGTCCACTAACTAAAAGGCAGCTAAGTGCAAAAAGTAGTTTTCGAGAAAACGCAAAAATAGGTGGGAATTGATGTCTCTTGAAAAGTATGCTACCTAGGAACAAGGTTGCAAGTTATATACGTAGGTATAGTCTTTTTGCACAATATGTGATATATTTCATCCATTTTTATTAATCACATTTTATTTAAATTCATTTTCTAACTTTTAGCTAAGCAATTTTTTTCATTTTTACATAATGTACTGCACTATAAGGCCGCTAACCGTACCTTAACTGCTTTATAGTAAAGCAATTTCTTGTAGCCGCCACGTCTTTTACTTATAGTAAAAGTTATCAAAATATACTTAGTTATAAAGCAGTGAAAGGATTTTAACAGACTTATAGCCTAGTAACTAATACTTGGAAGAATAACTTTGCTTACTTAGAAAGCAGTTATGGGATTTTAAATACTTTTAAGCTCGGTATTGTAAAACATATTTTTATACTGGTTCTGCTATTGCTTAACTAGAAGGCAGTTAAAGACATCTCGCTCGCAATTAACTGCCTTTTAAATAAGCACTTGCGGGTAAAAAGTTGAGAAGTTAAAAACGATTTTATGAAAATCAGAACATTATTTATTAATAAAAAAGAATAGACAATCAGTACGTCTATTTAAATTGTGTAGGAACTTATTATTAATTAAAAATATGAAATAAAAAAAAAACAAGTATATTCAAACTTTTACAAATCTTATTCTTAACTCATTATATTTCATTGTATTTTAGACGTTCCTGTATATCATCAAGGATCCAAACTATGATAAATAGTGTGTTGGTGGACCAGGAATTTCCAACTGCTCAACGCCTTGACACTAACAGCATGCCATCTTTACGCATTTCCACTTGCTCTAATATTAGCCCAAAATAATCAAAGTACCCCCGCGTGAACAATAACGATTTAGTTAATCTTCTCTGCCAAGAATCATACTCGATGACATCACAAGTGTTTCAAAAATTCATCATCATCATCTCCGTAGCCTTTTCCCAACTATATTGGGGTCGGCTTCCAGTCAAGCAGGATTTAGCTGAATACCAGTATTTTACGTGGAGCGGCTGCCTACCAGACCTCCACAACCCATTAACTAGGGTAACACGGTACTTCATGGCAAGACTGGAGTCAGATTTACTGGCTTCTGACTATCCGTAACGACTGCCAAAGATCTACAAATGACAGCTGGGAACAACGGCTTAACGTGCTTTCCGAGGCACGGAGGAAACTCGTTATGTTAAGATAGTTACAAAAATTCAATCAAACACAAATCACATATAATTATAGCCGACCAGAAGAAATTCTGAAGCTTACAATAGAAACATTAACTCAACAGCTTGAAACACATTCCATATACTGCCACGAATCGATACCCCCCCCCTTCCCCGATGCCATCTTCTTCTCACTGCATGATACCATAAATATTAGATTATGACAGTGATGACCCTGTTAAGGATAAGGACTACCAACCATGTGAAGAAGTTTTTAGTGATGATACTAAAAGTAAACCAATATTGAAAAGGAAAACATCAATAACTAAAACGTTTCCTAAAACATTAATAGCGCGACTACATACTCAAGAATTTACAAGAACAGAAGAGATTATTGGACATTGGTTACCTAAGAAAAGACGTACATCTTTATCTATTCTTTATTGCTCTATTTCTACAGATTTAGTAAATTTAGCACCATCATCTTCCACAAAGAGAACGAAATATGATACCAGGTTGAAAGAGATAGATTAGTTGAGAAGGAAAAGGAACGAGAAGTAAATACAATGTAAAAACAGGCTGTGATTTATGAAGTGTACAAAATGTTGTTACAAATGTTGTTGCTTCTCTTCTGTTCTTGTAAATTCTTGAGTATGTCGTCGCGCTATTAATTTTTTGGGAAACGTTTTAGTTATTGATGTTTTCCTTTTCAATATTGGTTTACTTTTAGGGTTTGAAACTGTATTTTGTCTTTGCATGTCATAACCATATTCAGTATCATCACTAAAAACTTCTTCACGTGGTTGGTAGTCCTTATCCTTAACAGTGTCATCACTGTCATAATCTAATATTTCTGGTATAATGCAGTGAGAAGAAGATGGCATCGGGGAAGGGGGGGGGGCATCGATTCGTGGCAGTATATGGAATGTGTTTCAAGCTGTTGAGTTAATGTTTCTATTGTAAGCTTCAGAGTTTCTTCTGGTCGGCTATAATTATATGTGATTTGTGTTTCATTGAATTTTTGAAACACTTGTGATGTCATTGAGTAAGATTCTTGGTAGAGAAGATTAACTAAATCGTTATTGTTCACGCGGGGGTAGTTTGATTCTTTTTGGCAAATATTAGAGCAAGTGGAAATGCGTATAGATGGCATGCTGTTAGTGTCAAGGCATTGTGCAGTTGGAAATGCCTGGTCTACCAACACACTATTTATCATAGTTTGGATCCTTGATGATACACAGAAACGTCTAAAATACAATGAAATATAATTAGTTAACTAATGAACCAATTATACGATACATCTCTTTCGCACTAGTAGGTATAATATAATCAGCAATTGAAACAGATACCTACAACAATAATTACGATGAACTTAGAAACAGTAGGTACTTTAAAAGGCTCTTGCAATAGGTAGGTACATAAATGCAAACTAGCAACACTCGTTTTACCTATGCAGGTATTGCGGAATACAGAAAAATGTATAGTAACAAAAACAGGCATTCATAAAGTTAGATTAATTAAAAACCATTCATTCGTTTTTGCTTAAAAGAGTTACAAACATCAACACATACTTTCGTATTTATAATAATATTACAAATAGCTATTTATTACAATAAATGAAATAAAAATGTCGGCTTACCTTTGCCTATTTTGCGCCAGTTCAAAAGGAAGGAATTATAGCCTGAGCTGGTCAAACGCAAATGCAAATCACGAGCGTTTAACTGCTTTTTAGTCTAGTATTGTCGTTTAGCTGCTCTCTAGCGATTGATATTTAGATAATACTAATTTCAATACATAACTTAAAAGCCGCTATTGGGGTATAACTGCTTTCTAGTGTAGTTTTTGTTTATAACTGCTTTATAGTTAAGGCACGATGTTCAGATGGTTATTTGTATGACACAATACATGAAGGTAGTTAAAGACGCTTAACTACTTTTTAGTCAAGCATGACTAGATAACGTACTTTTAGTTAAGTAAAGTTAGAAAAAAATGATACATCAATTTGCCGTTAAAGTATGTTAACGTCTTTCTACAGAAGTATTGTGGCTTAGCCGCTTTTCAATTAAGGGAGTAACGAAATTTATGTGGTTTAACTGCTCAGCAATGTTCTGTATCTCTTAAACTATAAATCATAGAAAAATGATTCTTACACCAAAAGATAGAGCATCGAAAGTTGTATGAGACTACATTACAAAGTGAAAAACGACCAACTGTGGCTTAACGGCCTTTTAGTTAGTGGAGGGCAGAATAATAGAACAAACGCTGACTGGTAATTTGAACACAAAGCTACAAATTGGTTGTATGTTTCAATTTGCAGAGATAGAAATATTCTGTGACAGAATTCATTGTAGCAACAGTTTTATTTTATAACACATTTCATAGGGGTATATTCTAAGAAAACAAAGTAATGAAAAGATCAAATAAAACAACGTTTTTACTGTCTGACGGGTCACGCAGTTTACTTTTGCTAAAACTGTTGTGAAATTCCACTTTTAGTAAGACAGTTGCTCCTACAAAATCTGCAGTTTACAATGCAACGAAGTTGGGATATAAAAGTACCTTTTATACTAAAAAGAATATATGAGTTAATTTTTAATATCAACCGTGAGTACAAGTAGGACCTACTGCACTCAGAGGGAAGAAATCCCGGATGTTATCATAAGATTGTGCAGGTTACCTGGATGACACGTTGGAGCGTACTATATAGGTTTGCTCCGCTTGAGAGCAATGCCTCCATAAGCAAGAGTGACCTCTCAATTCCGAAAAGAACGATAGCAGAACGAGACGAGTTATTTTATAATTTTCTATTAGAAAAATAACTATCTACAGCGAACATGTCTTTATTACCAAAAGTACCAACATCAAAACCATTAACAAGAATTAAAACTATAACTACCCGCTAATGGTTTCATACATTTTCAGGAAAAGTAGTTCAAAATAAATGCTGCAGCAGCATTGATAACGACGCTGGGTCCCAGTTTCGTTTCAACGGAACATAAATTGTTCCAGAAAAATAATATCTGTTACTCAAGTAAAGTAAGTAAAGTACCAGTTTTCAGCTGGTTTTAATTGCGAAGTTTTCTTGAAAGACGACATTTACATTGGAATGGGTTATTATTTATTTTTCGCTGAAGTGAGATAAATTCTACTAATACGAGTATTATAAACGCAAAAGTTTGCATGTTTATAGGTAAGGATGTTTGTTACTCTTTTACGCAAAAACTTCTAAATGTATGGATGCGACACCTACAGGACTGGTAGTTGTGGTGACGCTTTGGGGAGGCTAATGTCCGCCAGTGAATGTTTTCAGCTGAAATGATGATGAAGGTAAGTACCTACTGGTAGAGATCGTCTAAACTAAAATGACGAGTGCAAATATTACTAACGACGTGAATCATCGTATGTGAGCATCGATTGTTCATGTTCAGTGAACTATGATCTGTATGTGTATATAAGACTTGTTTATATTTATTGTGTCTACATATATTTGAATTTTCCTTGTGTGCGTAAATGCAGAGGTGGGGAGCTACTTCGCTGGCAAATTAGATTTGAAGATCAGAAACTATTATTTATAATAATAACAATTCAGTTATAATAGTAACATAATAATCTGGTGCTTATTTATAAACGTAGCTATCAAATATATTATTGTGAAGGAACACACTATAAGTCACTTATCGATAATGCTCTTTCTAATAAAACATTTCGCATGAAAAAACAATGTAAGCAGGTACACAACCTACCTGTTCCACAAATAATTTGCTCTAAGCAGCTTAAGGGACCCTAAATAGGCTGTTGAAATAATAAACATTCCTAAATTTAGTTCAAATGTACCGCAATATCAAGAAAACATGACACGTGCCGAAATTTTTTTTGCTCGTCAATTTTATGAAATTTGTTGGAGGAAACGAGGGATCTCGGAAAACGTTACGCGGGTCATCGCACTATTACATCGTCAGTCATATTTCCAGGTGATTTATGAAGGAAAATACTGTCAGGTCAAGTTACGTGCCGTGTGTGTTAGGTCTTGTACTCAAAATGGTAAAGGAAAACATCACAAGGAAATTCGTACCTCACTAAACATACGTATAGGTATTTGATTGATATTATTTTAGATTCCTCTAAAAATTTTCGTGATATTTATAAATTTTTCGTTAAATTACACATAAAATATGAGTGATTGCGTCCCTTAATGCAACTATCATAATACCTATTTGCAAAACCAGATAATGATTTAGGCCAACGCTTCTCAATGTAGTCTCTGGTTACCGACCCTATTATTTTAATTCATGATTGTCGATGTATTTTTTTTTAATTGAACATCGAAAATATACGTGAAACCATATTTTTTTTATTCCACATTAACTACAATTAGATTCTTGGAACTAAGAAAAAAAAATATTATTTGTTTCAATTGTACATAAAAGAAAGAATTAATTTTTCTGTTTTCAACAGTGTAAGTCAAAAATTAAATCCGTCTTCATCAATAGAGCTTTAGAAGTGATAATGTTCCTAATATTGCATTAACCACATAAATACTGAATCAACATCGTGATAGAGAAGATCGTTGAACAGACTGCTAGTAGCTAATATTATAACTTGACTTATTCAAATGTGTACTCTACGCTTTACGAATAAAGTTCATTTTACAGTGGGAGTGATAATTGAAACCTATTGAAATAGTTGAACAATTGATTGTTCTGATGACATCCATTGAAAGGATAGATTTCACTGTGCTACACTATTGATGAACATTATCGAACAAACCGTCTAAATTAATAGGTCATTGAAACAGTACCTGTGTGTCAGATTGAACGATTGGCATTTTAGTTTTCAATGTAAGAAAGGACAATTCGTTCTTGTCCTTAATTGCCAACCATTGAAGGTTTTCTAAAATGACGTTCACTAGTTTTTTGACGTCCGTTACTTTATTTCTTTAGAAAACTACTTACTTTATTTTTTAGTTTATTTTTTTAGAAATTAAAAATCTAATTTTAATATCAACTGAAAAGATCATCATCATCACCATTTCAGGTGAAAGATGTTCACTTTTGGACAACGGTTTTCTTCAAGCGTCGCCATAATGACCGGTCATGTTCGTATATGTGAAAGAATAATACTGAATTTCAATCACTTATCGATTGGATAACCTCCACTAAAATTCTAACAAGACATTGCCCGCTCAATAAAATGGAGGATATGTGAGCTCTTGGTTGAAATGATCTTTATTTAATGGTTCAGTGTAGACAAACCGAAGCGGATACTATAAATTCAAGCATTTCAATAAAATCGTTAATTTCCATGTGAACCATCTCATAAATCGTATCTTTGAAACTTGAACGTCACAAACTCACAAGTTTCAACGGTAAGATTTATCGGCATAGTTCATAGTATCGCTTGGCACAGAAACTCTGATTCTATACCAAAATTACCATCATCGATTAGGGAGTTGTAATTAAATAAACGTAAGGTTTTACAACATTTCTCTAGAAAAACTTTGAATTATTTGAAATAGCCACTATACAGTCAAAATTGTACAAAACAATTTAAAGAAAATAAAATTGAAAACATTTTCGTTTATGGCATCCTACATTTTTATTCCAAAGTAGCCAGTCTCTACGGAATATTATTTGAAAACCAAAGAGGTTGCGAACCACTTTTGAAATTCGAATGTTTTAATATCAGTCAAGACGACGGTGACGTATTTTATTAAAGATTGATTTATGTGGTCAGATGAGAATATCTGACATTAATCTCAAAATAATAATCGCCAGTAATGTTTTATTATTTCAAGGGTTTTACTAGACATCTTATTGAAAACAATTGTTTCATTCAGAATAACGATTATGGTGTAACTTTAGCAATATCCTATTTATTGCTAGAGGCTGATAACATAGTTTTGGTAAATCTATAGGACTTTAGATATAGGGACAGTGTAATCTCGAATTTTGTGTTCACTAAATCTCTTGAACGCTTTCCTAACCGTAACATTTAGGATGGTTTATGTTAATTGCCTATTCCGAACAATGCGGCCTTCCGGGAACATGTCCATAACGACGGAAGGATATCGACATGGAACCTTTGTCAAAGGCCTATTCAACTGATGTCGGACAATAAAAGCTTTTGATAGGTACTTCAAATAGGAATGCACATCCCTATTCTACAGAAAAAAAATATGAAATAAAAACTACAAAAGAATATAAAAAAAAATCATGTCACTGCAATTTTTGGTGAAAATTGTTGGTTCTGTAAAAGATTTTTTAACACGTTTTTTTGTCCTTTAATAGATTTTATTTTTCCAATTTTGGTGGTATGTCAATTTTCACGCAAACTTACATCACTTTCAACACACGCTATCTTTTTTTCAGTGTATTTAAAATTTATCACGCAGATATATTTAAGTACCAGTTTTTCAAATAAATCTATAGACACTATGAAATCTATCTTAACACTTTATTTGGAACGCAATTTGCTGAAACGTCTCAGGAGAATAGAATAAAGATAGGCTACAAAACCTTCTCACGGTATGTCCAAATAAGATTGCTTCAGCCAAGAGGAGGAATTTTCGTATTCAAAACCAGGTTAGTTTATTGCAATACAGATCTACAAAGATTTAAACGTCGATAAAATTTAATCATCTAGAATAAAAATAATTTGTGAGCAAGCTTAAAGATCGTTTTGACTGTTCGCTATGTGGAAATATTAATGAGTAAGTTACGTAGGTATAGCAATCCATGATTTATAGGCTACACTACTCCATAAATCTATCTCATTTTGACAACTCCACTCGGCAGTTTCGCATAATTTGCGATCCGTTTACCGCACCATCACACTATGGAAAAGCGAGATCTGATTCAGATCAAAATTTGAAAACTTCCCTATTTTTCGGGAAAGACGATTGTTTTTTTACAGATTCGTAGAGAATTAAATATTGCATTAAATGGCTACACATATGTATGTGCATTGTGTAGGCCTTCTCGACAAGCTTTACTGACTGCTATAGTCCGTCTAATGAAAACGCGACCTGAGAAAAAGAGGTTAAATGCAAAAAAAAATGTATGTAACTAGTAATCATGTTTTGACATTTCTAATTTTTTTTTATTTCCTACAATTGCGGCTGAATAATGTTGCCAATTAAATTTAAAAAGAAAACTCCAGGTCGCGCTTTCATTAGAAGCATTCTAGTCAATACTATAATAAAACTTTCAGCTCCATTTTACCGAGATCGTGCCAGTTTAAATGATTCAAGCATTTGTTAATCAGTTGTGTAGGCACTTGATACTCAAAATTACACCAATTTAACATCACAATATCTTACTACTAACAATTAGTTTGCAAAGATTTAAAACCGCCACTGAACTTCACTCAAAAATATCCCACCAAAAACCGAAAATAGTTATGTAAATAATTATAATGAAGTGAGAAGGCGAGCTGTTGTTAAGTAATGTATTCTGAAATCAACTTATATATTGCTATTGGCTGAATAGAACTACAAATAAAAGTACAGAGAAATGTTAGGAAATGTTCGCAAATAAGGAAAATACAAAAAAGAATTTGTATTCCTTTGAACAGTAAAATTATTTTGTATTGCACGGACAACGAATCGGTATTTTTTTTTCATCTTGCGATTGTGTTAAATGTTATTTTAATTTAAAAAGCTTTTTAAAACTAAATTTTACTTATTCTTTTATTTTCAAATGTTGAAAATAAAACTACGTTTTAAGTATTTTTTTAATTTGCTTTGTTTCATTTTGTTTTGCTTTTCATTAATGTTCTGAATTGTTGTAGAGCATGCTACGACGCAATTTGGCGGGTGTTATACAACATGTTGCGTGCTATTGTTACTGTAACAAACGACGCGCGGTGATCGCTGCGGGCGAAAACTGCACGATGATGAGGTACAGATGTGCTGGCCACGACACAAATGTATTTTAAAATTCTCTTCCATATTTATTGTGTTCGTTGCAGGATTTATATAGAAAGTAAGCTGTTTGTCTCTTTCTAAAAGGCATTGTCGTTAACGGTGGAGATTTCATTCTTATTTACCGGTATTTCTTCTGAAATATTTAATTTGATTGTAGCGAATACTTATTGATTAAAACCAACCTGTGATCCTTTAAGCACCCTTTGCGTTTCCCCGAAGCCCTGGCAGGCACTGACCCTAAATTATACAGCATATTTTTCGTTACTATCATATAAAGTTAAATCATTTGAAAACAGTTTTTGTTCCACTTTGCAGTGTGACTATTGTATAATAAAAGTGTACTTTTTTATATAGTCCTTAACGTACAACCTATATTAGAGATCGACTTTAAGATGGATTTCGACACTGATTTATAATAACTATTGATTTAAATGCGAACCATTTACCATTCCGTCTATTTCGACGTCCGTTTCAATAAATTATCATATTTCCTAACAGACTGGTTGCACCGTTCGTAAAATCAATTTTTCACTCAAACTGAGGTGCACGGTGAAAATTCAATTCGCCGAGTATGATTAAAAGCGTGCGCGTGTCAGATGTCTCGACTGTTGCGGGTGACATTGCATTGTTTGACATTTACGGTTTTATGCATTTTGGGATTAACAGAAGGGGCTCGTGGGAATTGCCTTTCATAAAACACTGGTAGATTATTGGTATAGATTATTGTTAACGTAGCTTTTTTGTTGGATTCCGTCAAACTCGTTCCATCATTGGATTTCCAGGCGTACGGCGATGCGCCACCGGTGTACATACTACATATACGCACAAAACATTTAGGGTAACACATTAATAATTGTGCGTATAGCTAAGTAGTGGAATTCCCTGTCGAAGTCTGTACCTGATAGTTCCTGATAGCTACAACCTGAATATCTTTAAGTCAAGAGTAAATAGGTTACTTGTAGGCAAGCGCGCTCCATCGTTGATCGCATCGTCGCTTTCATCAGGTGAGATAGTGATCAAGCGCGAACCGTTTACAAAAAGTTTATACCCTATTTCCTTATCAGTTAGTTAGTACTTTTACTTCAACACCTTCTCATAAGTAGTATTAGTGAAGTTTAGTCATTTATACATCATTACGCTCCTCAGTCTCTCTCACCGGCTTAACGAGAGTATTAATTGTAGATCTCTTTTCACTTTGTCGCGGCAATATCTTGAGGGAGTCTACTGATTGGAAAAGTTGGCGTTGCATTACACACCAGATAATGATTGAAAATTATTCTATGAGAACTCCATTACATTTTATCTTAAGTTTCATTTTTCATATACATTACTTTTGTTTGCTGTATACGTATGAACTTTTAAAGCTTTTTTATGGCTTTGAACTGGATCCGTAATAGTAAATTAACCCCCGTTTTTCTATGATACTTCGCAGCTTGATTGCTCTGACACGCCATTGACACATTGAACATGTGTTCCATCTAAAAAAAATGATTACCCAACACCAAAATACACGAGATTAATTTTTGTTTCTAAAATATTTAAATTTATTACATTCTATAAAGTAATTCAACGTTTTTCATAAATTGTAGAAAAATAACTAGTAAGCATGGCTGACTATATTGCCTTTATGAGAAGTAATGGATGGTCCAATATTGCGGTCTCCAATTGTCACCCAGAATAATACATCTGTCTCTGCATTAAGGCTGACAGAAGAATGAGCTTTAGTACGAGTATTCCATTATTGCATTTGATTTGAATGATGGACGAGGAGCGCGAAACTCATTTTTATTCGTTATTGATATTGTAATAAATAGACGATGACTACCAGCAGCCACTCAAAATTTAAGATAATAATACATAATTATGTTGTTTTTGTATGTCTAGTGAGTAGGCTTTTAGGTTTTAATTTATTTATTTAAACCTCTTGTATAAATATTTTTTTTCTTTTCATGTGCAGTAATGTTACATAGGCGGACTTAATGCATCAAGTCATTCAACCTTTGGGTTAAAAAGACAAAACTATGGTAGGTCTGCACAATAAATAAATAACAGATACTTCAAATAGATGTTTTAACGATATACTAAGTGGATTTTTCCATTAGAAATTACTCTATAGCTGCCCGGAGTTTGGAAGTTAGTGGTGTGATACCCTTGTGGCTCGGAAAGCACGTAAAGCCGTTGGTCCTACGCCTGATTTCTCTCCAGTCGTCCCATTGGAGTATGAGGGTAAAGGAATAGAAGACTGTATTTGCGCACACACTTGTGCACTATAATATTTCCTGCGTACTTGACTGATCTCTGTTGACATTGGTCACCGTGATCAAAATTAGTGCAAGATGATTATTAATTTATACTGAACTGAGTAATTTTCTTAAATTTAAAGATTTGTTTTTTTAAATGTAAACTTTAATTAGCTTTGTAATATATTCTAACGAAATGTAAACGACGAAAATTTCAAATATAATTTAGAATTTAAATGCATTTTGAACATACAAGTTTCTTGACTTGCAAATAGAATAATCCTGACAAGATTGTAATGATTTCAGCAGCTTTTCTATTAACATTAACTAGCCAGTATCAGCCGGTTCTGGAAATGTGGGTGAACCGGAATACCCGCCGGTCATTAGCCGGTCATTAAGTACAACGACCGGAGATCGGACCGGCTTAAATTAAATACACACGTGGACGCTCACTCCTAAAAACTGAGTTTCAAACAAAATTGTGTTTAAGTTTAGAAATTTCAAAAGTCGCAGTGGCAACAATGAAGGTGTCCATGAAAATTAACATCATCAGTGGACACCACTTAGCCGTAAAGTCTTTTCCTTTGAAAAAGTGTACACGATGTTAACGTATGACGTTGATGTCATTTTAGTCTGTACTCTGTCATTAATACTAACGTAGTTAGTAAGATTGACTAGTACTCGTAGCGAATGACTTGATTCATTAAGTAACGCTACTGTAAATGAACTAAAATAAATAAATTAATTAATATAAGCGTTTTCACAGGTGCTTGGACCTAACGCCTCAGTGCTGCCACCTGGTCAAAGTCATTTTAGAACACCTCATTGAACAATTTCGTTAATATTAATCTCTACCAAAGTTTCACTAAAGTTTTAACTATATTTTATGATATCCTCAAGTTTTGATTTAATCTTTGACCTGAAAAATCACCCATTCCCACTGAAATTTTCTTGAATACTAAACTCTGTCGAATTGTATAATCAGCTTTCTGCCTCAGACTTTGAAGTATTTAATTATGCTAAGCAAGACTGAGATATTCATAATTGTGTAGTTTTTGATTAAAAAATAGTAGAAAGACACAGAATAATTTAAATCATAGGGGCCTTAAAAATATAAATGTAAATATACTTACCCCTTAAAAATATAAATGTTAAGATAGGAGCGTGACGTGAATATTTTTTTGTTGGGGTGTGGTCTCACTCATTGTGACATATTTGTTGAGAGACATACAACATACAGAGATATACAATACTGCTTCAGCAGTTTAGCTGAACATGCAAATTAATTAAATTATTATGGTTTTATTACAAAACTTCGCTTTGTAAGTTTTGTAACATTGAATAGGTAAAATCAAAGTTTGATATTCAATTATCACACCTTAGATATCAACCAGACGCCAAAATTCAAATAAAGTTTGAACTTAGTAATTAGACTATCAGCGGGTCAAAAGTTCAGAGACATCTCCATTTACTTACTTTCAAATAAACTTCTCAAGCCATTACTTTAAGTGAATTCTTTGTAATTTATATAAATTGAAATTAATAGGTCTGGAGTTATGCAGCGAGTGAAACCTTACCAACTTTGTTAATAGCTTATTGAGAATTTTCTCTCATTAGAGACAATCCAATTTTTCCTTTAATTTGCAAGAGTAAAAGGGTTTAAAAATGGTTGTTTTTGCGTCCTCAATTACGCCTAAGCATTCTTGCGATACACATAATATCGGTTTATCAGAGGAATAAAACAGGCCGTTTAGTTAAAATTTCTATTCAGATGTTTTTTGTGGGAATAATAATAAATATTGGACCTTATAGTAACAATTTAACTGAATCCGAAAGAGTTGACGTTTATCTATATAAAAAACTAGCAGCCTGTCCCGGCTTCGCACGGGGTAGACAATTATTTATTTTTGGAAATTTTTCTACACCTTCGGTTACAATATTCAAATTTTACCAAGGATCCCTATTTTTTTTCAAAATGACATGTAGCCTATGTCAAATTGGAAGAATGTAGCATTCTATTGGTGAAAAAATTTTTTAAATCGGCCTAGTACTTTTTGAGCCTATTCATTACAAACATACAAAAATAGGTACAAATCTTTCCTCTTTATAATATTAGTATAGATGACCGGACAGCGGGCGGCGATATACTCATTGCTCGCAAACCCACGCCTACGATGCGTGGCTGGAAACCAAAGCCTCCAATCTAAGCTTCATAACAAGCCAATGATTGATTTATAATTTAGGCTCTTAATAAACTAGTGCGCCTCACCATCGACGATTGCATCACTGCGTATTTGCCATCAGGTGGGATCGCAGTCAAGCACTAATTTATAATAATAAAAAAAAACACTGTTACAATATTATAATAGCAGAATTGAGGCCCAGGCTCACGGCCTGTACTCCTACATCGAGAAATACTTAAATAAATAGAATCTCACTAAAATCATACTTTGAGATGAATTTGTGATCTACATTCTAAAAATTCTTTGAATATATTTCGTCGGAGCTTCATTAAGGAGGCTGAGAGCTATATTAACTTCAAGAATACTCAAATTGAATGTAGTCTCTACCCACGCATTGAACTTTACAGCCAACGCAATTCTTAACAGACAATAATTACGATAGAGATAATCCAAGCGTAACTATGTTTATGCTTCTACGAATACACAGACAGACCACAAAGTGAAATCCTGAAATAATTTGAAAATAGACCTTCATTTGTGTCGTTGTACTTTAGGTCACGATACGCAAGGTGAACCATTATTATCTTACGCAGTATATATTTCTCTTTCATAGTTACTATAACATTATCTTGTCAATGACCTGACTTGTTCCTGGCATGGTTATGATTCAACACAGGTTAGTGTGTGACTTTCAAACGACACTTAAAATTAATTTTGTTTTCGCGCTCCCCTCTAAACGCCGTTAATTCATGAATCCCCGACCGGTCCTATGAGACCGCGCTGTTATTGTTTTACTATTGTGTCTCGTTTTGTGGGTATGTGATAGGTTAATAGTCAAGTAAAGAATCTACAGAATGTTTAAGTAATGCCATCGGCAGAGATGAGTATAATCTTCAGACAGCGCACCATTACTTAATTGAAAATTAAACAATTCTTTAAATAAAAAATCGTATTGTTACGTAGTAAATGAACTGTTCTTAAGAAAAGAAAAAAAGAAAAGACTTCGATTTCGCCTGCGTGAAAGTAGAGAATTGCCACATATTGCCAGAATAATACTACTCTGTGCGATTCCAGAACATGGAAGTAAACAGTTTAGTCAGGACGCCAACTTAATAAGATAATATGAATAAAATAATAATTATATAAATAATATGTTTATTTCAACCACCAAAGGATCCTAGCACACACAATAAAATAACAAAAATTTCAACATATACAATTACAAAAACCAGATACACAAACACAAGCAAATAATATTTTACTTTATCGTCTACAAACAAAGTAAAATTATTTGCTTGTATAAAAATCTCGCTACTTCTTATAAATAAAAATCTTGTTTTCTCCAAGTAACGAACTTTGCTGGGTCGAGATTGGATTTCCGTATTGCTGCAGCATCAGCTTCCAGTTTCAATCGATTCAAATAATGTGGTTGTAGATGTAATTTGCTTGAGCTGCAAGCAGCACAGCATGTTTTCGATAAAATTTATTTTTGATCGTGAAAATAATGTTGATCGTCGGTATTTCTAGTACAAAAGTAGTGAACGATGATGACAGCAATATAATTATAACAAACGAAATCAAGTAAAAGACAGAGAGAAAGACGGGCAATCTAAACCCGATCTTTGGATCTGACTTCAGCCCTCTTACATTTACCACGTTTCATCATCTCAGCCGAAAGACGTCCACTGCTGGACATAGGCCTCCCCCAAGCGTGGCCACAGTGACCGGTCCTGTGCGTCTCGCATTCATCGGATTCCCGCGACCCACGCCATATCGTCGGTCCACCTTGTGGGAGGCCTTCCAACGCTGCGTCTCCCGGTACGTGGCCGCCACTTTAGAACCTTCCGACCCCATCGACCATTTGTTCTACGAGCAATGTGCCCTGCCCACTTCCACTTAAGTTTGGCGACCACGTTTGGCTCTCTAATAATTGATTATGAGCTTGAAGTGGGCCAATCAGAGAACCGAACGTCATAAATCGTTGAGTCGGTGTTCATATCAAAACAACAACTGTTCAAGTAGGTAAGTTTATATTTACTTAGACTTTGATCCACCCACACAGTGTTCATAGCTCTGGAAATGTTCGATAATCTTGTGTTGAATAATAATGTAGTAATGTAACCTTTTAAATAGGTATTTTGATGGGGTGTCCGTTTTTTGTTCGAACAAAAGATATTGATCGAAATATGTATTTTTTTATCGATAAAGATATACATATTTTTGATCTTTTTTCGAAGTGAGAAATCTCTACCTTGGAGAGGGAGCAATCAATATAATCATATAAACTTCTGCTCGTTCATAATAAAGAGCAGTATTGTATCAGCATTCGTTGTGTCATTTACTCCTAATATCGCCCGTCCATACACCTTACTTTTCAGCTTAAGAGTCGAGTGTGAGACCGAGTCAGACTTTTGTAGTATTATAAATTTAATGAGAAATTGCAATTAAAAAAAAAAAGATTTTACTTTTACAAAATTAAAGCTTATTTTCAACAGCTATTACGTCTTGTTCTTTTATGTGAAAATAAATCTTGAGTAGGCTGAACTATATTAGTAAATAACTCTCACGCCATAATATTTTACACAGTGTTAATCGAAAGGCTCTCACGCACAACAAAGCCTATCCATGCCTATTTATCTCTGCCTATACACAACACTACCACATGCTACCGTCCCTCACTGAATTAATAGTCCAATTACTGCGCTCTTTTCTTTGGCTCTCGATTTAAAATCGACTCTCGTATTCGGTAGATAATCGTTTGTGAGTCGATCTCTGTTTTCATTTAGTCTAGTGATCTTGATTATACTGCTGACTTTTAAATTAGGAATTTTCAGCTGAATCTTCTTTATCTAATACCTTAACACTTGTGATGATGATGAAGATAGACTGTGTAATTTGTTCATAACATGAAAAGGAAACCCAGGATTCTGGAACGCAAGGTAAAGAAGGAAGTCATTGGATAATTTCCCACCTAAAATACAATACATACAAGTAAAATTATAATTGTAAGTTTATTTGCTAATAATATTTGTATAAAAGTTTGCATTATTCTAGTTACATGTTGTGTATGCTTGATAATCTTTAAAAGATTGCTCTCTTTCCGCCTACCTCCTTAAATTCCTTCTTTGCCTTCGTTCCAAGGTTCCGGGTTTATTGAACTCTATCTAAAGATAATGAAATATAGGTCTGGCTATTATTGTTTGTACAAAAACCGATGATTTACGGAAATTAAAACGACGATGACAAGAAAGTTAGAAATAACCAGAAAAATGTTAAAAATACAATACATCAAGGAATGGAAAGAGAGCGATTCAATTTCATTTATATACTGAGATTGATTTTTTCGTCAAGACTGAAATTCCATTTGATTCTATTCTAAGTCATTATCATCTTAATGTTTGCAAAAGTAATATTGAGAAAATCATTTACCTTTGTAACCAAACGCCATTGCTAATATTTCAGTACAAATACATTTATGAAACCTTAAGTAATATAAAAAAGTTTATACGATGAATGTAACACTCAAACACACACTAGGAAATTTCTAACTGTTATGTTTTGTGACTTTATAAAAGCCTCATAATGTGCTTAATTTACTACACACAATCTTATTACAGACTTAATAGGAACGTGATTTAAATACCAAGAACTATATCGTTAAGAAAGATTAAAGTGCTCCAGAGTTCCACAAATAATATTATTAGTAGATATTATGTAAACATGAGTGACATTAGTAGTTTAGTCAAGGTTAATAGTTAATACCTGCTGAGTATCATCGCCTTTTAGTCATGTGTTTTAACTTTACATCAAGCAGATTTGAGGCTTACTATAATTGATTTGTGATTGAAAATATTTTCATGTAGTTTGGAAACAAAAACAAAATCAACGAGAAAAAAGGAAACGGGACATTTGAATTTTCAATCAACTGCAGTGGCCTAGCTGAGTGACATATTTCATTCTTCTCTTCCTAACTATCAAACATGCGAAATCAGTTTTCAAAAAAATATTCGTAGATCAGATGGTATTTTTTGCTCTATTTTAATGAGATTTAAGCTTTGACAACACCGGCCTCGATGAGGCCGGTATTGTGTGTAAAAAAAGTACTTACAATAAAAAAAAATTGATGTATAATATTGTAGTGCTTGTGAAAACCTATTTGCAAAATAAATATCATTTATCCTTTGATTCTTATCTTCTTAAAATACAAATTAAAATGTGAAAAGCTTATTTTCTAAATTTTCAGTAAACTAATATTTATATTCACAAATCTTACGTTTTCACGTATTTATAAAAGAATTGCTTCCTCACAAGGCAATTTACACCAGCAGCTAAAAATATATATTCGTTTCGAGGGAATTTCCGCAAGGAAATGTAGGAAGCAAATATATCACCCCTTTCTAAAAAAATGGGCTCACTAAAAAAGGTCGTTGAGGATGTAGAAAAGAGTCGCTCATGGATCATCCTTTATCTTAGAAGAGGCTTTTCAAGTTAAAGTAATTGTGAGGCTGAAACCTACGGGACTTATTTGGTATTATTTGGAGTGAATATTTCAATTGACTAGATGACCAAATCTGATACAATTAGGAATATTAATAAATAAAAGGAAACTAGAGCTCGATTGAAAAAAAAGTTAAATATTTATCATAACTGTTATTAAAAATGTTCCAAATCGTCCCTTTAAAATTATTCAAATTTAATTAGGTTAATTTTCAACAAAATAGGTTAGTTACGTATATTTATGTGTATTTACGTTGTGGAGGTCTGGTAGGCAGCCGCTCCTCGTAAAATACTGGTATTCAGCTAAATCCGGTTTGACTGGAAGCCGACCCCAATATAGTTGGGAAAAGGCTAGATAGATGATGATGAGATGATGAGGTTAGTTACGTATATTTACTTAAATTTAAAATAGAAAGACATATTTTTTCTATATGTTCACAGTTCCTAAAAAAACAAATCATTCTGTGTAGTAGGAGGACAAAACAAACTTCTTATTTTGTTAGGAGGTTTATGAAGCTTTGATTAAACAAACAATCAATACATTGTGTACAGAGATAATTCAGGTCGTCTCTATGAGCTGACGGACGACGGGCAATGGATAGCTCGTCGTCCATCCGTCCGATAGCCGTGAGACCGAGAGAGATACATGATTAAACCTCCTCTATATTGAAAACCAATAAGCAAACTTATGAAAAATGTTTAAGATATTTTTCCATTGAGAAGGACATATTCGAGTATATTTGTCGAAAACTGATATGAGATCAATTTCACCCACACTCGTATATTGCAGTTCAGTCAGCAATCCGATTGCGAAGGAAATGCAATATTAAAGCCTCGGGTCTTTGAATCCAATAAGGATACGGAGACTCAAAACTTTAGAATGTACGAAAACTGAAAATGTTGAAATATTAACTAAGATTGCATTTTCATCGAATGATAAGGTAGCAATTCCATAACGGTTTTGACAGTTTTTTTCTGGGTTTTTTTAATGAAAATCTGAGGGTAACCGCACACGGGCCCCTGATTAAAACCACAAGAAGTCGCTACCGGCGATATTAGCGGCGTTTTATATAGACTTGTCGCACATGGTTTATACAAAGATATACTTACAAATCATCGCTACTTGCTTCATCTTGTACAGTAAACACAAACGCCGTCACAAAACAGTAACTTTTCCAGAGTCCAATATGATATTGTGCGCGTGACTTAAAAAATTAGCAGCCACTGGCCACAAGTTACTGCCGCATGCTCTTTAGTTTTTTTTATGTTTGCTTCTAGCTTCTCTTAGTGGCGTTTATGGCTGTCGTGTGTGGCCCGTCTACAGCGACTCTGAACGTAAGAACGAACGACATATTTTGCGAAATTAACTGAAATGAGTTTCAGTCATCATACAGTACGATCTACATAACATGTCGGTAATAAGTTAAATGTACTTCTGCTAAGTTACAAACTTATACTACTTATACAAACTTTGCATCGATAATATTCAGAGGATTTCGAGTCCTCTATGGTATTTCGTAATACCATATTACACATGCATTATAACCTATATGCTGTAGGTTCTGATTTATATACGAGATTCATATACGAACTACAATTGAATTGTGTGTCAATGCTACCCTGGTTGCGAGTTTTTTGTCTAGCCCGTATTGTCTCACTGCTGTGCAAAGATCCCCTCTATTATTTCGCATAATATTTTTTTTTCTTCAATACCTTGTAAGAAAGATTCATAGAAAACACATGCACAAAAAGGGTTAATAATACCAATTATACTCTTCTTTCGTGCCGATATCATATTATTTAGTTTAAATATTCCTGGAGAACGTAAAGTAATGTGCTATATTTCCTGTTGAAGCTTAAGTGTGTAGTAGATTTGCATAATATAGTAACTTATTTACTTTATTTCATAGGGGAAGCTACTGGTGCTTAGAGATAAGAATTAAAAATGAATATTGTGGTTTAGTTTTATTCGTTTGGGCCTTTCGTTGACACTTTTCATTTCTAGTAAAGTTGTTATAACCTGTTCAATTCTATTTACGAGTTCAGTATTTTCTTTTTTATTGAAATTAACTTATTTCCATCATCGGACCTCTAGGTATACGGCGTTGCGACTTGCTTCGGTTCAAGGAGGAAATCACACGCATACGTATCACAGGTTTTGAGAACGATCTATACAACAAGCTTGAGCCAATAATTTTATGTGACTCAATGAAAAATGTTCAGCAGAGGTGATTACATAAAGTTCTTTTTAAAATATCATTTTGAATTCCGATTGCACACAAAGTAACTGATGCGTAGCTGTGAACTCGCTTCATGTTTCATTAAATATTTAATTTATTATCCATCCCAATCGACAGCATGATTAAATTTTTTTAAACACATTGCGAGTTAAACATATTACAGAATGTCAGTATGAATAACATTGTATTTTCCCAACATTCACGTCATTTATTTTTTATAATTTGAACTAGTACTTGACTGCAAGCCGACTGGTTATCCTCCGGACTAAGCCCGAGAGACAGCGCCTAGCACGCGCAGGAGCCCAGCGGGGTTGAAGCCTACTAGGGACATAGATCAGTTTTATTTGGTTGATTCTTGGATAGAAAATTGATTTTGGCGTATTTTTTTTGCCATGTTTGAGTTTTATTGATACCAAAACAAAGTGAGTAAAACTTAACAATAAAAAAGTATGCATTCGAAAACAATACAAAATTAACTTGCAATTTTATATCTAGTTCCCATTTTAACTTTTTCAGCGCGATTGTAAGGTACCTTTTTTTAAAATCTACTTCTAGCTTTATTTTGTGATTTTACATCTTAATTTCTTAATTCCAAACTGCATGCAGATTTCCAATCATTTATGGCAATGGCATTGCAATCAATATGGCGCATGTTGATATGACAAATTGACAGCTGTGTTTTGTCCCGTATACTCGCTGTGATGTTTATTTTACATCTCCAGACAGATAACAACAATATTTAACCATGACAAGGCCGTTCGGTAACAGCGATAAGCGTTTTTCAATTGACGATGCATTCGAAGAAGAAACCGATGAAGCCATCAAAGTTTATGGTGCCACAGGAGACAGATCGCCTTTACAGAACAAATACAAAAATGGAAGTGAATATATCGCCAGGTAATTGAAATTAACCTACTATTTAACAGCATTATTAACATCCTCACTCATAATTTTTCAATTAAAAATGTTTTTCTTTGTGTTAGAATGTCAGTACGTTCGTGACATTTTCGTGAGTCATATTTCCTTACTGGGCCAGAGGCAGTTGAACGGTTGTACGAAAGGTAAAAAAGAAACAGGATTGGGTTTTACTCAGCAAAAATCTGACTCGCCCTCCCGTTCCGCCAAATACCAGGAGAAGTCATAGAATGATCATCATCTGCCTAGCCTTTTCCCAACTATATTGGGGTCGGCTTCCAGTCAAGCCGGATTTAGCTGAATACCAGTATTTTACGAAGAGCGGCTGCCTACCAGACCTCCACAACCAATTAACTGGGGTAACACGGTACTTCATGGCAAGACTGGAGTCAAATTTACTGGCTTCTGACTTTCCGTAACGACTGCCAAAGATCTTCAAATGACAGCCGGGACCTACGGCTTAACGTGCTTTCCGAGGCACGGAGGAAACTCATTATGTTAAGATGGTCACCCATCCACAGACCAACCTAGGCAAGCGTTGCTTAACCTTGAAGATCGACCTGTGCGGCTGTTATTATCTAGCCACGAGCTCCTCTCATAGAATGATATCCTATCCATAAAAAAACAATGTCGTTTATCAATTTCAACAAAGTTATTGGCTGCCTTATAAAACTGTTAGTTTCCCCAAATAGGTTTTTGCCGAATTTTCACCGAATATACTCTTTCAGTTGGAACGAAATTCCCTTTCCTGTTCAGCGCACATGGAATATTCCAGTAAAATCGTCGAGTGTGGCTGTAAAATGTTACGTGCGCACAAATCCTCCATTTTGTCCTCTAACGCATGGCACAGCCTGCTGGGGCGATTAAATAAATACAAACCATTATTTCTACGGTTTGCTTTAGAATAAATTAACGTTGGGTGTGTAAAATTATCTGCGTATTTCATTTACATTATTATTTTTTTGGGGTTTATTTTCAAACGTAAGGTACTTAATCGAAAATATTAATATAAAAAAAATTAATATTGTAATATACTTTAGCTAAATAACTGCAGAAACACCGTTTTAGGTTATCACCGTTTGTTTCACAATTTAAATTGTCACTTACGGGATATCTTCCGTGATTTTTAATTATTTTGAGTTCCCGATATTTTCGCGCCATGATCGCGGCATGACATGGCATCCCGCGATCATGGCGCTTGCAACAGCGTCGAAATATCGGGAACTCAAAATAATTAAAAATCACGGAAGATATCCCGTAAGTGACAATTTAAATTGTAACTGCAGAAAATTATCCCAAGGGTATAAACTCCCGAGATGCTCGTATAAAGTATTCTAAGTGCTATTTCCAATCGACAACGGATATCCGTTTAGCCGTTCGAGCGTAAAGAAGTAACAAATATACGCAACCACAAACTTTTGCCTTGCTTATATTAGTCTGATGGTAGTAGTTAATAGTAATTAATTTCGCAGACTATTATGCATCTCATAAATAAAAAGTATCTGTTTAAGCACTTGTGTTTATTTTCACTTGTAAAATGATAATTGGTCCATTAAGCGCTTCCTTCACATTAGTGCCTTATCCAGTCAACTGATAAAGGCCTTGGCTGCTTGTCCTAGTCTGTCATATCCAAAAAAATGTTTTTTAATAAAAAATCATCTCGTTTGGAAAGAACGATTTGCAGCAGCCTGTTAAAAAATAAATAAAAAAATCACTTTAGGGAACGATTTACTCATTTGGCGGGATAGAAAGCATTTTATTTAACCGCCTATTATATTCTATGGAGGTTACCAGGGGTGTGCTGTTACGATCAAAACAAAATTTCCAACCGACGAGGTCGGACCCACTTTTTATATTTTCCTTAAATACGACAAAATACTCCAAAAGCTAGCGTTAAATGAAATATTCAGCTGGTGCCTGCATAAACAACACGGATAAGATCAAGTGGGAGCTAACAAAAGCCGATATTCAAAGCCTTGCAATAACAGGACAAAAAGCAGCTAAAGCTAGTCAACTGTGTTCCGGGTTGGTTGTACTTGACTCTTTGGTCACCAGGCTCTATTTCTGAATTATATTTGCAAATATTTTTGAACTGGGTATAGCAACGGGGCTTTAACGCTGGCATGCATTTTATCAGTCTATAAAACAGGAAAAGAAACGATTTTGTCTGCTTGTCTGTGTATATGTGTGTTAATTTATGAATGTTCGACGAGATCCTTAAAATTTACTCCAATTTTCTGTTTAATCCAAGAGTTATTTAAATAGTTGTTCAACAAAATCCACCTACGGTGGGTTTGGACACGCCATATTCATGGCAGTAAGTTCCCTCTTTGTGGCTGGAGCGGCAACACGATGTCCTTACCTTCAATACATTACACAAGTCCTCACTTAAATCATCCTCCTCATCTCACTCAAATACCTCCGGGTATTTGAGTTTCACCATTATGAGAACCGCCCGGAAGAGAAAGTTGAGCATATTTTGTAGGTACGAGGAGATGGCGGTGCTCCACTTAGATGGTACCATCTCCTCGTGGGATACAATCGGCGGCAGGGACCTCTCGCGCCAGGCCCTGGTTCAGGCTTTGGTCTGAAGGGCGAAGAAATGGCAGACGGGGACACCTTCTGCCTCCTTCTGTACTAGAAATAGAATCACTGCTATCAATCTATCTTATTTCATGAGTGATATGCAAGTCCGTTTGTAAAATCCGAATATCCGTAACGGTTTTATGCTCAATACTGAGTTTGATAGCCAGCGTGCATATGGTGACACACCGAAACGATCCCACGGTCAATATTTGATTTGGTTTCGACCGGCCTTTCCCGTGTCCATGTTTTCAAATAGCGTTACGTAACGGCTCGGTGAGTTTCCAACCTTTTTTGGCTGCACTTGATTCGGGGCGGATTTTTACTTTGTGTGAAAAGCCAAAAGGCTATGGAATCGGATTAAAATTTCAGTGGTGAGCTGGTACAGAATTGTTGGTGTATTTTAATTTGAGTGCAGCGTAATATTATTAATCTCATTAAATGTCGGCACGCATCATTACATTATTGCAACGTTTACATTGAATTATTTAGTAAATCAATCAATTTGTTTTTATTTTCTTTTGTTTTTTAACCTTTAAGTACCGACGTGCACTTTTTGTAACGTTAGTACCGACGTGCGGTCTGACAGACCGCGGTAAAAATTCCGTGTTTTTTTAACAAAAGTGAATGTTTGATTAAATTTCTGTGCATTATGGTTAAAAATAAAGGGTTGTAAGAAAAAATAAGTATAGAAGGAAACTCAAATTATTTTTATTTTGTAATATAAGGCGATAACAATATTTGGCCTGAATTTTGGAAGAAAATCCGGCTATTCGATATAAAAAATCAAAACAAAAAGAATACTGCTCACAGAAAAACAAAAATATTTTTTTTTGTATCAAGACTATTATAACTTTTAGAAAAAATATATATCAAGTATATAAACCTTCAGAAAAAGAAAATGTCCACTGCCCAACTACACTTTAAATTTTTAGCTTAGTCAATTCACACTTGGTTATCGTACTGTAAAAAAAACATGTTTTTTTGCATAGATAACATATTATGTCTATTTTCTTTTGTTTTTGGGTAGATAAGTCAACTTTTTCAGCTTGATTTTTAGGTGTATCTGGCTTATCAGAACCAAATACTCGCCAAAGTCACAATCCCTCGCATAAAACTTGGATTCGATTTTGTTGCATTTCTGGGATTTCTTTGAGTACCATAAATCTGTCCCAGGACTGCCTGAAGCCCCTGACGTGAAATTTAAATATTTTTGTAAAAATAACAATAAACTGTAAGAAAAACAAAACAAAAAAAACTTACGTAAGTACCGACGTGCGGTCTGAGAGACCGCTTTGGAATTTCAAACAGTAATTACTCACCAAATGCGAACGTGACGATACCACTTTCTGCATCTACATCATCATGGATACTGTTCTTACAGCTACTTAAAAGCGGCGATTGATATTCCTCAGCGAAAGGGGTAAACTAACAAGTGAAGTACCTGCCGCGGTCTAATAGACCGCACGTCGGTACTTAAAGGTTAACTATAGTGTTTGACTACAATACCGCCGTTGATGGTGAAGCACACTAATTTATTTATTTATTTATTTATTTAATCTTCATGCAACTCAATGTACAAAGGCGGACTTAATGCCATGGGCATTCTCTACCAGTCAACCTAGGGTGGTGAAGAGATAATATGGTAGGTGCATAAAAAGAAAATGTAAATAGAAACAGAGTAAGTATAAGGAGTATACATAATAGAGTAAAAATAAACATACATAAATTATATATTTAATATAATAAATACACATATATATATATATACATATACTAATATAAAGTTAGGAAATGAAAATTTTGAGACGATTCAGCTACTAGTGTAGAAAATAGTTCCGCAATTTCCGCTTAAATGCATATCGACTTTTAGCCGTCCTGATATCGAGAGGAAGCGCATTCCACAGAAGGATGGACTGGATATAGAAAGAAGAATGGACAAAATCAGAAGTATGAGAAGGACAGAGCAGTAGGAGATTATTAGTAGAACGCAGATTCCTAGCGTGTGAAGAACATAGGAACTGAAAATGAGTTATGAGATAGGCTGGGGGCGTGGGAGAATTGAGTAGAGAGAAAAGAGTAGTCAGAGCGCGCAAATTCCTTCTCTGGCGAATCGGCAACCAGTTGAGTTCCAACCTGAAGCTCGAAACATGGTCGTATTTTCTCAGGTTAAATATGAACCGGATGCAGTTGTTGAGCAGTCTGTCTAGCTTATCCAGCAAAACCGCGTTCAGGTCAAAGTAACACACGTCACCATAGTCTAGGATAGGGAATATCAAAGTCTGCACAAGCATTGTCTTCGTTTTAGCAGGTAAAAAGTTCCTCAGACGATATAGACACCGCAAAGTCCCGTTGACTTTTTGGCATACACTAGAAACATGACTTTGCCAGCCAAGCGTCGAGTCCAGGTGCAAACCGAGATCCTTTACACTAGGGCTGATGGGGATAACGGCACCATTGAAAACAATAGGGGGCAGAGCGCTAACCGTCACTCTACCCACCATGCGCGAGCTACCAATAACAATGGCCTGACACTTTGAGGGGTTTACAGACACCCCAAACCTATCAGACCAGCTACTGATTGCATCCAGATCTCGGTTTATATCCTCTATAGCGTCTGATAAACTTTCCACCCGCGCAGATGCATACAACTGAAGATCATCGGCATAAAGATGATACGAACACCGAAGACAGTGAGTTATAAAATTTATGAAGATAGAAAATAACAATGGAGAAAGAATACCGCCTTGTGGAACTCCAGCTTCCAGATCACGCCAACTCGATGAGCTCTCGTCAACGCGAACCGACTGCTGGCGACCACGAAGATAAGATGAGAACCATTCCAGCGCCTCGGGAGAAACCATTAGATGGGAAAGGATAGACAGGAGTATATCGTGACTGACGGCATTAAAGGCATTTGAGAAATCTATCAATACCAACACAGAAACCTTTGTATCTTCCATTGCTTCTCTAACGTCGCCAGTCACTTTAAGGAGAGCGGAAGTTGTACTGTGTCCAGGTCTAAATCCAGACTGGAATGCGCTTAAGAGGCTATTTCGATGAACAAACCTCGAAAACTGCTTGTGTACACAGGCCTCGAGTACCTTAGAAAGGAATGGGAGAATGGAAATAGGTCGAAAATGATTAGGCAAGGAAGGATTTGAGATCTTAGGAAGTGGACGGACATAGGCCATGCGCCACAAGGAAGGGAATTGTCCAGAATGGAGGGAAAAGTTTATTATATGGGCAATCGGTGGGAGAAGATAGTCAAGGATCAGGGTGACCATATGACGACTAATCTCATCATGGCCCACCGCCTTGGATTTTATAGAAAGGATAATCTTTTTGATTTCATCCAAGGTGGCTGGAGAAAAGCAAAACGGTTCTATGGAAGGACCAGGTAGGCCTGAGATGAAATCCACCGTCTGAGATAACATTTGCGTATCTAAATTACAAGTAGTAGTGAAGTGACGGTTGATATCGTCCAGGCCAATGGTCTTAGGGAAATCCACATTACGTGCCCTACCTATACCAAGAGTTCCTAAGAATTTCCAGGTATCAGCAGGGGAAGAAGATGAAATGTTATCAAGAATGTGGCGGCGTTTGGCATTGCGTATCACCTGATTACACCGATTTCTTGCAGTTTTGAAGAGGTTCTTATTGGCTTCGCAGCGATCCAATCTATATCTCCTAAAAGCCCGATCCCGAAGTCTCATCGCCACCCGAACCGCTGTTGTCATCCAAGGAGCAGGCGGACGCCTAAGTTTAACCCTTTTTACTGGTGCGTGTTTATCATAGAGAGCAAGGACAGTTTTGTTAAATATGTGGAGTTTGTCATCTACGGTTATTGCCTCAGCAAGATCACTCCAATCCAGTTCCAACGCATCCTGACGTAAACCTTCAACATCCATACGGGCAAAACAACGCATGTGCAGAATTCTAGGAAGAGGTTTAGGAGGTTTTAAGACGTACGACAGGAAAATGAGGTCATGGTGGGAAAAACCAGGGGCAGGATACTGACCATGAGTGGAAACAAGGGAGGGATTGGACGTTAGGATCAAATCGAGCCACGTGTCATCACCAGAGGCATTAAAATGAGTGGGCTGCAGTGGAAGAACATGAAGACTTACGGACTCGATTATGTGAAGGAGTTTACGGGAACGAGCGGTTGGATGGGTAAGGTCTGTGTTGAAATCACCCATGATGATGCAATGTGCATACTCTGACCCGATAGACTCCAGTGCCAGCTCAAGGTTGGAAAAGTAGTCCACGGTCGGCGGACAGTAAACAACACCAAGTAGGGTCTTGACACCTTTGATATAGATCTCCAGAAAAAGATATTCAGCGGATGCACTGTAAGAAGAAGGAGAAGAGGAAATAATTTTGAAAGGAAAATCGCTACGGAGGTAGATAGCGACACCGCCACCTCCCTTTCCGGTCCTATCGTTCCGGATGAGAATAAAGCCAGGAAGCGAGTAAGAAGTAGATAGGAGGTGAGGCTTAAGCCAACTCTCAGATATCAGAACGGCGTGGACATTGGCATCTGAAAAGGTGTCGAAAAGTTCACTGTAGTGACTTGGCACACTCTGGGCGTTGATGTGGCAAACATTGAATAAGTATTTACCCTCATGATTAAAACTTTTACGCACAAAATCACCAAGAGTGATGCCGGACAAAGAGAGAAAACTTGCATCAGCGGAAGAGTTTACGGAATCAATGGCTGAGTGAAAAGAATCATCATCATCAGATAACATAAAGATAATATACAATAAAAATAAATAAAAATAAAACTAAAGTATTATTTTGGTGCACACCACTATCTGTGCACCACCCACCAGCAACATCAGTAGAGTAACTGCTACAATATATAACAGCACAAAAGAAACAACATTACAGCCAACAAACAAGAATAATTTACAGCAAGCAAATATTGCACAATATTAAAATCAAATAGGAGCAAGACAAACAGTTAAAAAACACAAGACAAAAGTTACGTTAGCAAAAACGAAACGCAATATGCATACTTCAGTCATCAGTGGAAATATGTCATGCTACCATTTTGACATTGACAAGTGAGTGACAGTGACAGATTCGACATTTAAAATTTCAAAACAACCACCTATTATTAATGTTTTGAAAAAATACCATCAAAATCATTATTTAAGTTATCAAGAAAGGAAATATGAAGCGGGTATAAGCGTTCAAAAATAATTACGCAATGATTAGATAAGACATGACGCACAAGCACAATGAGAGACACTAAATATGGTAAAAGTTATTGGACTAACGTTTCACGATTGCACTAGGAAAAGCTATTAAGTCCTTCGCACTTCAGTACCTGGCTTGCTTCCAGTAGCAGCAGCTGATTCTCCCGCCCTCTTGGGGAACTTAGCCACCAAGAGATTGAGTTCCTCCAAAGTCGAAATCTTCAGCCGTGCTCCGTCGGGGGATCGGACAACAATAACCCCGTCCTGTGTCCAGCATGATGTCATCCCGAAGTGCTGTCGCGCTCTACTGAAGACAGTCTGTCTGGTCCGGGTCAGGAACTCTTTGACGGTGACTGCAGAGCCCTTCAGTCTCGATTTCGTCCTCCATATAGCAGACTTAGAGTCGACGCTGGAAAACCTAACCAGGATAGGTCTGCTGCGTGTTGTACCTTTACTTGCCGCTCCGAGTCTGTGACAAGCCGTGATGGAGGATGAGGTTACATCTGGGAGAGCCATTCTCTTGTGTAATATCTCCAACACAAGAGCTCGGCAATCTTCTTTCTCTGCCTCCGCAAACCCAGTGAAAATGAGTGCTTTCCTCCGAGTACGTGTCTCCAAACTATCTACAACTCTAGAGCACTCAGCGATCTGCCTCCGAAGTAGCCCCAGCATCTTGAAAATGAGCTCTCGGAACGTCCGGAACTCCTCAGCAACCCTGGCAACAGTGTCTTTTGCTGGTCCCGCACACTGGATCTGTGCCTCCAACTCGTCCATCCTCTTTGAAACACACTGCTCCAAGTCGTTTTGGGCCGACTGAATGCTGTCTAGTTGAGACATAATGTTGTATTGTTGATCTTCTGTGGTGAACTGTGTAGTGAATAGCTGGCAGGTGGTGGTTCTTTGAGTAATCTTACATAGACTGTTTCACCAATGTAAGTACTTGATAATTAGCTAATTTTACACTAATACTAATTGCAAAATATTAAAAAAATCACTTTATTATAATTTAAATTAAAATTGCTGTGCAAAAACGCGTCTTAACTTATTCTTCACCTACCGCCGAAAAAAAGTAATTATAGTAACTTTAGTAAATTTATTATAGTAATTTAAACGACTAGGTAAAACGCTTAGTTCGGAACGTAGATGTGTTTACAATGTAAGGGTGGGTACTCGCTATAGCGAGTCGTCGGATTGTTTAGCTTTTTCTCAGCTAAGAAAGGGTCCAGTCTGACTAAAAGTTGCGTACTAGAGAGTTTACATAGAGCGAATGCCAACGTGACCTTCATAATCCAGTTATCGAATGACACGACACCCGCTGGCAAGACTGTTGTCAGATTGTCTGTCTTTCGAGTACCCGTTATGAATATCAATGATTTTTAAATTACAGTTGAGATCAATGCCTTGACGTGCTTCCATAATTTCAGAGAAGATTCAAGTTTGTAATGGATGGTCACCCATCTGTGGACCAACCTCGGTAAGTGTCAGTGAGGCAGTTTTGACTTAGCCTCGAGCTTCCTATTTTTAGGGTTCCGTACCTCAAAAGGAAAAAACGGAACCCTTATAGGATCACTTTGTTGTCCGTCTGTCCGTCCGTCCGTCTGTCAAGACCCTTTTTCTCAGGAACGCGTGAAGGTATCAAGTTGAAATTAAAACCATATATTGAAATCCGCGGTCCCTTGAAGTTGTGCAAAAATCAATCTTGTAAGTTGACGGGAAAAAAAGATACGCCCGTTTATGTTGCAAAAAACGTACATTTCGACACTGTCAAAGGAATCAAAACTCATAGGGTGCTTCCCGTTGACCAAGAATCTTGAAATTTGGCACGAAGCAAGGTATTATAGCACTAATATCGGGAAAAGTCTGAAAACTGAAAATTTTTAGTTACGTCACAAGAAAAAAAAATTGAAAAGTCTTCAAGACTCGATTCGAGAATTAAACTGTTTTTATAGGTAGGTTGGTACGAAACCCTCAGTGCGCGAGTCCGACTCGCACTTGCCCGGTTTTTTTTTTATTATAAGCTTCAAAGCAGCAAAACCTTTTTGAAATTAAAGACTCGATAATAAGCAGACAACAAAAAACCAGCCGAAAATAACCAAACATAATAGTTAACATCACGTCAATTTTCTAAGTCATCATCATCTCTCTGCCTTTGTCCCGTTTTATTTGGGGTCGGCACAACACACATTTTTCATAAATTTGGTCCTCTCATTTGTCATGCTATCATTAACTCCTTTTTCTTCCATATAACTTTTCACACAATCCATCCATATGTAAACTCATAACTTTTTAACGCCCGTTTTCAATAATCTACCGCAGTTCATAAATAGATAGCCATCTCCGATAAACAGTAAGATTCTAATTGTCAATGTCACAATTTTGGTAGGAAATGCTAATCGTCGGTAGGTTATAGGAAAGCAAGTAAGGGCAAAAGGATAGATTTGTTCATCTTTAGTAGCTGCAACTTTAGATAGGTAGCTTATTGAAAATGGGCGTTAGTAACATGCGTTCCATCCCTCCTCTTCACATGACCATACCAAGACAAACGATTCCCTTTCAACTTTAAATCATCATCATCTACCTGGCCTTCCCAACTGTATTGGGGTCGGCCTCCAGTCAAGCCGGATTTAGCTGAATACCAGTATTTTACGAGGAGCGGCTGCCTACCAGACCTTCACAACCCATTAACCGGAGTAACACGGTACTTCATGGCAAGACTGGAGTCAGATTTACTGGCTTCACTGGCCTGACTATCCGTAACGACTGTCAAAGATCTACAAATGACAGCCGGGACCTACGGCTTGACGTGCTTTCCGAGGCACGGAGGAAACTCGTTATGTTCCAATACGTTACCGTATCTCACACCTTCATGCCTCCATGTTCGTATCATCTGCAATAACAATGTGAGTGAATATGTAAATGTGAGGGATGCGGCACTTAACTGTGACGTCACTCCGCACATTATTTGTTACTTCGTATTTGTATATGACAGGCTCATTCGGTGTGAAGTGTTACAAATTAAATTTATTATGCTAGAAAGATCTCGACGGCGAGGAAAACGCTGAAATTCATACAGTTTAAATGCTCTTTAAATGATATAAATGGCGTTTTCTCTTCGAAGAACATTATTACTCCTTCATTTTTTTAAGTGCGAAATCATACAATGACTTCTCAGACTTTAAGTCAGAACGAGAGAGTTTGTCTAACTTTTACTGACTTAAACTCACTCTTATGTTCTGACGTACCTTCTTTTCCTTGCGTTCCAAGAGCCTAGGTTTTCCTTTCAGAAGCGAAACCATGGCTGGCTACAGGCTTCGGCCCTGCTGGACTCCTACAGTTTTGTTGACATCTCTTTGAGGCGTGTGTGAAATACTACACGCCATTTTACTAGTCTCTTGAGTGTATTTAGTTATTATTTAGTAACAACTAGGGAGCTAAATAAAGCCTAATAACAGCTGATAATAATATTACTTACTGTATTACTTATTGTACCCACTGGAATTGTAACAACATCTAAAGATCTAGAATTACGTAGTTAAGTTTGCTTTATCTCTATATTAATTAGTGTTTATGTCAGTTTAACTAATAAACACTAAAAGCATTAATAAGTCGTTTATTTGGAGAATAGGGCAGATTTACAATAAACTAGCTTTTACCCGCGGCTTCGCTCCCGTCAAATGACTACCCTACATATTCTACGCTACCCTACCCTACCTTCCCTACCTACCCTACATGACCCTACACTACCCTACACTACCCTACACTACCCTACACTACCCTACACTACCCTACTTTACCTAACTTCTTTTTTAGAATTTTTCTCTCCGTAAGAACCATCATTGAACTTCAAGGAACAATTAAAAAAAAAAAACAGCCAAATCGGTCAAGCCGTTTTCATGTTATGTCGTGACAACGGAAAACGGGTTTCATTTTTATATATATAGATATGAAATATGGAAGTAGACAGAGACAAGAAAAAATAAAATTATTTTGCTATTTCTTTCTAAAGAAATAACACATATTTTTTTAAATCAACGCCCAATATTAAGTAATCAGTTATTTACATATTTGTTGGAAGAAGGAAAAACAACAAAATAATTTAACCTATGTACTTTTGACTTTGAAGGTTACATATTTCCTTATCATTATATTTTTTCAAGCATACAAATGCTTGCAAATATTGGACTTCTGATGTGAATTCAGAATTATACCATGGTAGGTAATTGGGTAAAATGTGTAAAAAAAATCTTTGTTTGAACTCAAAATAGGAAATCTTCAAAATGCACGAAGGGTCGTGCTGCTAGTTACAAGTAGAAACAAAACGCTTTGTTATGCGAATAAGTCCGTTATGTACTGCAGTTCACTGCAGTTCAATTGCGAGAGCTTTGGTCCTTCATCGTCGTTCACTAACAGGTCAGTCTCGAGGGTCTGACTGACGTTCGTTCATTCGTTCAATGGACGAGTTCACAAAGGTAAACGTTCGTTCACTAACACAGCGAATTGATTGTGATTCCTAGCAAAGATCTCAATATCGTGGAGAGGATGAAAGGAAGAGATACTCTCATTCACAGACACCATTTCCGATAAAAAATATACGAGTATGATTCCCTTTGGATTCTTTTTTGAACGTAAAACGAGACCATGAGGAAATTCAATAAGTTACTTTTATATTGATAGAATGGTTGGCATAGTGGTAAAATGTTTATAAAAAATAATGTTATTATGGTGTCAATGAATATTTAAAAGATAATTCCTTGAAACACATGTTTTAGAGATGACTTAAGAAACCACACCCCTGTTCCCAATGAACCTGTAGCTGTCGTACGAAAAATTATTGTTGATTTATTTAAGTTTATAAAAGTACTTTCTTTATTAACTAACAAAGGACGTTGCAGACAGATGTTTTTCGAAACAATCAATTTGAAACAGCTTACTATTTGAAGTTTAGCAGACACAATACATTCGTTTTGTTTTATCTTACAATGTCCCCGTTGTAAGTACATACAACATGTAAAATAATAAACGTATATCCTAAAAGTAGAATGCGGGTAGTCTTCTCTTAATGGCCCAATTATGGCTTTATTCTTCTTTGATAGCTCTATAATGATTAGTAAAAATGATACTTTGAAATACGTAGAAAATAAATTGGATTATTGTGATTAAAATGTCTATGAATAAAACTAGGTTCTGGTTTTATGAATTAAATTAGTAAAGTTTCTTTAATTAAAATTATATAATTTGATAACTGAAAGAGAATTTACTAATTTTATATTCAGGCCTCACAAAGGGTCTGAATTATGGAGGAGACCTAAATATTTATAGAACAGTAATTTAAATTTATTCCGAACTCACTAGCCATTTATATTAACATAAAATCCATTAAAAGTTTATGTGGTATTCAGCATATTGACTCTGTGATTAATAACACACCTAAAATAAAACAAAAACTTTTTGCTTTTTTTAACTCAACTTACGAGACATGTGCTTATCCATATTTGAACATTTAATAAGACAGAATTATAAAAATAATTATGAAACTTTAATCTTCTTCTTCTTAGCGTGTCGATGGCAAACCAGTCAAATACTTTGCCTGGCCCAGTACTCGGCCTCGGCAATGCCGTCCACTGATGCTGTCATTAGGTCCTCGCGAGAATAAGCAGGAAAGACAATCTCCACAGATGGGGGTTCTCAGACGGTTCTGATCTTCAGTGTTTGTGCGGCGTCTCTCCTGAGACCATGTCCCATCTTCCATCCTGCACCACATGAAACTTCAATGAAATAGTGATATAAAAAATAATTTAATTTTGTGATTTTCTCATCATCATTTCAGCCAAAAGACGTCCACTAATGGACACAGCCCGCCTCCAAGCATTGCCACAACGACCGGGCCTGTACGTTTCGCATGCATCAGATTCCCGCGACCCTTACCAAGTCATCAGTCCACCTTGTGGGAGGCCTTCCAACGCTATGTCTTTCGGTTCGCGGTCACCACTCTACTCTCACGAAAGGTTCTGCTTTCGTCCCCATCGACCGTCCGTTCTACGAGCAATGTGTCCTGCCCACTGCCACTTAAGTTGGCAATTAATAAAAATAAATTAAATTGTCAATTCTTTTTTTAAGTTCGGTTTATCGGTAACATTGCTTCTCTTGCGGTTTTTCTATTTTCCTACAATTTGCAGGAAGTTGTCCATCGTTTAGTTAGGTTGCATTTTACAGAATCAGTTGCCATTTATCTTCAGCGTTTTCTGCTGAAACTAGCGAGTAATACATCACGGTTTATCGTTCTACTAAACTGCTTTAGTGAAGACTTTCGTAGTTACAGCAGACATGTTAGTTTATTTGTCGACAAATGTGTAATTTATTAATGTTAGGAGAAAACTGCTCACTTTGTTCACTTTTACTTTTTAGAGTTGGTAGGAATAAAAAATTTAAAGCCGCATAAGATCGTGTCTGTCCGTTTGTCCCAATTATTACGAATCTATTGAACTGGTTAAATAGTGATTTAGTGCACATTTTTTTAGGTAAGAAAGAAAATCTCTTTATTTGCACCAAACAGTGGCATTTTACAAATATGTTAACAAAAAACAGCAAGGAATATGCGCCACGGCCGTGCAAAACGGCCGAAACGCTCAGCATAATGCTGTAGGCACACATAACGGGTGTAAAAAGACCCTTAACGAAAACGAAAACCCCATATTCTACTCATCACTAGGATACTTTTTTTCTTCTAGACCATACCTGGGAATTCACTGGTTCTCGAGATATTGAAGGTCAAAGTTAACATTTTTTTTTTCGTTTTTTTTTTCAAAATCGTATTCCAAGTATCATTAGTAAACTTTCTTCCGAACAAACGTTATCAAAATTATCAATTTTTCATAGTCAATTACGCATTTGAAGTTACTAAAATGCATTGAAAACTAAACACAACGAGCGCCTCACACACACAAGCGTGCGGTCGGTTCAAAGACCAAGCGCGAGCGGCTGAACGCGCAGCTGATCGGAATTATTATTAATTAAATATTTTTTAAAGATGAAAAAAAAAAGTTTTTTCCCAGCAATATTTTTTGGTCCAAGTTACTTAATTACACGTACAGAATGTGTAGTTATCGGCTTTGTGATCGGTCTTTTTACACCCTGTATATTGCGACTAGTAAAAGAAATCATCCAATGTCTTTTCCCGCTCTAGAGTGAAGCGAAACGATGTGTTAGACTTTTATTGTATAAATCTGGGTTTTCCTTTCAGAAGTAAACCCATGGCCTCAGTAGGCTTCAGCCCTGTTGGGTCCCTATGGTTTTGCTGATATTTCCTTGAGGCACGAGTGGAACACTACGCGTCATAGACGACACACCCTGTCATACCTCCACACTCCAGACCATGGCCTGCACCAAGATACGGCGCGGGAGGTCGTTGCCGCTGATCGCTCCCACGAGGACAAGGAGTACACCACAAGAAGACATTTGATCGCGTGAAATATAAAATATCTTAAGTTTAAAATTTCAATGTGATTCGCACTTTGAAAAGTGAATAATATTGAAATGTAATACTTATAGCATCAAAAGAGCTTTTGAATCCAATTCCAAATACCGAAATCTTTTTCAATTTGGTTGAATTTCTTTGAACATTTTTAAGTGCTGGGGAGGTCGGGAAACTAACTGAATGACGTGGTCACAAGAGCACCTCTACGTGATCACGTGACGGCACACCTGCAGCATAATACGTGATACTGAGAATGGGAAGTAAAGAGGAACGTTTTAATTAGAACTACGGTATTGATTAGGTAAGCAAACTAAAGAGATAGTTGTAAGGAAAGAAAAGGTACATTTAATGCTGAAATGATTAAAGTAATAAGTAAGTACTTTCATCACACTTGTCGGGACCCGTATTATGGCCAAATAACGATGCATATCCCAAATGAACACTGATATGATCTTTTTTCATTCTAGATGGAAATCATTTAATTACTTCTCCCACTTTAAGGCGAAGTGAAAGGCCGTGTCAGGCTTTTACTGACTAAAACCCCCTCCTTTGTCTGTTCTTTGCATTCCAGGATTCCGAACATTCTTTCAAAAGCGAACCGCTTCGGCCTTACTGAGCCCTTATGGTTTTATTTACTCTTCGAGGACACCGCTTGGAACAATACGCGTCGTCGACGACTCGAGGTTGTTCCTTACCAGACGGCAAGTTACCCATTGCATGTTGTCTACAAGCCCGCATCTACGATGGCTGCGAATCACCCTAGGACTTTCACTAATATATTATAAGCCTGATATATAAACAACCTATGATTATACTGTTCACAGTAAGCATAAATTCAATTTTGCTGACCAAAGCAATATACAGTTTCCTAAATAGATTTTCATTTTAGCCTTCGATAACAACGATAATCAGCAATTGTGGTAATTATTGAAATTAACGCAATTAATCCGAATAAGCACTAAATATGTGGAAAGCATTAGCTGTTAAACAGTAATTAGATGGAAAATGGAATTTTGGTATCAACTTCTTAGAATTTTATTACATCAAAACTTTATTACTGATCAGTTGAATGCTTGGTAATATGTAAATACCCTGGGCTGGGTTATTCTTCCGTCATCAAATCAGCATTACTATCCAACGTGGCGTAAACAGCTGCCAACGTTTTGGGCATATTTCCCTTTAACATCGATGTGGATGGATTTTTTGATGGCCAATGAGTTGTTTATCCCATTTGTTTTTCTACACTGTTGTAATATTTTCAATTTGTGTATGTTTGTGTACAAAAAATAAATATAAGAGATCTCTTTAAATACTTTTCAAAAACGTTATATCCTCCTCTTAAGTTATAACCTATGTTGAAGAAACTGATTTAACTGAGAAATGGTTGTCAGTCAGTTGCACTGTGAATGCAATTTCCATCATTGTTTGATTATAGGATTTCAATAAAATCAAATCAAGACAGTGGTGTCTACACGCATTAAAATTTGTTTGAGTTTTAAATTTTCTTCATACGTTTTTAACTTGACCAGCCCCTCTAGTTGTCACCATAAAGCCTGGGATACACTAGGGAACATTTTGTCCCGAAACACGACGCGCAACACTAAATTTACGTGACGCTGTAACGTTGCATAATGTCCTGCAACATGCCCCGTAACATAGTAATAATAATAATAATAATATGCATGTTGCTTGCTCCCGCCTCGAGAGCGAGCGCACGAGTCCCGCGTCAGTATGCATGTTCCACGTAGTTGTTGAGCAACATGTTCCGCAACATGTTGCTCCATTTGTCCCCTAGTGTATCCTTGGCTTAATAAATACCGTTTCAAACACAGCGTTTAACACTTTAAAGGAAATACACTAACTATAAATTCTTGCGTTTTATTGCAGTAATCAAGTGAAGTAATAGATTGTTAGTGGTAAGTAAAGTGCAGCGACAAAACCGGGTCAATGTGGTAAGCTCGTTATTTTTCACGTGTTACATATGTCTATAAACTGGCCTGTTGGTCTAGTGGTTAGTGACCCTGACTGCTATGCCGGAGGTTGTGGGTTCGATTCCCACCCAGGACAAATGTTTGTGTGATGAGCACGATCATTTGTTCTGTGTCTGGGTGTAATTTATCTATAACTAGCTGCTGCCCGCGACGTCGTCTGCGTTAAGGCTCTACAGCACCAAAAATACTTAAGATGTCGCTAAAGCATTATAAGTAAACAACTTTTAAAATAGCATTAAAATACATGTTTTTTTTGCAAGCGAAGCAAGTTTAGAGAATTATATGGAAATCCTGCTGAGTTCAGTCATAAGTTGTGACTGAAGGAAATAGAGAAAATGATGTATGTGTGGAATATCAGTCTTGCCATGAAGTACCGAGTTATCCCAGTTAATGGGTTGTGGAGGTCTGGTAGGCAGCCGCTCCTCGTAAAATACTGGTATTCAGCTAAATCCGGCTTGACTGGAAGCCGACCCCAATATAGTTGAGAAAAGGCTAGGCAGATGATGATGGTGATGTATGTGTGGAATGTATTCCATTCCAGGACACAAAAGTGTAAAAATACGTACAAAGATATCGTACCTTACAACACTTCCCTATAAATTACGTTGCCAGGTGCCAAAATGTAAAGAGAATCAGGACTGGTGACGCAGGAGCAAGCACCGTACAGTTGCCTTTGTGAGAAGCAACTCGTCCTGAGAACTGTACGCGCTTGAACTGGAACGGGAAGTTGTAAGGTAGCAAAAAAAGGTAGTAAATGCTGCCTCGCCAATGCCACAACCATAAGAATTTCTGCTCCAATGGTGTGTCTGTGGAGTGAGACGACTTTAAGGCGAGTCTTGTTACACAGCTCTGGAGGAGATAGGTTCCGAAGAAGCACAATTGGGACACTGACCTTCAGCTGGATGATATGCACTGAAAGTCACTGCATATCATCAATGCTGACAGGGTGTTCAGAAATTCCACGGGATAATGTGTAGCGTTATCTTGCTCGACAACAGTGTTTATCGAGGTGTAGACCACATCATTCCCCTCAATTTCCCAGAGAATGCATTCGTTAATTGCTGCAGCCTGATCATTTATGGACATCTAAATGGCCTACTCACACACCCAAGAATTCTACTGGTGCAGTATACGACTGACATCCCCGTACATACAGCGAATGAGTTCTTCTAAGCTGGATACTATTTTTTTGTATCACCCAAAGGTTGACTGGTAGAAAATGCCTAAGGCATTAAGTACGCTTCTGTACTTCTACCGAGAGAGTGTACCACTCTACCGAGAGACTCTAGCAGCACCACCTGTCCACCTCTCTCTTGTGTGCGTTTGCCATGATTTAGAAGGACATCGTAAAATTCCTGAACACGTGCATTGTCTCCAAGCTGAGCATTAAAAATTAGCATTTCTAATTGAACTTAACTTCAGGTGGAATACGCGAGAGATCAAGTCGTGCCTGTCGTACCTTCGTACGACAGGCACGACTTGATCTCTCGCGCCTAATCGTGCAAGGAGTTGAGCTGTTATTTCAGGCTACTTTGGGTTGGTAGTGATGATAGTGAAGAGGTCCGGGCGACCAAACTTTCGCACGTAACAAAATGCATCTTGGGTCATCATGTACCACGGACCTTTTGTGAAGGTGGAGGGGAGAATGACCATGAATGAGAATTTGTATTATTCTGCATAGAGATAGACATAGTTCTCAGCTTTGAGCTTTCTTTGGTTGGACCTTATAAATACCAAACGCTCTGTCTTAATTTTGGCGTACATGTCCTAAGAAACTGAGTAAAGAGCGTACGATAATGGCGGAGATAAGAACCATTGTTTACCCTCAGCTGGATCAAGAAGCTGTAGAAATGCATGGTGGATGGTATTTTTTATGATTTGGGGTGCCTGTCTGGGGGTCTACATTATAGTGGGCAAAATGGTAGCCAACCTCTCCGCGACAGAACTGAAATGAGAGGATATTGAAGAGAATCGTACGCACGGTGAGTCTCGCTGATCCTTCGAAGGCGGTCATCATGCGTGCGTAAAACGATGTCTCTTTTATCACACTCCTGATCGACTAACACAACAGCTACCTCATTCATCGTTGGAGCATTATACCACCCTGGATGGGCTGTGATCGGCCTTCTATCTGCTCTGATGACAAACTTAAAGTGGTTGCGCTCGTTCTCAGGCACCGACGCGAGGACTGCTTTGAAGTTGCTAATTTGCGGATTAACGTTATGCAACATACTTTGCAATCCTTTGAACAGACCAGACCAAATAGAGGATGTGTCTATTTCAACACTTGCTTGTTGTTCACCAAACGAAGTCATCTGGGAGGCGCTGTTATAAGCTCGAATGTATTTCAAAAAATAGCTGGACTTCGAATGCTCTCCATTTAGTCCCCTTTTCCATTTGCGGACTTGGCAGTGGGTACAAACTTTTTCTAAGGCAACCATATCTCCATGGGCGGCGTAGTTAATCACAATATTGTAGATAAATCCACTTCCTTCTTTATTTAGCCGTTTGCTCTTCGATATCGTAAACCATGGATTCATCACCAGATGTCGAAAGTTGATTTATGTCACGACACAGGCGATCTTATTCTATTTGTGCCGCACGCTGTTCTCTTGGATTCTGTCACGTTCTTGCGATAAATGAGCTTCATTGTCACTTCATCATCAATGAACATCACTTTTTTGTAATACTTAACACCGCATTTTTTTTTAAATTGTCTTCCTCAACTCTGCTCAAGATTTTGAGGGTTTTGTTGGAACTTGTATTTGTCAAACGAACTATACGATACAACTGTTATGAAGAAAATGCAAAATGCCATCTATGAATTTTAAGAATAACTAACTACTAACCTCGCCAACATGATAAAATTTTAATTATAAATTTCCAAAAAGTGTTAATATGTAACTTGATTTGATTTTTATGAAATGTCATAGATGGCGCTGCTTTAAAATTTCCTTTATACTACTAACATTAATTAAATTATGTTTTTCTGCCCAAGATACTTCAATGGCGTAGTTTTTATATTGTAAAGCAAAATAATAGCATGGCTTACTCAAAAACAACATTTATATATGCGTCGTTAGATTACACGCTGCCACATAATGCGTAAGAAAAATAAAGATTCACAGCTCCTCCCTCGTAGGTGATAGCGTGATAATATGTAGCCTATTTGTTTTCCCGACCTCTCAGTAATATTCTTGCAAAATTTGAAGTAAATCCATGCAGTACTTTTTGAGTTTATCCCGGACATACAGATAAACAGACAAACAGACAAACAGATAAACAGACATGAATTCTAAAAACTATATTTTTGGCTTCGGTATCAATTGTAGATCATGCCCCAAGTATTCTTTTAATAAAATATTCAATGTACAGTTTTGACTTTCCTACGATTTTATTATATGTATAGATATGTATGTATTTAGAAATATATAAGTATGTTTATCAGTTGTCTAGTACCCATAACACAAGCTCTGCTTAGCTTGGGACTAGATGGCGTTGTGTGAAAGTTGTGGAAAAAAAAAAAACTTTTTAGTGAAGTCATTTCAAAAGCAATTGTTTCTAAAATATGAAGTCTGGCGCGACCCTATCGAGTTACAATTAATGGTTTTTACGAAAAATCGATTTATCAGAAGTTCGGAATAGATACTCGTAGATTGGGAATTAAATCACAGATTAATGTGTTTGTGATTTTTTTTTCAGTATCTAATAATTTACATTGTTGTGTATTAGTGATGTAATAAATTTTTTAACATTCACATTCGCATTCACGTCAGTGAATGTGACATATGAAGTGATGTAACGAAAATTCGCATTGACAAATTTAACATTCTTTACATCACTAATGCGTATACCAAATGGTAAAAAACAGTAAAAATGCTCACCAACGAGAAAACAATACAGAGCCATTATAGTATTAAGCACCCATTACAGCCCATTCGTATACTCTAAACCAAATATAAGTAGATATTACGAAAGGATCACCTAAAAATAAACGAGCTTTATAACCAGTCTAGCAGAAACACTAAAGAGCTGAAAATGCCCAGCAGTTTTCGTATATCATACAAACGAGGCCATTATAATAAGTTATTGTTTTTTTTTTTGGAACATTTATTTTAACTTTTATCCGTAAAACAGTGCCAGTCATATATAAAACTTGTAAGATTGATTGCATGCATGGTAGTTACCAGAAAAATGCACATAAGTTTCAACGTACAAAGTAATAGCACAGATTACTGAATAGTTACTGTAATAGTTGTATGCGTAAAGTATGTGTAAGTATTATGATTGAACTGTCTTGTGTCTGGTAATGATGCATTTTCAGCGTCTCCTATCATTAAACAATTTACTCAATAAGATCTGAAACAGATACCTTCTTAACTTGCATTGTCCGGTTAAAACTTATATCATGCCGACGGGGAGGACCCGTGGCACCTCTCCAGCTACTCTTCAAAGAGAGGCCTTATCGCCGCATTGTCGCAAGCCTACTTAGGCCATGGGTTCGCTTCTGAGAGGAAAGTTCGGGGCCCTGGAATGCCAATAAAAGTCTAACACAAGGCGTGTTAGACCTTCCCTACCAAAGAGCGAGAGAAGTCGGAAAACTAGGATTAATTCCCAACTAAAAAAAATGATGATATATTTAAGATTTGTCAAATAAAGTTACGTAAGGGTTTGTATTTAGTATTTCAGTTACAGACTTAATCTATACATATAATAAAATCGTAGGAAAGTCAAAACTGTACATTGAATATTTTATTAAAAGAATACTTGGGGCATGATCTACAATTGATACCGAAGCCAAAAATATAGTTTTTAGAATTCATGTCTGTTTATCTGTTTGTCTGTTTGTCTGTTTATCTGTATGTCCGGGATAAACTCAAAAAGTACTGCATGGATTTACTTCAAATTTTGCAAGAATATTACTGAGAGGTCGGGAAAACAAATAGGCTACATATTATCACGCTATCACCTACGAGGGAGGAGCTGTGAATCTTTATTTTTCTTACGCATTATGTGGCAGCGTGTAATCTAACGACGCATATATAAATGTTGTTTTTGAGTAAGCCATGCTATTATTTTGCTTTACAATATAAAAACTACGCCATTGAAGTATCTTGGGCAGAAAAACATAATTTAATTAATGTTAGTAGTATAAAGGAAATTTTAAAGCAGCGCCATCTATGACATTTCATAAAAATCAAATCAAGTTACATATTAACACTTTTTGGAAATTTATAATTAAAATTTTATCATGTTGGCGAGGTTAGTAGTTAGTTATTCTTAAAATTCATAGATGGCATTTTGCATTTTCTTCATAACAGTTGTATCGTATAGTTCGTTTGACAAATACAAGTTCCAACAAAACCCTCAAAATCTTGAGCAGAGTTGAGGAAGACAATTTAAAAAAAAATGCGGTGTTAAGTATTACAAAAAAGTGATGTTCATTGATGATGAAGTGACAATGAAGCTCATTTATCGCAAGAACGTGACAGAATCCAAGAGAACAGCGTGCGGCACAAATAGAATAAGATCGCCTGTGTCGTGACATAAATCAACTTTCGACATCTGGTGATGAATCCATGGTTTACGATATCGAAGAGCAAACGGCTAAATAAAGAAGGAAGTGGATTTATCTACAATATTGTGATTAACTACGCCGCCCATGGAGATATGGTTGCCTTAGAAAAAGTTTGTACCCACTGCCAAGTCCGCAAATGGAAAAGGGGACTAAATGGAGAGCATTCGAAGTCCAGCTATTTTTTGAAATACATTCGAGCTTATAACAGCGCCTCCCAGATGACTTCGTTTGGTGAACAACAAGCAAGTGTTGAAATAGACACATCCTCTATTTGGTCTGGTCTGTTCAAAGGATTGCAAAGTATGTTGCATAACGTTAATCCGCAAATTAGCAACTTCAAAGCAGTCCTCGCGTCGGTGCCTGAGAACGAGCGCAACCACTTTAAGTTTGTCATCAGAGCAGATAGAAGGCCGATCACAGCCCATCCAGGGTGGTATAATGCTCCAACGATGAATGAGGTAGCTGTTGTGTTAGTCGATCAGGAGTGTGATAAAAGAGACATCGTTTTACGCACGCATGATGACCGCCTTCGAAGGATCAGCGAGACTCACCGTGCGTACGATTCTCTTCAATATCCTCTCATTTCAGTTCTGTCGCGGAGAGGTTGGCTACCATTTTGCCCACTATAATGTAGACCCCCAGACAGGCACCCCAAATCATAAAAAATACCATCCACCATGCATTTCTACAGCTTCTTGATCCAGCTGAGGGTAAACAATGGTTCTTATCTCCGCCATTATCGTACGCTCTTTACTCAGTTTCTTAGGACATGTACGCCAAAATTAAGACAGAGCGTTTGGTATTTATAAGGTCCAACCAAAGAAAGCTCAAAGCTGAGAACTATGTCTATCTCTATGCAGAATAATACAAATTCTCATTCATGGTCATTCTCCCCTCCACCTTCACAAAAGGTCCGTGGTACATGATGACCCAAGATGCATTTTGTTACGTGCGAAAGTTTGGTCGCCCGGACCTCTTCACTATCATCACTACCAACCCAAAGTAGCCTGAAATAACAGCTCAACTCCTTGCACGATTAGGCGCGAGAGATCAAGTCGTGCCTGTCGTACGAAGGTACGACAGGCACGACTTGATCTCTCGCGTATTCCACCTGAAGTTAAGTTCAATTAGAAATGCTAATTTTTAATGCTCAGCTTGGAGACAATGCACGTGTTCAGGAATTTTACGATGTCCTTCTAAATCATGGCAAACGCACACAAGAGAGAGGTGGACAGGTGGTGCTGCTAGAGTCTCTCGGTAGAGTGGTACACTCTCTCGGTAGAAGTACAGAAGCGTACTTAATGCCTTAGGCATTTTCTACCAGTCAACCTTTGGGTGATACAAAAAAATAGTATCCAGCTTAGAAGAACTCATTCGCTGTATGTACGGGGATGTCAGTCGTATACTGCACCAGTAGAATTCTTGGGTGTGTGAGTAGGCCATTTAGATGTCCATAAATGATCAGGCTGCAGCAATTAACGAATGCATTCTCTGGGAAATTGAGGGGAATGATGTGGTCTACACCTCGATAAACACTGTTGTCGAGCAAGATAACGCTACACATTATCCCGTGGAATTTCTGAACACCCTGTCAGCATTGATGATATGCAGTGACTTTCAGTGCATATCATCCAGCTGAAGGTCAGTGTCCCAATTGTGCTTCTTCGGAACCTATCTCCTCCAGAGCTGTGTAACAAGACTCGCCTTAAAGTCGTCTCACTCCACAGACACACCATTGGAGCAGAAATTCTTATGGTTGTGGCATTGGCGAGGCAGCATTTACTACCTTTTTTTGCTACCTTACAACTTCCCGTTCCAGTTCAAGCGCGTACAGTTCTCAGGACGAGTTGCTTCTCACAAAGGCAACTGTACGGTGCTTGCTCCTGCGTCACCAGTCCTGATTCTCTTTACATTTTGGCACCTGGCAACGTAATTTATAGGGAAGTGTTGTAAGGTACGATATCTTTGTACGTATTTTTACACTTTTGTGTCCTGGAATGGAATACATTCCACACATACATCACCATCATCATCTGCCTAGCCTTTTCTCAACTATATTGGGGTCGGCTTCCAGTCAAGCCGGATTTAGCTGAATACCAGTATTTTACGAGGAGCGGCTGCCTACCAGACCTCCACAACCCATTAACTGGGATAACTCGGTACTTCATGGCAAGACTGATATTCCACACATACATCATTTTCTCTATTTCCTTCAGTCACAACTTATGACTGAACTCAGCAGGATTTCCATATAATTCTCTAAACTTGCTTCGCTTGCAAAAAAAACATGTATTTTAATGCTATTTTAAAAGTTGTTTACTTATAATGCTTTAGCGACATCTTAAGTATTTTTGGTGCTGTAGAGCCTTAACGCAGACGACGTCGCGGGCAGCAGCTAGTAATTTTATACATATAATCATGACGTTATTCTTGAAGTAATTAAATGTCTGTCATGTTGAGTAAACTAATGACTAACAAACCATTCCATTGTACAGTTTAGCTATTCCGTATGAAAGTTTATAGTTCACCCATTAACTAACCATGGGCACTCGTGTAACCCAAATTGTTGTTTGTTTAGGGTACTCAACTATTAAGTTAATTAAAATTTTACCGCAAAGTAACAAACTTTTAAACGACTACCATTATTCTATAAGCGAGACTATTAATAGTTAGGAGTCTCGACTAACTTATTTTAAAGTAAAACAGTTTATATAGTAAATGCGATCAAAGTCCTGGAATTAACCCAGACATAAACTAAAATCATCATTATTATCAGCAGTGGTTTTCATGATTTTCTATAGCTAGTTTACATTATGAAATTGTTTACGTAAATTTGGCAATAAATTTTAAAAAAAGTGTAGGTTCATTTATTTTTCCACAGTGAAATACAGTACAGACCTTATTAAGATAGATGGAGTGTACTGGAGTGGAGTCTAAAATAGAGCAGGCCTGCATTTCAGGAACCCAGGTCGTCATCCCGCGATCCTTGAGTATACAAGAATGAATACAATTCAAGTCACTAAACTTCCAGTCGAGTTCAATATGGCAGTATGAATTTCCTACTAGACCTAAGTATTATGGTTTCTACTTGATACCTCCGTGTGTTTCCGAAAAAAAGGACAAAAAAGTGATCCTATAAGAGATCCGTTTTTTTCCTTTTAAGGTAACCGTGAAAACGTTTATTTATCACGCGTTTAGCAGACATTACTCGTATTTCTCAAAGGCTATAAATATAGAATATGTATGCAGATGTTACTCGCTTCCTGTACAACAGAACTCCGGTAAGAAAAATGGCATCCTTCATAAACTGCCATAATATCTAACTCAAGCTAGCAAATGTGGCTGTTATTTGCGCACATCTCGTTTTATGTATCTCATGTGATGTTATTGCGGCTATAAAGTTCATTAAGTGCATCTGCAGACTTCACTTCATCTTGCAGAAATGGGTCACTACGTTGTAAGCCGGTAAGTAATAGAGCTACGGAGGAGTATTAGGCGGCAGTTAACTACTTTTTATTTTTATTATTACCGCTGGTTAAGGCAAACAATGTGACCGTTTTCAAAAACACTTTTTTTTAGTTGGGTCATGTCTTATGCCTGGGCTAAAAGGACTACTTACTGGACCCCTTTAAACGCAAGACGACATCGTGGCAGACCGAGGTGAAGGTGGAGAGATGAGTTGGACAACTATCGGAGGGACTGGCTTACAATGGCTGAAGATAGGCGTGTGTGGAAAAGGGAAAGGACACAATAGACTCAATAGACTAACTAGCTAACATGCCTTCGCCCGCTCTAGGGTGGTACGTGATGACGTGTCGGTTACTTTCGTGTCAGAGTCCCGGGATTCTCTTTTTTATAAACCTTGGCTCCAGTAGGCTTTGATGCTTCGGTTTTGCTGACAACTCTGTGAGGCATGCGTGGAATACGTGGTTACCGGACGGCTGGATGGCGAGCTACCGCGATCTGCAAGCGTGAGCCTACAGTTGACTGGGAATCAGAATCAAAATTCCGGTGGTTTGACGTGCGGCGGTCTTCTCCGCTAGCTTTTTGTATTTCAATTTCGTCTGTGGGATTGAGAAGAAGTAAAACTAATTTCAGTAATGTCCAAGATTTTTTTTTGGAGTTACTTGCTTTAATGATCTAAATTCACTTATTAAGAATACCTACACTTTTTAATGTTACTCAGCAAAACGTGATTGTAAAATGCCTTTCAAAGATCCAATTTGATTGAGTGATTTTTTTCACAGATAATAATCACTTTATTTCATTAAATCCCGTTTTTCGTAGTAATCTCTTTCTGACCCTGTTATAAAATGAAAAACTTAAAATGATTACTCACTCAGATTAAGGTTTTAGGGTTTTCTCAGAACTCGTAATGAAATTGAAACGCAAAAAATTTGATAATTTTAGGTTTCGTTACGAATTCAGATTTTGTACTCTCTTTTTTTTAACTAAGAATATTATTTTATTTATTTTGTACTAGCTTACACCCGCGGCTTAACTTTCGCCCGAAAAAAAAGTAGCCTATATATTCGGTCCAGCCGTTTTAGCGTGAAAGAGTGACAAACTTCCACACATCTATTCTCACAAACTTTCACATTTATAATATTGGTAGGATTATTCATTACAATCAATTTTTTTTTATTGTTGATAGGCTCGCGTATGACCACTATCTCACTTGATGGTAAGCGATGAGGCGGTCGACGATGGAGCACGCTTTCCGAAAGCAACCTATACACTCGTGAGTTAAAGACCGCTGGGTTGTTGTCAACTGTATTAATCACAATTTACATTTTACTACTCGAAGTCGTTGGGTCAATGACTCCAAAAATACATCATTAAAATAATGAACGTGTCATCATCTACCTAGCCTTTTCCCAACTATATTGGGGTCGACTTCCAGTCAAGCCGGATTTAGCTGAATACCAGTATTTTACGAGGAGCAGCCGCTCCTCGTAATAGGTTGTGGAGGTCTGGTAGGCAGCCGCCTACCAGACCTCCACAACCTATTAACTGGGGTAACACGGTAACATGGCAAGACTGGGGTCAGATTTACTGGCTTCTGACCCGATACGTAACGAATACCAAAGATCTACAAATGACAGCCGGGACCTACGGCGTAACGTGCTTTCCGAGGCACGGAGGAAACTCGTTATGTTTTAATTAACAGGAATAAACAAAATTCCTGGGAACTCCATCTTGACATGTGCGTTTGTCGCAACAAACGATTTTTAAACTAAGAACGGAACTCTATGCCATAAACTTTTTTATTCAAAGTTTATGAAGCGATTTTTTTTAATTTATGTTTTTCTCTCCACGGAAATAAACACATAATTTCTACGCAACGTTTTAATAACATATTTTAATTTATAAAATGATTAATCCATCCACAGACCAACCTTGGCAAGCATTGCTTAACCTTGAAGATTGACTTGTGTGGCTGTTATTATCTAACCACGAGCTCCTGATGTGAATGAACATGTATTGTCTAGAGTAAATATCAGACTCGGTGATATTCATTGTAAAACTCAAACAACCTGTTAAATTATTCAACAGATTCTGTTAGTCTTTGATGTAAAAGTCACAAAAGGACTTCACTGATGACAATCCATGGTAATAAGTGTTTATTTATACGAATATTTTTACTCTTTATCATAATTACGAAGTTTTCAAATGGAATACATTTACGTAGGGACTAATACTTCCCCCGACCGAGTTTCGATCACGGTGGCAAATCTCAACAGAGATCAGCCAAGTACGCAGGAGATATTTTAGTGCACAAATGTGTGTGCAAACACAGTCGCTCTCTTTGTTCCTTTACTCTCATAGTTCGATGGAACGGCAATCTGACACGACCGGAGAGAGATCAGGCGCAAGACGGCTTTACGTGCTTTCCGAGGCACGGGGTTATCACACCACCAACTTCCAAACTCTGGCCAGCTACAGAGTAATTACATTACTAATGGAAAAACCCAATAGCACTTTTTGCCCGACCCGGGAATCGAACCCAGGACCCCTTGCTCAGCAGTCGCTCTCGCAACCACTAGACCAACGAGGCTAGAGGTGAGGAAGAGGGGAACGTAGGCGCTATGTGACATACACTAGATTTTTTTTAATGGTACCAACGCTATAATTGTATAGAGCACTAGCTTTTGCCAGTAGTTTCGCTCGTATGAAAGTAGGTTCCATCATTCCATCTATACACCTTCGTTTTATCCTCTCAGGGGCTGAATTTAGAAAAATCTTCATGTTCACCATAAAAGTGAGCTGGGTGCGAGCATAATTTCACGCTCCTTGTTTCAATAGTTACGATAGCGCGTTTATATGTTAGTCAGTTTCTTCTTACATTTCTGTTTCTTTTTTATTACACAAAAAAAGATTTCATTGACTAATTCATGTTCTTCTGTATGTTTGCAGGTTTTTGAGTTGTATCATTTTTTTTTAATTTTTATAAACTATTGCTTGACCACAATCCCACCTAATGGTAAGCAGTGATGCAGTCGTTGATGATAAAATACATTAGTTTATTAAGAGTCTATTCACTCTAGTCTGGTCCCAGGAGGCATAAATTTCTTTTCATTTCACAATACTACGAGAAAAGACATACATTACTTACCTACATACTGCTGCCACTATCCGTGGTATTTGCTTCCACAACTTTGAATACTTGCCAAAGACAGAAACCGAGGTCGAAGAGTGCAATTGTATTTTTTAAAGAAACTTCTGTAAAAGCAATCGTCTGAAAGGTTTTCAGAGCGTCAGGATAATCTTTTAGCTTTTTAAGACAGATAACCCTAAGGTTGACTGGTAGAGAATGCCCTGATGCATTAAGTCCGCCTATGTACCACCACTGTACATAAAGTTTAAATAAATAAATAAATAAATAAACACTTTCAATCAAATTAAAAAGGAGACTATTGAACGTTCCAAAGCCAATTTTTCACCGATCAAACAATCTATTTCAAGCAATATAAAAAAGAAATCGAATCACGTGTGATGGTAAAAAAAAATTCTTGCATGTGTTACAGATTTTTAGATGGAAATGGGTTTACGCCCGTTTTCAATAACCTACCGCAGTTCATAGATAGTTATCCCCGATAAACACTAAGATTCTATCTATCTATCCACAACTTTGGTAGGAAATGCTATCCGTCTTCGGTAGGTTATAGGAAAGCAAGTAAGGGCAAAAGGATAGATTTGTTTATCTTTAGCAACTGTAGATAGATAGGTTATTGAAAATGGGCGTTAATTTTTTTTAAGTACCTAATTGCTTACTTTTTTTATGAAAAGCACACATTTTGCTGCCCCAGCATAATAAATGGTAACCACGGTAATATTCTCGTGAACGGGCTGCAATTAGCATCGTTTAAAACCTGCAAAATTTAATTTTATTGATATCGTTTAATATCGCTGTACGACACTTTCGAGTACCTATTAGATAGCTTTTAATATAGGGAAAATTGTAAAGCTATTGTACGTGACACAAATTCTAAGAACATTAATTTGTGTGTTGTAAACTATTTAACCAGCAATTTTTAATTAGCATTATTATCTGCAATTCTGTGTTTATATTATTAGACTAGCTTTTACCCGCGGCTTCGCTCCCGTCAAATGACTACCCTACATATCCTAGGCTACCCTACCCTACCTTCCCTACCTACCCTACACTACCCTATACTACCCTACACTACCCTACACTACCCTACACTACCCTACACTACCCTACACTACCCTACACTACCCTACACTACCCTACTTTACCTAACTTTTTTTTTTTTTAGTTTTAAACTATCCTATCTCTCAAGTTGGATCGAACTGCACATGGTGTGCGAATGTTATTATAATCGGTTAAGTGGTTTAGGAGTCCATTGAGGACAAACATTGTGACACGAGATTTATATATATTAGTATTAAGATGGCTTACAAATACTTGTCGGTGTAGTAAATATTGTTTGCTTGACGTTTTTACAACGTAACGTCACCGTGATAGACCGCTGTGATGACGAATAGTATGTATTGAGTGGGATTTTTTTAGGTGGGAATTCATTGAATGAATTCACCCGTTCTTGGGTGGATCGGGAGGGCGTGTCAGGTTTTTACAAGCTAAAACCAACAGGCAAAGAAAAGGAGTGCTTTGTTCCTTCTTTGTATTTCGTTCCAGGGTGCTGGTTTTTTCTCGCGGGCCGCTGTAGCGTCGATGAGCGGATAATGTAGTTACAAAATAATGACGTGCACAATAGAGTAGGTCAACATAATTCAAACACTATTCTTAGCTTCAATAAAATACAAAGCACCAAATTATTCAAAAAATAACTTTCAATGTAAATAATTTCACGTATTTTGACAGCACCGCTATTGAAACTAGCACAAAACCTTTTGTGATTCAATAATTAAAAGTTTCGCCATACAAAAACTTCGTCGCGTCAACTCGGAGTGCATTTTGTAATGGCGCCTCCTCGCTGTGGATTTGCATAAAGATCTTGAAGAGAGAAAATAAATGGAGGTGTTTTGCCTCCGCGCTGAAACCACTTTGTACTGAAGCACCGCTCTGCTTAATAGAGTGTGTATGCAAACAGGTAACAAAGTTTAACAGAGTGGTTCTTATGCATATCATAGAGATAAGAGTCCTTAGTAATACAAATAGACTTTAATAATAAAGTAAGTAAAGAGTTTTGTTCACGTATATTATAGAGATACGAGTCCTTTTTAATAATTATTGAAGTTTCGATTGAATCGAACTATTAAAACTTCTGATGTCACGAAAAATTCCCCCATCGTGGTATTAAAGATCTTCGGGCTATTCGACCAACTTTCTGTATCAGAGCCATATTCTGATACAAAAAGAACCAAGGTCACTGACACAACTTGAAGGATTGGCAAATTTAAGTGGTAGTGGGCTACCGTCTGTTTTTTATACCCTGAGACTAAAATAATATCAACAACACAAAAGAACTGGCATCATTCCTATAGTAATTTTGACATTGTCTGTGTCAATTTAGTCTCAGGGCTTAAAAAACAGACGATAGGCATATGGCTTGCAGAACAGATGTTCGATGGATCTCCTGTTTGGCTTACGTCCTCGTACCCCAGGGTTTCCATAGCAACACAATGGCTACATTTTCTTCTAGAAAATTATTCAAATTTCAACGTAAGCTTCACACACGTAGTGCACGGTGTTTAATTTGTTTAAGTCGGGAAATACACTTTACCTTAATTAGGATTACGAAGCAACACAGGTTAATCTCAGATGACATCACCCGTTGAGAGGACAGCAGGGTTCTCGAGTCGTCAACTGGTGTCATAAACAAGTGTCACATGGAAAGCTCAGACGTGAATGTCGTATTTCGAAAGTTGATGAAATGATGTATGAGTTTGTAGGTCGTGAGTTCAATTTTAAGCGAGTGCATTACTTTGTGTAATTTGGAGGAGCTCATGGTTAGATAATAACTGCCGCACAGGTCGATCTTCAAGGTAAAGCAACGCTTGCCAAGGTTGGTCTGTGGATGGGTGACCATTTTATCATAACGAGTTTCCTCCGTGCCTCGGAAAGCACGTTAAGCCGTAGGGCCCGGCTGTCATTTGTAGATCTTTGGCAGTCGTTACGGATAGTAAGAAGCCAGTAAATCTGACTCCAGTCTTGCCATGAAGTACCGTGTTACCCCAGTTAATCGGTTGTGGAGGTCTGGTAGGCAGCCTCTCCTCGTAAAATACTGGTATTCAGCTAAATCCGGCTTGACTGGAAGCCGACCCCAATAAAGTTGGGAAAAGGCTAGGCAGATGATGATTAAACAGGTGAAGGACAACATCGTGAGTAAACCAGGCATGTCCTAGAATAAAAAATTTGAAGACACGTGTATTTTGAAATACGAGCCATTTCACTTCCTAGAAAGAAGGCCTGAGTCCAACCAGTGGGAGCATTACAAGGCTGGTTAAGGTTATGCTATTATTCTTAGTTTAATTAAGACTTAAGAAAGGGGAAGCCGTGGTCCTGGAATGCAAGGGGCAACTAAAATAAGAAAACAATATAATAATAAGAAATATAGATGTGATTTTAGTCGGTAAAGGTCTGACACACCCTTCCACTTCGCCCTATAGAAAATAGAAGACACTAGATGGTATCCGACCTAAAAAAAAAAAATATTTTATTTCACTTACCACACGCGAAACCGACAGTCTCATAATGATAGGTATAATAACATGTCTGATATCTGTTAACTATCCACACATTTGTACAATGAGGCTATTAGACAACCAAACATATTACATTAATACACAATGACCAGCTAACGAGTTAACATTAATTACAAACAATAATTAAACTAAACTGATGTCAGATGTTAATTGAGATTGAACAATCATCATCTGGAATCAGTTACGTTACGTTAATCTATGTATGTATTACGACGAAGTCCATGTGTTTATATGTTGTAGGACATAGTATTAAGTACATATCTTTTGCCGCCGTGACCCTGACCCCGACCAGGAACGGTAGAAGCGGTCTTGCTCGTTTGATAACCGTATGTACCGAACTCCACGCGCATCACAAAGAGGTATAAGCAAAATTTTAGAAGTTCTGCAGGGCAGAATTGCCCTCTAGGACCAGAATATCCCAAGCGTGTTTAGGTGTTGTGGGCGGAATATTCTTATTAATTTTAACATTATAACTCATTTTAAATTCCAACATATTTTACGTTCTTAACAAAGGCACGTTATATTGATACGTTAAGCATACATAATGTTTGACGTGGGACATGTGTTGATAAAGGCCCATTTCATAGAATTACGTTAAATTTATAATAGATTATCGGCTCATCCTACGTTTGTATGGATTTATTTTTGTTTCGTTTGAATACTAAACAATGGATTGATAATTTATTTTGTGTTTTGTTTGTTTATGTTAATGGAATATCGATTGAATTGTTTACGTTTACAGTATACATGGAAAAATCTGAGAACCGACAGTTCCATTTAATTGCAAATTAAGCGAATGATATTTAGATACACGGTAGTCTTTCAAAACATACAAGTTTGCAAAACCAAAAGGAGACACTATAGCCTCCAATATTAATAGTACGATTTCCGATACGTTTCGACACCCCATTATTAATAGTAGATTATATGACTAGTAGATAAAACAGTGTATTTAAGGCGGGCGCGACGTTAGAATTATCCATACAAACGTAATACCAAAATCATTTGCAGTTTAAGCATATTTACACCATAATATGATGTTATTCGGATTCAGACAATAATTATCTAGGTTCCTACATCGTCTTTTTGTTGAAAAACTTACCCCAAACGAAACTTAAGCGAATTTAAATTTGCACATTTTCACAGCGAAAATGTCATGTTTTTATTTTGTTTTTTCTATATTATAAACAACAATATTTCAAAATATCTCTCCGTGGGAACACAGATATTATTATCAAGTTATAAATACTCGAAATAATATTGGAAATACATTAATTTTTCATTCATCATTTTTGGTATTACGGAACATCTCCCAAATTTCCAATAGTTTGTATTGCTATCACAGCAAGCAACTGTCAGTGTGCGGATGATGATTTTACTCTAGTCTGTGTGTCCAAGAATTGTTTATACTATCTGGATTGATTCCATCAACCTCAAAAACGTATTTTATTTCGTCTCAACTCGAGATAGCGCGCGGTGTACGCAGGCCACTTAAGTCCCGAGTGGCATGCTGAATTCTGAACGAAACGAAGGTTGCTAAGTTTTAAACCCGAACGGTAGTAAAGGATTTATGTCATTACATCCCGAGCTTTGAGAGGGTACTTCTAGTATGGCTTACTCTCATTTCTTCTCTCTTCTTTAATTTTTGCTCTCTCTAATAACTTTTGTCTAAAAACAAGCTGTAATTTGGCACGAGGCGCCGTAAATAAGATCAAAATATTTCATAAAATACCTCGCTCATACCTACAACATCATTATAACGGTAATTATATTTACGCCAACGTGCTTTATTACAATGTGTTACTAATATTCAGGTACCTTTTCTCTTTACATTTGTGTATAGTTATTAAATTCATAATGTTCTGGTTAGATTTACAGCCTACATAACTTGCTTTATTAACGATTCTAAGTGTTATTCCAAGTTACGAGGTTCTTACATAGTTTGCTTTGATTTATCCAAAAACATAGTAAACACAACACACTACTACTACACAGTTATTCTAAACCCCCACGCGTTCCACGTATACCAAACATTAGTTCTAAATAATAAATATGTATATTTTGAATTTAGTTTAGTACACTGCGTCATCGTAACGGTAGGGAAGCTCGATGATCCCAGATCGAAGGCAACGAAGGAACGGGGTGGGGTTTAGTCAGTCAAAAGTCTGACACGCTCTCCCGCTCAGCCTGAGAGCGGGAGAAATCATTCTGATGATTCCCAATAAAAAAAAAACCTTCATTTATTGAAAGTCAAAGTCAAAATCTTTTGATTTCACATAGGCCTACATGGGCAGTTATAAAACGATAGAAGCTAGTGCACGGTTCCAATTGGTCGTTTCCTATGGAGAACAACCGGCAAGAAACTCTATGGTAATGGAGTGGTTTAATGGTATTATAGTTTGAAAGTTACTAACGACCCCAACCCTATCTTCTCCGGATTGTGGTTATAGGAATACAATCAAGATGGAAACAGTAAACCCATATTGAGGAAATATATTTCGAAGATACAATTAAGTGAATCTATAGTTTATGTAAACTTGTAAAATGCAAATGTTGAATATCAATAGAATCCTTGTAAGGTAGGGTAAAGTAAGGGTTCGTTATATTGCAGGGTTTCTCTACTACCAATGATATTATCCTAGTATAAACTGCTGCTGAACGCTGGTAGTATTCCTAAAATAAATGACTGAATTTTTGGGTAAGTTGTATTGTCATATGCCAACCGAGATCAACGGCTTTAGATGCTTTCCAAGGTATGGAATTTCAGTGATATCCTAGATATTATATCTACTTAGAAAAGTATGAGTAAAAAAATTGGGAGCGATCATTAAACGGTTTTATAAGTTTTAACAAACTCGTCTTTGTCTGGGATAGATTACACACGAGGCATAAAACGTTCTAACGTGGAGGTTTCATTGTGGTTGTGATTGGCTATGTGGGTAGTCTCAAGCTACTATTGAAATGATGTATTTGACAGCTGTCAGTGGCCATCGGCCGCTCAACGGTAGCGGTTGCAAATATATACGTGTAGCTGTATTATAGCAATATAATTATAATCATACTATATTCATCCGCTCATAAGCACTCCATTTGTGTTTATTCCGTAGCACTACCACATCGTTGCACGCAACGTGAATATATTCACAAATCCGATTATTACCATCATGTGACACTCGCGTTTGCACGATACCGCTAATCTAACTGTGAATACTTTATTTAACCCATCACATACCCACAAAACGAGACACAATAGTAAAACAATAACAGCGCGGTCTCATAGGACCGGTCGGGGATTCATGAACTAAATTTAGACAAAGGATTTGGTACGTAGTTAATCGAATATGGATTCTCACTGGTTCTTAAGCCAAAGTAGGTGAGGATTTTCTCATAATTGAATGTCTTGTAGCTTAACGTTTGAATCCCCGACCGGTCTCATGAGACCGCGCTGTCTGCGGGTATGTGATAGGTTAAGACCGTTTTCACATTATCCGATCCGATATCGGTATATAATGTATGAAATGCCGTGCTCCAATATCCGATATCGGGCCGGACAATATGAAAGGCAGGTACATATTTCATACATTTTACTTACCCCGATATCGGATCGGCGTCCGACACCGATATCGGAGATTGGATTATGCGAAAACGCTCTTACAGTTGTACACATTCAGCTTTTTTGTTTATTAAAGACAGGCTTGCGTTTGACCACAATCGACAACGATAAAGCATGCTTGCCTAGAAGTAATCTATTTACTCTGAACATACGGATCCCCAGGTTATAGCTATAAGATCACGACCACTAAGTCAGTAAAAAAGGTAGCAAGGTAGCGGCGAGTCTTGAAGCCAGCGAGCAGATTAGTAGGCCGTGCAATCCAATGCATAGATTTATTGGCCCACGCCCCCGGTTTTGTTGCTATTCGACTTACGGCCAAACCTATCTTTCTCCAGTTTTGGCATACTGGAGATAGTAAAACAAATCATACAATACAAAAGTTATACATGATTCTGTTGTTCCAACTGTTTTTCTATCTCCGATATGTTATAGACAGGTTATTGGTTTCGGCTGTTAGGAAACACGTATTCCGATAGGGAAAAAAAAACAAACACAAATAAATCCTCTGTATTTATAAAAAACAACATAGTACCCTAATCGTTTCCATCTAATAAATAATAGTAAGCTTGTAAGAGCAAGGTCGAGTAGATAATCTAACACCTTTTCCCAACAACGGAGTACACTCTTGGGAGAAGAAAGCGTGATAAATGTGTTTTAGTTTGTACGAAGTACTAGCTTTAACTGAACAACATAACACAACATAATCCTAATATTCCCAAAGGATAACCTTAGTGAACCTAGATTATTAGGGATTTTAATACTGTCAAATATTACGTACCTAGTCATAGGAGGTATAAAAATTTCACGTGTTTTATGTGAAACGGTTTTGTCACAATATTATCATATTCAAGACTGAACCTACATATTTAGTTTCAATTGTTTAAAGAGGTGTTTCTATTTATATCTATATATAAAAAAATGAAACCCGTTTTCCGTTGTCACGACATAACATGAAAACGGCTTGACCGATTTGGCTGTTTTTTTTTAAATGTTCCTTGAAGTTCAATGATGGTTTTTACGGATAGAAAAATTCAAAAAAAAAAAAGTTAGGTAAAGTAGGGTAGGTAGGGTAGTGTAGGATAGTGTAGGGTAGTGTAGGGTAGTGTAAGGTAGTGTAGGGTAGTGTAGGGTAGTGTAGGGTAGTGTAGGGTAGTGTAGGGTAGTGTAGGGTAGTGTAGGGTAGTGTAGAGTAGTGTAGGGTAGTGTAGAGTAGTGTAGGGTAGTGTAGGGTAGTGTAGGGTAGTGTAGGGTAGTGTAGGGTAGTGTAGGGATGTGTAGGGTAGTGTAGGGTAGTGTAGGGTAGTGTAGTGTAGGGTAGTGTAGGGTAGTGTAGTGTAGGGTAGGTAGGGTAGTGTAGGGTAGGTAGAGAAGGTAGGGTAGGGTAGCGTAGGATATGTAGGGTAGTCATTTGACGGGAGCGAAGCCGCGGGTAGAAGCTAGATTGGTAAAAAATAGGTCTATATTAGACGCTACTCAAGGTTCTCAAGGTGGACCGACGACCTAGCGAGGGTCTCGGTAATCCGATGGATGCGAGACGCACAGGACGGGTCGCTGTGGTGACGCTTGGGGGAGGCTTATGTCTAGCAGTGGACGTCTTTCGGCTGAGATGATGATGATAATGAGACGCTACTTATAATTTCAGCTGAAAGGCATACTAATCTTTCAGGTTATGCTGATTCATTCTTGATTCAATCACGTAAAGAAACTCCGAGCATACCTTTTCAGTTACCCTTTGGGTAATTTTAAGCCTTCTGATGAAGACGACCACGTTTCAGAACCATATATTATGCTACCACTGTCAACAGGCACTGGTCATAAACTTTCGATTTGAGACACGGCAATATAAAAAAATATCACATAGATTTCCGAATGCTGCCCAACCGAGTCGTATTCGACGATTGGATTCTTTTTCGACGTTACTCTTCTAAGAAAATATTTTGTTTCTAATTTAAAATAACAAAATAATTCACCATCTGTAGTTACCGCGAGCTTCACGCGGCATATCTAATATTAAATTGTGTTTGCAAATTAACGCCAAAGCTTGCTTCACGCCCTTCTTTAAAAGATTTTCAAAGTAGATACGTCTTGCTATGAAGCGTGTTATTTCTTGAGCTCCAGCCTTTTATGATTCATAAAAAAAACTCTTCTACAGAGATAAGTGCAGACTTCACAAATTTTCTTTTCAGGCAGTTTACGATTTCAGTTTCATATTCAGTGTCATTTTAGAAAACTTGATTCCATAAAACCGGCCATACACGCTACGGTCTACCGGACTGGTGCCTGCGCAGTTGTCACTAGAAAGAATTGATTTTCGATTTTGCTCCGGTCACCTGCGCATGTATACCTGCACAGGTAGACCTCTCCGGTGCACCGTAGCGTGTATGGCCGGCATAAGAATCGATCCTGTAGAGATCTTCTACTTCTTTCTCACGTCTGCCAGTTGTATTTTGTTGAATTAATCTATTTGTTATAGGGGTGTATCCTACCCTCTATGCTTTTTATTTTTTCGGTATCTATGTAATGATATAGCAGTGAAAAATCAGTAATAGTATAATACAGGATTATTCCTTGAGGGCGTCATCATTGCAAATGGGGAGATTATTTTCAGGTGACTACTGCAATTATTGTTACACAAATTGTACGTTGCCCGTGACTTTGTCCGTATTAAAATACAAATACATGCTATACTGCACGCCATATCTACTGCAACACAGGTCTGTATAAATGGTTGATACCTGTAACTTGACTTAACCTGTTGGACCCCGTGGCACAAAAACGTGCCAGTAAACAAGTAATTACCTTTTAACTTTGAGAACCGCTGGAAAAAAATTGTGCCACCAAAACCTGACCGATTAAAAATTATATTCTAGTAGTATAATTACAGAAGCAACAGAAACAGAGCAATAACAGTTTATATTATTTATATAAATTTATTAATATTAAATAAATAAATAAATAAATAATAATGGCGGTCCCCACGGAGCGCCACAGATACCAACTTTAAAAATATAAATATTTAATTTGCAAAATTTGATCGTCTATACTAGGTACCTAAGCCGTGAAAAGGCTATTCTAGGTAAACACTCCAAATTGAAGTCTATATTGTTTCATGTACCCTTACAAATGTAACGTCTTAATGGGTCACAGATCGTCCCGCACGAGTAAGTAACATCGATTGAGATCAAACCACATAATACAACACAAAACAATGTGTCGGAGTTACTATGTAGGCTGTTATAATAGGGTATCGAGTCGATATGTTATGCCTTGTAAAGCTTCTGTACACTGTAAACGAAAACGGGTGGTAATGGGAAATGTAAATACCAAATACCGTGATTAGTCGTAGGTTTAAACGAAAACGGGTTGTAATGGGAAATGTAAATGGCAGAGACTACCATTTACTCTTAGGTATATTACCAAATCGCGTACAATCTAGTAGTAGGTGTGATTTTTCTCAAAAACGTAAAATTTTTCACATTGTCTAATTCAAAAGGTATCAACCACAAATTTTTGAAGATCATGTCTAGTGAAGTCAGCGTCATGCACAAGGTGAGGACGCTGTGATGCCTTTAGAATCACACCTCAAAGAGGAAACTTACCACCATAACTAGGGCTTGTCCAAATATGTACTATTCGAATTAGATCGCTAAAGCGTATGAGGGCGTACGCTTTAGCGATCTAATTCGAATAGTACTTTAGTTCTTATTTCAATTTAATTTTCTCTATCTAACGAAACCAATTATTTTCTCTAAAGGCTTTCTTTTTTTTTATTCTTTGGTTTTCGCCACCCATTATACCGATAAAAAACATTAAAAAATCACCATTGTTATCATCTTTTTCATTTTCAACCTGCATGCGCTTCAAAAGATTTCTTCGTACAATGAGATGCATTAATCAAGCTAACGACCATTCTCACTAAACAATTTTTTTAACAACATCATGCGAACGTAATTGGATAGGGTGAGAAATGTTAAGTAATCGCTCAAAAAATCTTTTACAGTTTTATAACACGCACAAGAGCTATTAATCACATCTACACAAAAGATCAAGCAAGAAATTCTTAAATTCTTCTTTATAGTTTTTTGATAAATAATTTTACGCCTACAAACTTTGATTTTAGAAGAACAAGAAGATTTTAGAGAAGTATAATTTTCCTATTTACGATGTATTAAGAATACGTTAATGCTATTTTTATAAAAAACTCAATATATATTCTGCTCGCTTTAAAAGATTTCTCCTCAATAGAAAATTCTCAATAGAAATCTTCTAATCTTGTTCTCGTGACTGAACAATCTTATCAATTCTATTCTCTGCTTCTATACATTTTATACCCATTTAATTTGCGATTTACAAATAAAATATTACCCAACCACTTAGTAAATTAGTTTATTTAACTAGGCAAGTGTCTTGTACGTAAGAATCTTTTTAATGTTTCTAATTACCCTCACGCCCCGGTCACTATAGTCGCGGGCTTGCGGACGTCGAGCGATGGGTAGGATGCCGTTCGGCCGTGCAGTAACCGTCCGAGCCCGAGTCGTCGATAGCGCGTATTGTTCCACGCGTGCCTCAGAAGATTTCAACAAAAAAGTTACAACTGGGGCCGTGGGCTATGCAACAGAGACTCCTGGGGTCCAGGAACGAAGGCAAAGAAGGAACAGGAGTGGGTTCTGGTCAGTAAAAATCTGAAAGCCCCCCTGCTCCACCCAAGATTGGAAGAAGTCTTCCCATTTAAAAAAAAACGGGTCTATTTTAAAAGTGGTTGGGATTTTGAAACTACTAGCTTAGAGATCAGTTAAAGGATTTGTTAGGAAAAGCACCCCGAGCGCGTACTAATTGCGCGCTAAGTCTCAACTGTCCAAACTGCGACACGACGTCGGACTTTCACAAAGTTGGACTAGCGAATGGTGCAATGTAAAGAGCTGTGTTCTGCATATTTATGTAAAGACTAGCTACCGACTCGAGCTTCGCACGGATGTTAGAAATCTTAGGAAGTCTCGGTTTAAACTTTAACCTAAACCTCTACGTGAATCACTTTATCTATTAGTGAAAACGTTATATTATAACGTTTTTGAGTTTGTATGTTCATTAAGGCAAACAGAAGTGGTGGAGGACCTAGTTTCATAATATGTAGGGTTATAACAGAATTGGAATTTGAATTTTATAGTTCAAGCTACCACCTTAGTTTAGCTTGAGTTGACCACGGAATTAAAGACTGCATTTTATAACAAAGATGTAATTTTTGAATAATTGTACGGCAGAAATGCCAAATATATTGAAACCCTATAGATTCTACAAATTGCTAGCTACCTTCTTACAAATAAATATATCGTGTACTCATACGTTCGTTCATTCATTCGTTCATTCATTAATTAATTCGATCATTAATTAATTTTAATATTCCTTTGAACACACATTTTCAGAGTTACATAATTTTACAAAACTAACTGGTTTCGAATAATCAGCTAACTTTATTAATAACCTAATTAATACCTCTCTCAGAAGTTTACTCAAGTATTAGTAGAAGGAAGTTATTCCTTTAACAGAAAACGAAGATCTGTGCACCTTGCTTTGATTTATAATTCCTTCTCCAACTCTCAGCAGTAATGAATTTGCATATTTTTGGAACTGCATGCATTACATTAACAGTTTATTACTAGCTTTCAAAATTAAGTGGAAGTTTTATGCAATGTTCCATTTTAAGTTTAATGTTATACATTTATATTATAAGAAATCCTTATTTCCCCTCGTCTTTAGTTTAAGAGTTTTCTTATACTTTTAAAATACGTTTCTACGTAAAGAAAAAATTGAAAAAAAAGAACTGTGTAACGTTCGCGCGTCTGACAGTTTCCGCTCATTATTTTTCTTCGACTTTAACGAAGCACGTCAATCGCTGCAGTATTGAGCTAGTTGTTAGCGACACTACCTTCTTGTTACATAAAACTTGAAATAAAGAATTATTTTATCGTTTCTTCTGTTATTAAATTTTCAATTTAATATTTCTAAACAATTATTATTGAAATAAAACAAACCATGTTGAAACTACAGAAATATTATATTACTTATTGGTTTTTAAAAATCAATCTACCTCAAAAAATACTAAAAAAAAACAACTAAAATATCGATTTTAAAAAAACCATGGTATTGTAAAAACACGTGCCCAAAAATTCTTTGAAATAACGTAACCTAAAAATAGGCCACTTTCATCGTTTTATTCAAGAACAAAGAATCGTGAACCTTTCATACACAGATGACATGTGGTTCAGTCTCCGGAAATGAAAAGAAAATTTATTTCCTGAATATGTTCCTATTTCACTATTACAAACAGACTTTGTTGTTCATAAATGTTAAGTAAAATATGTTTGAAAATGTACTCAGAAATAGAAAACTAGTGACAACTATATATTCGTTTTCGAGGAAAAAGTAATGGGACATTGGCACACAGTCCTTCTAGTAACTTTTTTATAGAGTTCTACTCTATTTTGATTAAAGTTGAATGCTTTTTGAATCACTAATATTTATTTTCTGTGCCGTTACTCAAAGATGCAGCTTGATGCTGTTTTGTCAGCACTATATAGTGGCTTCTGGTGAGCAAGAAGCTCATCACTACGTCACGTTGAAACCAACAATAGTGTACCCTCGACTCTGTTCAGGTATATTTCCATCAGCAGCAGTGGAATCCATATAAATAATTATATCTCTATTCATCACGGAAGTACCAGTATTTCTAATAATGGTCAACTTCACAGTTTATGCTAACTTTGCAGCCTTATTGTCAATTCCAATATTAAGAAGACGTATGGCAAAGAACCGCCCACTCGTATGTATAAGATATGCGTCAGCCACCCCCGCACTTAAGTCCTAAGAAAACCGAACTGAGCAACTAACTAGATACGATAACTTGGCAAATCTCCAGACAAAAGAAATATATTTTTTCTCTATTTTGCAAACTGTAAGTTTATTAATGATGTAAAACAAATAGTATAACGAGACCAGCCACCGTGAAGAAATAAGGAGAGGGAAATAAAATAGTTACCTACATTTTAATATCTCTCGAGTTGTATCGCATTTCTCCTGAGAATGAGATTCACATTTATGTTGCAAAAGGTTGTGTTTTTATCTTAGTTTTTTATTTGAGACCAATAACAGTCACTTAACGCATGTTATCAAAAGAGTTATAAGTACCTATACAGCATTTTTCTCGAATACATTAAATCCTCATTTGCTGTTTATCTATACATATAATAAACTCGTAGGAAAGTCAAAACTGTACATTGAATATTTTTTTTTAAAGAATACTTGGGGCGTGATCTACAATCGATACCGAAGCCAAAAATATAGTTTTTAGAATTCATGTCTGTTTGTCTGTTTGTCTGTTTATCTGTATGTCCGGGCTAAACTCAAAAAGTACTGCATGGATTTACTTCAAATTTTGCAAGAATATTACTGAGAGGTCGGGAAAAAAAATAGGCTACATATTATCACGCTATCACCTACGGGGGAGGAGCTGTGAATCTTTATTTTTCTTACGCATTATGTGGCAGCGTGTAATCTAACGACGCATACATAAATGTTGTTTTTGAGTAAGCCATGCTATTATTTAGCTTTACAATATAAACTACGCCATTGAAGTAACTTGGGCAGAAAAACATAATTTAATGAATGTTAGTAGTATAAAGGAAATTTTAAAGCAGCGAGATCTATGACATTTCATAAAAATCAAATCAAGTTACATATTAACACTTTTTGGAAATTTATAATTATTTTATCATGTTGGCGAGGTTAGTAGTTAGTTATTCTTAAAATTCATAGATGGCATTTTGCATTTTCTTCATAACAGTTGTATCGTATAGTTCGTTTGACAAATACAAGTTCCAACAAAACCCTCAAAATCTTGAGCAGAGTTGAGGAAGACAATTTAAAAAAAATGCGGTGTTAAGTATTACAAAAAAGTGATGTTCATTGGTGATGAAGTGATATTGAAGCTCATTTATCGCAAGAACGTGAAGAGCAAACGGCTAAATAAAGAAGGAAGTGGATTTATCTACAATATCGTGATTAACTACGCCGCCCATGGAGATATGGTTGCCTTAGAAAAAGTTTGTACCCACTGCCAAGTCCGCAAATGGAAAAGGGGACTAAATGGCGAGCATTCGAAGTCCAGCTATTTTTTGAAATACATTCGAGCTTATAACAGCGCCTTCCAGATGACTTCGTTTGGTGAACAACAAGCAAGTGTTGAAATAGACACATCCTCAATTTGGTCTGGTCTGTTCAAAGGATTGCAAAGTATGTTGCATAACGTAAATCCGCAAATGAGCAACTTCAAAGCAGTCCTCGCGTCGGTGCCTGAGAACGAGCGCAACCACTTTAAGTTTGTCATCAGAGCAGATAGAAGGCCGATCACAGCCCATCCAGGGCGGTATAATGCTCCAACGATGAATGAGGTTAGCTGTTATGTTAGTCGATCAGGAGTGTGATAAAAGAGACATCGTTTTACGAACGCATGATGACCGACTTCGAAGGATCAGCGAGACTCACCGTGCGTACGATTCTCTTCAATATCCTCTCATTTCAGTTCTGTCGCGGAGAGGTTGGCTACCATTTTGCCCACTATAATGTAGACCCCCAGACAGGCACCCCAAATCATAAAAAATACCATCCACCATGCATTTCTACAGCTTCTTGATCCAGCTGAGGGTAAACAATGGTTCTTATCTCCGCCATTATCGTACGCTCTTTACTCAGTTTCTTAGGACATGTACGCCAAAATTAAGACAGAGCGTTTGGTATTTATAAGGTCCAACCAAAGAAAGCTCAAAGCTGAGAACTACGTCTATGTCTATGCTTCTGCATAGACATAGACGTAGTTCTCAGCTTTGTTTTTATTATTCTTAATACAAATGCTCATTCATGGTCATTCTCCCCTCCACCTTTACAAAAGGTCCGTGGTACATGTACGAGAGGACCCAAGATGCATTTTGTTACGTGCGAAAGTTTGGTCGCCCGGAACTCTTCACTATCATCACTACCAACCCAAAGTACTCTGAAATAACAGCTCAACTTCTTGCACGATTAGGCTTCGTACGACAGGCACGACTTGATCTCTCGCGTATTCAACCTGAAGTTAAGTTCAATTAGAAATGCTAATTTTTAATGCTCAGCTTGGAGACAATGCACGTGTTCAGGAATTTTACGATGTCCTTCTAAGTCATGGCAAACGCACACAAGAAGAGAGAGGTGGACAGGTGGTGCTGCTAGAGTCTCTCGGTAGAGTGGTACACTCTCTCGGTAGAAGTACAGAAGCGTACTTAATGCCTTAGGCATTTTCTACCAGTCAACCTTTGAGTGATGCAAAAAAATAGTATCCAGCTTAGAAGAACTCATTCGCTGTATGTACGGGGATGTCAGTCGTATACTGCACCAGTAGAATTCTTGGGTGTGTGAGTAGGCCATTTAGATGCCCATTAATGATCAGGCTGCAGCAATTAACGAATGCATTCTCTGGGAAATTGAGGGGAATGATGTGGTCTACACCTCGATAAACACTGTTGTCGAGCAAGATAACGCTACACATTATCCCGTGGAATTTCTGAACACCCTGTCAGCAAGTGGACTTTCAGTGCATATCATCCAGCTGAAGGTCAGTGTCCCAATTGTGCTTCTTCGGAACCTATCTCCTCCAGAGCTGTGTAACGAGACTCGCCTTAGAGTCGTCTCACTCCACAGACACACCATTGGAGCAGAAATTCTTATGGTTGTGGCATTGGCGAGGCAGCATTTATACCACGCATTTCCTCCCTACCTTACAACTTCCCGTTCCAGTTCAAGCGCGTACAGTTCTCAGGACGAGTTGCTTCTCACAAAGGCAACTGTACGGTGCTTGTTCCTGCGTCACCAGTCCTGATTCTCTTTACATTTTTGCACCTGGCAACGTAATTTATAGGGAAGTGTTGTAAGGTACGATATCTTTGTACGTATTTTTACACTTTTGTGTCCTGGAATGGAATACATTCCACACATACATCACCATCATCATCTGCCTAGCCTTTTCTCAACTATATTGGGGTCGGCTTCCAGTCAAGCCGGATTTAGCTGAATACCAGTATTTTACGAGGAGCGGCTGCCTACCAGACCTCCACAACCCATTAACTGGGATAACACGGTACTTCATGGCAAGACTGATATTCCACACATACATCATTTTCTCTATTTCCTTCAGTCACAACTTATGACTGAACTCAGCAGGATTTCCATATAATTCTCTAAACTTGCTTCGCTTGCAAAAAAAAACATGTATTTTAATGCTATTTTAAAAGTTGTTTACTTATAATGCTATAGCGACATCTTAAGTATTTTTGGTGCTGTAGAGCCTTAACGCAGACGACGTCGCGGGCAGCAGCTAGTATTAAATAAATCATGTGACCTAACACTTTTAAATAACACGTTTCCCTCGACGACATTAGTTTCAGTCAAAGGGTCCAAGAAATTCAGATCTGAACCGCGTCCGAGCACTGGGTCGAATTAGAATAATTAATTAATTCAACTAATAAGTTTTACACAGAACTATCCTCTTCAGCTGAGTTTATCACGTTATTAATTAAAATAGTACTTCATTTCATTAGTCTTACTAAGAAGTATTCATTTGTGCGAAGCCGCTTTGAAAAGAACATAATGGATGAGAGATTATGTTGAAACGATACGGCTCGCATTGTGAGGAAGTCCCTATATCTGGAGCCCTAACCACCGCGCCGGTAGCTATTGGACCCTGCTTCCGACATCGATGGACTTCCAATTTTTATATTATGCCAATGATATGTTTTGTTATATGCCAATGATATGTTTTGTTAAAAAATGTAGTTAATACGTGTTTTAAAAGAAAGAAAGAGATAACAATCTTCACAATAGTCTCAAATTGATAGACCTAGAGAACTTATTTATAGAGATCCAATCTATGAACCTACATATCACTCCATGTAGCTAAAATTAGCCAAAAAGCTAAGAAATAAATCATGTTTTTTTCCAAAATACTATTAATTGATTGTGGAGGTCTGGTAGGCTACCGCTCCTCATAAAATACTGGTATTCAGCTAAATCCGGCTTGACTGGAAGCCGACCCCAATACAGTTGGGAAAAGGCTAGGCAAATGATGATGAATAATAATGTAAAAAATTCAAATTGAGTTCCATTGATATTATATTCAAAGCTCGATAACCTTGTTAGTAGAAATTCAGCCAGTGTGACACTACCTATTTACACTAATAGTCTTGTTTACCGGTATAATGGAATACGTTGACCTTCCTCTGCGGTTAATAAATGAGGTATAATTCGCTGAGCACTCAGCGCGTAGAATATTCATTAGAATCGTGGTGTGAGCTAATACCGTCTTTAATTATGAGGCTTTAAGTGTGCAGACGGAAGGCCCGCATAATTGGACAGTGGTGGACCATATTAGGGACATGTTTTATTTATATCCAACGTTTTTATTAAAACCAATAATGTTGAGGTCTTATTATGTCTTGGTACAGCGTACTTATTATACCTATCTACCTTTTACCTACATTTTTACACTTACCTGTATTATGTAAATAAACGTATTGATTGATGGATTGAGGCATTTTATTTGCGTCGTGGGGCTCATAGGACTGGGACCGCGGTTACAAATAAAAATCAGTACCTATACCTGGAAGCATATTATATACTTATTTTTTTTAACTGGTAGCTTTTTCGTACCCCAAGGAATAAAAGGGCATTACATTATAGTTATCAAAAAACTGTATTTTTTTTACTAGTGGACCCAAAATACTGCTCAAAAACTCATTAGTTTTTATAGATGAAAGTTGGGGTCGTAGTCCCAGTCCAGGAAAAACTTCACGCCCCTTGTAAGTTGGATCAAACAGATAGATGAAGTATACACAAACTTTGATGCAGCTGAAGCAGAATGCCTCAAGTCCTGGCACAAGGCTGCGGGAAAATAGTAGCCCGGGGGCATACAAGATAAGTACGTCACGGTGGCCGCACATTGCGGTAGGCGATTTATATGCCCAAATTTTTATTATGGATTTTATACTGCTTTGTAGAAGGTTACTGGTATTGTATTTCTTGCAGGACGTAAAAGTAGAGTTAAAATACAATAAATTATTCTGCTATCGTTAATAAAAGGGCACAACTAAAACACATATTGGTTCAATCAGGTTTTTTTTCTGATTCTCGATATGTATTTACCATGGGTGGCCATATTATTAGGGACAGTACCTAGATTTCTTATATTATTATCAACTTTAATTGCATTTTGCAGGTATATGGTTGGTTGTAGGTTCGGCAAATATTTTTTATTTATAGACTTCATTGATTGAGATAATAAAACATCAAATTTGAAGTCAAAATTATTTACATATTTTTGAAAAAAAAAAGATACGTAATAAGATGGATGAATATTGCTAGTATTTTGTGACAGCATCCATTTATCGTGGTATGCTTTCTATGCAAGTTCTGGCTTTCTGTAGCAGGTTTCTGGTATAATGGCCACTCTTTAATGAGGGCTACAATCAGCTGGTGTTATTTTTTTCACCGGCAGGAGGATCCAAGTATTCACCAAATGTTGAAAAAAGTCAACAAAGTTAAAAAATATCACTTAAATAAAAATGGCGCGATCTCACAATGTTGCTTTATATCAAAAATAATAATACTGATGCCAGTAATAATACCAATTAAAAAAGTCTTATATAAATCCGTTGGTTAGCTTATAAAGTGAGATTTATAACTTTGTTGACTTTTTTCGAAATCATCGTAAAACGTATCTTTTTTTTTTCAAAAATATATAAAAGAATTTGATTTCAAATTTTATGTTTTTATTAACTCAATCAATAAAGTCTTTAAATAAAAAATATTAGCCGGACCTACAACCAACCATTTGCCTGCAAAATGCAATCAAAGTTGATACTAATATATGAAATTCAGGTACTGTCCCTAATAATTTGGCCACCCACTGTAACTTAAATTTAAAAAAAATATGGCAGTTGTGGCCTTTTAAATACGATGACAGTGTGATTGATGAAGTAATCATATTATATTTATGTAGTGCAAAAATGATTGTATATATAGGCAGAAAAAGATTTTAAGAAAAATGTGTAGCTAAGCTAGTGTTTTTCCACAGGGATACGAAGCTATCCTATCTAAAAATTGCTTATTTGAAACTGTTTCATGCAACTTCTCGTGTGAATTTTCAGCATGTTAGGTACTTTGAGAATATCTGTGTCTGGGGAGTTAGTTGTTCAGCGCGAGCGCTTTGGAGTTGGAGCTTATATGCTCAAATACATTCTTATGTAAGTAGTTACCACTTATTGGTTATAAGGTTCATTCTTTCCTCTGGTATTAAACGGAAAAGGTTTTCATATATCTAACAAGTTTATTACAAGTATTTCTATGCAGCTCTTTGAACGTTTCATCGTAATTTGTGTTATTTCCATTCAGCAGGAAAAATTTATACATACAGTATGTGATTGACTACAATTCCATAAAAAAGAATCCCAACTTTCATATAGCTCCTCTAGAAATCATATGCATCGGAGTACTCATCAAGATTACTTCGCGCAGCCACATTTAATAATAATGCTAATTATTTAACCTCTAGGAGATCGCGCAAAAAACAAACTAGCCTTCTGGTCACGCAAAGTGTCGATCAGTGGGCAAGAAATACTTATGAAAAGATAACGTGCACTCAAATCCCATGACCAAGCGTTTTGCTCCAAACGGTAATCACCAGTAAGATAAGTAATTAGTATACTTTTAACCGTTAATGTATTTTGGAAAAGTAGATGAATGAGTTAACAAGCATAAGTTATTTGACTCAAACTTAGAGAATACCATGGTCTAATCTAAGACCAAGGTACAGCGCTATTCTTAGATCAAATCAAGTTAACTCCACTTTTAAACTTGCAAAGTTTTACTTCGCATGGGTTCGCGTCCGAAAAAAAAACCCGAGGTCCTGGGACGCAAGGTAAAGCAAAAACAAGTAGTAGATTTTAATCATTAAAAGTCTGACACGCACTTCCGAAGTTATTGGATCATTCACCACCTAAAAAAACCTATAAAAAGGAAGAAGTCATTTAATGAATTCCCACTTCAAGCAAAAATACTTAGGTACATTGATTAATATCTTAAAGTAGCATGTAGTGTAGAGGGTTTTGTTTATGTTGTTAGTTAAGTATTTCCTGTATCTATTTTAGGACGTAAACGTGCAGTATCATTCTGACAGAGTTTAGACGAGGGTACGCAGTGTAATCTACCTAAAGCAACAATTCATGTTAGTATGGGAACTATTTACTTTGCAATTAATGGGACCAGTGAGTTTGTTTCGCCAATCATTTTTAAGACTCAAATAAAAAAGTTTCATAAAAAATATGCGTTAAGAGGCCTGCGTACACCGCGCGCTATCTCGAGTTGAGATGAAATAAAATACGTTTTTGAGGCTTTTTTTTTTTTTTTTTTTTTTCTGGTAGGGGAATCATCAGAATGACTTCCCCCGCTCTTGGGCGGAGCGGGAGGGCGTGTCAGACTCTTACTGACTAAACCCCTACCCCGTTCCTTCGTTGCCTTCGTTCTGGGGGGGACTCGGTATCAACCGTTAGGAATACCACATGTTCCCCCCAGAGGCTTCGGCCCTACCGGGCCCCTACAGTTTGCTGACATCTCCTTGAGGCGCGCGTGGAACAGAACGCGCCGTTGACGACTGGGCTCGGTCCAGATTATTTCCAGACTGCCGGACGGCGAGCTACCCAGTGCTCGCCGTCCGCGAACCCGCGCCTACGGTGGTCGGAAATCGGGATCGGGATCTCGGCGGCGGCGGCGTGAGGACCGTTCCCTCACGCGCTCGCGGTCAGCAGCCTCCTTCACGAGCATTACTGCTTCGCAGAAGGAGGCGACCGCATGCCAACCCTCCTCGCTCCGGACCATGGCCTGAACCAGGGCCCGGCGCGAGAGGTCGCCGCTCCCGATAGTCTCCACGAGGACACGGCGGTGCTCCGCCCAAGCGGGGCACACTTCTACCGTGTGCTCCACCGTGTCCTCCGGGCGGTCCACACAGTGGCGACACCCGGGCGTCCTACGTTTTTGAGGTTGATGGAATCAATCCAGATAGTATAAACAATTCATGGACACACTGACTGTAGTAAAGTCATCATCCACACACTGACAGTTGCTTGCTGTGATAGCAATACAAACTATTGGAAATTTGGGAGATTTTCCGTAATACCAAAAATGATGAATGAAAAATTAATGTATTTCCAATATTGTTTCGAGTATTTATAACTTGATAATAATATCTGTGGTCCTACGGAGAGATATTTTGAAATATTGTTGCTTATAATATAGAAAAAACCAAATAAAAACATGACATTTTCGCTGTGAAAATGTGCAAATTTATATTCACTTAAATTTCGTTTGGGGTAAGTTTTTCAAAAAAAAAGACGACGTAGGAACCTAGATAAATATTGTCTGAATCCGAATTACATCATATTATGGTGTAAATATGCTTAAACTGCAAATGGTGTAATTTATCTATAATATGTATGTATTTAGAAGTATATAAGTATGTTTATCAGTTGTCTAGTACCCATAATACAAGCTCTGCTTAGTTTGGGACTAGATGATGTTGTGTGAAAGTTGTGGAATATTATTATTATTATTAATGACTAGCTGCTGCCCGCGACGTCGTCTGCGTTAAGGCTCTACAGCAACAAAAATACTTAAGATGTCGCTATAGCATTATAAGTAAACAACTTTTAAAATGGGTGTGTAATGTTTGGCATAATAACAAATCCTCTAATTTCACTTGAACTAACGTTCATATGACATAATTTTCATATGACATAATATCAAATGACATAAATTCATATGACCTAATGTTTCATATCATATAATATTCATTTAACATAATAACATTTAGTATAACTTTAATTTTATATAATTTTCAATATGTATAATATTCTTTTAATATAAAGTTCATTTGACCTAATATTCTTTTGACCAAAAAATGTTTAATGGGCACAGTTCTAGCCTAACTCAAATGGCACTTAACCAAACCTTAAAATATTCTATGCATGGTCGAGGGTAGGCTTGGTCGACGGAGCCCCGCTTGGCGGGGCTCCTACTTCTGGGTGGTTTATAAAAAAATAACCACGAAGGTGATGGCGGGGTCTATTCGCTCGCTTCGCTCGCTCACACGACCCCGCCATCCCCTTCTAACCTAACCTATCCGAGTCGGGGTGCCCTAAAGTCCAGATTGCATCCAGTTTCTCCTGGTAACAATAGTTGAGGGTAGCAGGTGTGATTTTCTAAATTATATTAAAAGTTACTTAGAGATTATGAATATTATAGTGAATGAATAATATGCTAAATGAATATTATGTGAAATGTGCATTATAGGAAATGTTCATTATGTCATATGAAATTAGGTAAAATGGAATTATATCAACAATTCATTATGTCAACTGATCGTTATGTTAAACAAAATTATGTTAACTGAAATTATGTCAAGTGAACGTTAGATATTTTGTTATTATGTCAATCGTTACACACCCTTTTAAAATAGCATTAAAATACATGTTTTTTTTGCAAGCGAAGCAAGTTTAGAGAATTATATGGAAATCCTGCTGAGTTCAGTCATAAGTTGTGACTGAAGGAAATAGAGAAAATTATGTATGTGTGGAATATCAGTCTTGCCATGAAGTACCGTGTTATCCCAGTTAATGGGTTGTGGAGGTCTGGTAGGCAGCCGCTCCTCGTAAAATACTGGTATTCAGCTAAATCCGGCTTGACTGGAAGCCGACCCCAAAATAGTTGAGAAAAGGCTAGGCAGATGATGATGGTGATGTATTCCATTCCAGGACACAAAAGTGTAAAAATACGTACAAAGATATCGTACCTTACAACACTTCCCTATAAATTACGTTGCCAGGTGCCAAAATGTAAAGAGAATCAGGACTGGTGACGCAAGAGCAAGCACCGTACAGTTGCCTTTGTGAGAAGCAACTCGTCCTGAGAACTGTACGCGCTTGAACTGGAACGGGAAGTTGTAAGGTAGGGGGGAAATGCGTGGTATAAATGCTGCCTCGCCAATGCCACAACCATAAGAATTTCTGCTCCAATGGTGTGTCTGTGGAGTGAGATGACTTTAAGGCGAGTCTCGTTACACAGCTCTGGAGGAGATAGGTTCCGAAAAGCACAATTGGGACACTGACCTTCAGCTGGATGATATGCACTGAAAGTCCACTTGCTGACAGGGTGTTCAGAAATTCCACGGGATAATGTGTAGCGTTATCTTGCTCGACAACAGTGTTTATCGAGGTGTAGACCACATCATTCCCCTCAATTTCCCAGAGAATGCATTCGTTAATTGCTGCAGCCTGATCATTTATGGGCATCTAAATGGCCTACTCACACACCCAAGAATTCTACTGGTGCAGTATACGACTGACATCCCCGTACATACAGCGAATGAGTTCTTCTAAGCTGGATACTATTTTTTTGTATCACCCAAAGGTTGACTGGTAGAAAATGCCTAAGGCATTAAGTACGCTTCTGTACTTCTACCGAGAGAGTGTACCACTCTACCGAGAGACTCTAGCAGAACCACCTGTCCACCTCTCTCTTCTTGTGTGCGTTTGCCATGACTTAGAAGGACATCGTAAAATTCCTGAACACGTGCATTGTCTCCAAGCTGAGCATTAAAAATTAGCATTTCTAATTGAACTAACTTCAGGTTAAATACGCGAGAGATCAAGTCGTGCCTGTCGTACGAAGCCTAATCGTGCAAGGAGTTGAGCTGTTATTTCAGGCTACTTTGGGTTGGTAGTGATGATAGTGAAGAGGTCCGGGCGACCAAACTTTCGCACGTAACAAAATGCATCTTGGGTCCTCTCGTGCATGTACCACGGACCTTTTGTGAAGGTGGAGGGGAGAATGACCATGAATGAGCATTTGTATTATTCTGCATAGAGATAGACGTAGTTCTCAGCTTTGAGCTTTCTTTGGTTGGACCTTATAAATACCAAACGCTCTGTCTTAATTTTGGCGTACATGTCCTAAGAAACTGAGTAAAGAGCGTACGATAATGGCGGAGATAAGAACCATTGTTTACCCTCAGCTGGATCAAGAAGCTGTAGAAATGCACGGTGGATGGTATTTTTTATGATTTGGGGTGCCTGTCTGGGGGTCTACATTATAGTGGGCAAAATGGTAGCCAACCTCTCCGCGACAGAACTGAAATGAGAGGATATTGAAGAGAATCGTACGCACGGTGAGTCTCGCTGATCCTTCGAAGCCGGTCATCATGCGTGCGTAAAACGATGTCTCTTTTATCACACTCCAGATCGACTAACACAACAGCTACCTCATTCATCGTTGGAGCATTATACCACCCTGGATGGGCTGTGATCGGCCTTCTATCTGCTCTGATGACAAACTTAAAGTGGTTGCGCTCGTTCTCAGGCACCGACGCGAGGACAGCTTTGAAGTTGCTAATTTGCGGATTAACGTTATGCAACATACTTTGCAATCCTTTGAACAGACCAGACCAAATTGAGAATGTGTCTATTTCAACACTTGCTTGTTGTTCACCAAACGAAGTCATCTGGAAGGCGCTGTTATAAGCTCGAATGTATTTCAAAAAATAGCTGGACTTCGAATGCTCGCCATTTAGTCCCCTTTTCCATTTGCGGACTTGGCAGTGGGTACAAACTTTTTCTAAGGCAACCATACGAGTATCTCCATGGGCGGCGTAGTTAAACACGATATTGTAGATAAATCCACTTCCTTCTTTATTTAGCCGTTTGCTTTTCGATATCGTAAACCGTGGATTCATCATCAGATGTCGAAAGTTGATTTATGTCACGACACAGGCGATCTTATTCTATTTGTGCCGCACGCTGTTCTCTTGGATTCTGTCACGTTCTTGCGATAAATGAGCTTCATTGTCACTTCAGCATCAATGAACATCACTTTTTTGTAATACTTAACACCAGAATTTATATACTATACTATACTTAACACCTGCTGCGGAGCGTGCGCGCCTGCTTGCCGTGGGGGAGTGGGAGTCGGGTCTCTGGCTTCACGCACTACCGTCGTCGAACATAGGCACCTTGCTCGACGATACTACTTTCCGCCTCGCTGTTTCCCTTCGTCTTGGCGCTCCCTGTTGTTCTCCTCATCGCTGCCGCTGTGGCGAAGTTGTCAACAGCCTCGGACACCACGGTCTCTCATGCAGCCGTAGTGCGGGTCGCATAGCGCGGCATGCGAATATTAATGACATCATCCGACGCGCTCTTGTCACCGTCGGCGTTCCAGCTGTATTAGAACCTCATGGCCTGGCACGCGACGATGGCAAGAGACCGGACGGTATGTCTTTATTTCCTTGGAAGATGGGTAGGCCTTTAGTGTGGGACGCTACTTGCGTCGATACTCTTGCGCCATCTCATGTTCCTAGCTCGTCGTGCTGTGCTGGTGCTGCCGCTGCGTCTGCGGAGAACCTCAAACGGCGAAAATATAATAACTTAGTAGGTAGTTATATATTCGAGCCGTTTGGGGTTGAAACTCTTGGATCGTGGGGTCCGAGCGCCCACCAATTGTTTAAAGACCTATGCAAACGCCTTGTTGACACTTCGCGTGACCCAAGGGCTGGCTTTTATCTTGGTCAGAGAATAAGCATTGCCATACAGCGTGGCAATGCTGCCAGCCTTTTGGGTACTTTACCAGTCGACAGCGATGGGGAGGAGTTTTTCGACGCCATTCTTTAGGTTAATTTTTAATTTTTAGTTAGTTCGTTAGGGTTTTTTTTTTCTATTTCATTTAGTATAATTTGTAAATAATTTGTAACATATTAAAGTCTTTTCTCTAAGTGGTTTCTTAACACCGCATTTTTTTAAAATTGTCTTCCTCACCTCTGCTCAAGATTTTGAGGGTTTTGTTGGAACTTGTATTTGTCAAACGAACTATACGATACAACTGTTATGAAGAAAATGCAAAATGCCATCTATGAATTTTAAGAATAACTAACTACTAACGTCGCCAACATGATAAAATTTTAATTATAAATTTCCAAAAAGTGTTAATATGTAACTTGATTTGATTTTTATGAAATGTCATAGATGGCGCTGCTTTAAAATTTCCTTTATACTACTAACATTCATTAAATTATGTTTTTCTGCCCAAGTTACTTCAATGGCGTAGTTTTTATATTGTAAAGCTAAATAATAGCATGGCTTACTCAAAAACAACATTTATATATGCGTCGTTAGATTACACGCTGCCACATAATGCGTAAGAAAAATAAAGATTCACAGCTCCTCCCCCGTAGGTGATAGCGTGATAATATGTAGCCTATTTGTTTTCCCGACCTCTCAGTAATATTCTTGCAAAATTTGAAGTAAATCCATCCAGTACTTTTTGAGTTTAGCCCGGACATACAGATAAACAGACAAACAGACAAACAGACATGAATTCTAAAAACTATATTTTTGGCTTCGGTATCGATTGTAGATCACGCCCCAAGTATTCTTTTAAAAAAATATTCAATGTACAGTTTTGACTTTCCTACGATTTTATTATATGTATAGATTTTAGTATTACGTTTGTATGGATAATTCTAACGTCGCGCCCACCTTAATATTGTCGCTTATCAGTGAAAAACAAGGATAACTTTTAACTTTTAATTATTTTTTTATTAATTCCGATCCTCAGCTCTCTCACAATGATTTCCAACGATATTGCACCTACCACAATTTGTCTCTGCATCGCCCAAAGATTTACTGGTAGAAAATGTCATAAGGATACCTCTGTACTTTTTTGGACATGAAATAGAAAAACATACAAATGAAGTTTTTTTTTTTCAAATATTCCAAAATTAATCAGCACTAGTGCATCATTCTCACAACGATCTTCATTCGTTCTTTTTTTCATTCATTCGCCGTTCTTTCTTCCCCGATAGCTGGTAAAGCGAACATTCCTATTCAGGCCGCGGTTGTGCACTTCGTGTATATCACCGTTTTTACTGAGAATCTTGTTTGTATTTTGTATTCCGGTTCGAATCCGGTGTTTTGTAGGAGAGTGTGCTATAAAATTTTGTATTTTCGCCGTGTATTGGTGTTATCGGGCCGAAGCATTTTTATGCTTCTCGGAGATACTACTAAGTTTTGTTTTGTTTGTCTCTTTAATAGCAGATTTTCTTTAAAGATCACCGTATCTTTACTCAAATAGATTACTTCTCCTATAGACTATCAGTTCGTCGGACGATATCAATTTACTTAATTACTAGTATAGAATTCACAAACTCACAGTCCTGTTTAAGGTTTAGGTTTGAATTAGTAGTTACACATTCGCAGTTCGTATATATTAGTATACTCGTATATACGACCTGAGAATATGTGACCGTTTTTTGACCGGCCAGCGTCGCGAGTTTTGGCCGAGTAGACCGACACCTTACGATTAAATTAACACACGGTTGTGTTGCATTTCATAAAATGCAATCATTTTATGATAGGACTGCTTACATCATGAAATGATCAATTTTTCGATCTGGCTACGACATTTAAATGTGCTATGTTTGTAGGTCATTGACCGACACAGATGTTAAAACACGAAATAAAAGAAAATATCGGATATCTGAAAGGGTAAATTGTCGAGATATAAAAACATGTTTTTTATAACAAAATTCGTACTTACAATGCATGAATTTCGGAGCGTAAGAATGGATAACCTTAAAAATGTAGGTATGTAACTAGCATCTATCAATATCGACATAGCCGCTCGTAGCATTTCGTAGCAACTTAGCGCTTCGTAGTACGTCGTAGCGATTCGTAGAACGTCGTAGCGGTACGTAGCAAAGGCTGATCCGATTGCATACAAATCGATAACAATGAGCTACCTTTGCATATTCCAATTGGCAATCGGAGGAATTGCCGACATTATCAATCTATTGTTATTGTGCATTGCAATAAACTTGTAATAAACAAGTTACTTTAAAAACATTACTGCTGTAGCTGACCCAACGAACTTTGTACAGCCTAACAGACAAATAATGTAAAGAAACTTCTCAGCTAAACTTAATTTTAATTGGAATCCTGGGAATGAGAAATTCCTCACCTTTGAATTTTTCATTGAGTATCGTCGCACGAGTCATATTGGGGCTTAAATTTCAATTTCTGTCAAGTACTTTCAATGCTCATTTGTGGTCTTTGATGATAATTTTAGACGTTGCTAAATTTTAAATGGTTTTCACGATATCAGACATAATAACCTAAAGAATTAAACCCTTGCACGAAAAATGTGCTCGGGATTTTGGCATAAATGTAGGCTTGGAGTAAACTAGAGTGCTGCATGATGAATAACAAATATCTGTGATATTTTTGGTTATTATCTTTCATAACAAGATTTTCTCGTGTGATGTGCAAATCGATATGGCGCATTTCAACTTAAGAGTAAGTCCTCGTATTGTCAATGAAGCACGTTCTGAGGCCCTACTGCGAGCTCTTACCACCATCCATGTGACGAACTAAACTGAACTGTTGAGATGAAGCTGTATAGGGTGTTTTAGTTCCATACTTCTCTCTCGCTTGCATGCCTTTCATCTTAACACGCCATGATTAGGCCTCTAATATGATTCTTCACTAGTGAAAGTAATTATATATTCCTTTTCTTTGAGTTAGGTTCATCTATAGACGTTAACTCTATTGACACTGTATACGGACATCAATTTTGAAGTCATCATCATCATCGTTTCAGAAGAAAGACGTTCACTGTTGGACATAGGTCTTCGCAAGTGTCGTCACAACGGACAGTCCTGTGTGTTTCACATCCATCGCATTCTGGCAACTCTCATCATCGATTAACATTTTGAAGAACAATTTTTAATTATTAACGAATTAAAACTTTCAGCTTTTCATTATGAATCATTTTGGTTTAAAACAGTAAAAAACGTCGCTGAAGCGTAGCCGTGAATCTGCCACACGTTTCATTAGCCATTCAATTGTCAGATCCGTCCGTTCGACAGCCGAATTATTTTCGTGGAAAATGTGCAAATGAAATGATTTTCCCGTATCCGTTTATATCAAAAAGGCTTAAGTTTTCTCTGAAAGAATTTAAATGATCATATTATTTTGTAGTGGAAGAGCTCGTCGCTAGATAATAACAGCCGCACGGTTCGACCTTCAAGGTTAAACAGCGCTTGCCAAGGTTGGTCTGTAGATGGGTGACCATCTTAACATAACGAGTTTTCTCCGTGCCTAGGAAAACATATTAAGCCGTAGGTCCCGGCTGTTATTTGTAGATCTTTGGCAGTCGTTACGGATAGTCAGAAGCCAGTAAATAATGTGGCTCTAGTCTTGCCATGAAGTACCGAGTTACCCCAGTTAATGGGTTGTGGAGGTCTGGTAGGCAGCTGCTCCTCGTAAAATACTGGTATTCAGCTAAATCCGGCTTGACTGGAAGCCGATCCCAATATAGTTGGGAAACAGCTAGGTAGATGATAATGATGTTATTTTGTAGTGAGAGCATGGTGGGTGATAGACATGTTGTGATGGGGTGATTAAACTTTGAGTTGTTTGGATTTGCCCACGTCTGCCACGGCTGGTCTTAGTCTCGGTGACTGTGGCCTGAAGATATCCGTTCCATTTCCTCCTTACAAGTGCAGCACTAGCATTAGCGGCCTTATAATGTTCCCACTGCTGGGACTCAGACCTCCTCTCTAGGAGAGGGGATGGGCTGTAATCCACCGCGCAGGCCCAGTGCGGATTTGTGGATGTTACATGTCTTCGAATTTTTGGTTCTAGGACATGCCGGTTTCCTCACGATGTTTTCCTTTACCGTTTTTGAGAGCAGTTGTGATGAACTCAACTGTAGCAGTCTCCTTCAAATCTGTACTTTGGAAGACCTTAAAAATGCCACTGATCCCGCTACAAAAGAGAAATATTGATTCGAGAAGAAAAACAGATTAATAAAAGGTAAATTAGTTACCTACTGGTGGCAATGTTTGTTTAGTTCTCCACAAACAGAGCTAATAACGCCAATCGCAACTTTTCTTGTTTTGTGGAGTTGTGTAGGAAAAGTTGTTAGTGCCGCCCACACTCGCGAACTGCCTACGTATAACTAGCGATATCTGTGTTACTATGTGTAACTATAGGTATATTATGAGTACAATTATTAGATATTGAACGTTATTAGTGCAGTGGCAGCCCCGTGGTAACGGCCCCGACTTACGAGTTTTGGGTTTTGGGTTCAAACCCAACTAGGCGCATTATTTTGTGTAATTTATTTAATCACCGTTGGAGGAAACCGGCATGTCCTAGAATTTTGATTCTTGATTGGGAACGAAAATGGGAATGTTCCTACTGCCAATATGCTAATGCTAATAATTAATTAACGTTATTAACGTGATATTTTAATCTGATTTCCCTCAACAAGAAGAATTCAGGAATAAGAATAATATTATTTTGATTTCCGTCATTTAGTAGAACGCAAAAGAAAGTCGATAAACACTCGCTCGCCGTCTAGTTATCCGATCATCCGGTAAGAACCAATCTGTTTTCTTTTTTGTGTTTCACGCCTTCCAGAAAAAAGGACAGTTTTTGTAATTTTCATTTTAGTTTTCCCCGTAACCTAAGAAGAGTTATGTTTTCAAACATGCCCTAAGTAATTTTTCTAATTTATTTCCTAAGTCTCTAACTATAAACCGATAAGTTAGTTCACAAAGTAAATAACTTTTTCCACATTTTATTGTGCTCACACAGGGCTTGTTACCAGTAAACCAACGTGCTGGTGAAGTTTATAATGGAAGAGTTCCGTGCGGAGGCAATTAATCCAGCGGTCTGCTACAGGTACCTTTTATTGTTTCAATGTTATATGAACTTACTGTTGTTTGTTTGGCTTAAAAGAAAACTACAGTATAGAGTCCGTCTAATGAAAGTGCGACCTGAGAAAAAGAGGTTAAATCCAAAAAAAAATGTATGTGGTATTAATAACTAGTAGGAGAATCATGTCTTGACACTTCACAATTTTTTTTATTTCCTACAAATGCGGCTGAACAATGTTGCCAATTAAATTTAAAAAAAAAACTCCAGGTTGCGCTTTCATTAGACGCACTCTAGTTGTATAGTGGTAAAGTCTGAAACTTTTTGCTTCTGACTTTATTAACTCTGTTGTATGTTCAATCAAGTTGGCACATCTTCATCTACCCTTTTTTCAACTAGCTTGGAGTCGGCTATTATTTATTTATTTAAACTCTATGTACAATGGTGGTACTTAGGCGGACTTAATGCATCAAGGCATTCTCCACCAGTCAATCCATCCATCTCCAACCCACCATCCATCCATCCATCAGTCTCTATCAGTTTAATCGGATGCAGCTGATTTACCAGTGTTTTATGTGGTGGTGACTACCTATCAGATCTCCACAACCCAGGTTCTGGGCAACACGATGCTCTTTAGATCAGAATACTTGGATCGCTCCTATGTTAATGTTTAATGGTATCTAACTAGATTTCTAAAAAATCTATTTTAATTTTTTTAAGCTAATAACAAAGCAATAAAATGGTTTCCTTTGGCTGACGAAAGCAAATCAATGCAGATAGAATAAAACCTTCTTCGTCGTGGGTTAATATATCCGACATTCTTCCTTCTATCCTCTTCTTTAAACCGCTTTTGGTATTAGCAGATAATTGATATTACTCGATATCATCTAGTTTGAATGCACATAATATACATTTTCCTTGTATCAAATTAATTTGAAACTATATTGCGATTTCATATGGATTACATGCATACTGTAATTTTCATGACAATTAGCATATTGGTAATACCTACATTACCAATATGCTAAGTCATATAATAAATCTGTAGAAAAATGATTTTTGTACATGAAAAAGAAATAAAAAAAAAATACCTAGGGTGTTAAAGAACAACCAACAAAACCCATTTCCAGCATTTTTAGAATTTTTGTCTGTTTGTCTGTTTGTCTGTTTGTCTGTTTATTTGTTCGGGCATCACGTTAAATGTACGAAAGCAATGTAGATAATTTTTAGACACAAGGATTGAGCGCAACTTGGAGTAACATTTAGTTTTTGTTTCATTGGAATCGGTTCAGTTTAACAATAGTTATTTGTGCAACAAGAGAGCAAAGTTGGTTTTTGCCGCGAGTGTTGATTTTGAATCCCGAGTAAGCGAAGGATTCTATATTTGAATCACGAGCGTAGCGAGTGATTCTAGGTTAGAATCCTGAGTGCAGCGAGGGATTCAAAGACACGAGATGCAAATAACTTTGGTCTCGTGTAGCACATACAACTTTTCACTTCAGCAGCGAGAACAAATAAAAATTTTACATACTGCTTCAATTCTTCCGGTGTTAAATCGCAGACATCATCACTGGATTCACTCATATTTATTTATTATTATTTTAATAATATCCAACGTGTATCGCACTTTGTAGCGAACAGAAGAAGAAAACAAAAAAAAATTAAAGCCCGCTATTTTTTAAAGATGCGTTCGGAAATTGCACTATTACTAAATTATTCTGTCACAATAAAGATTGTTAAAACTTTAAATAATTATGTAGATGCATGATAAACTTCGTATTTTTTAATTCAACATCTCTTTATTTGATCATAAAAAAATATAATTTGATTATTAAGAGAAAAGTATAATAATTACATTTAAACCTTGATTTGAAATTTTATAGGTGACGTGTTTCCGAACGTTTTATTGTTGGTTTCTTTTTTGAGCCTATTATATATGGAATTTGAAAATCGAACTTTGAATCGACTTGTTTCTATCTCTCGCTCTTTTCGTATCGAAGTGAAAGTGACAGAACAAAGTGAAGTTCAAATCTTTCGAATGTTGTGAGTAGACCCAGCACTGACTCGGCATTTAAAAAAAATAATTAAAAAGTTACTTTGTCTCACGCTCGCAGCAAAATCGAATTTTGCTCACTGTCTTTAAACTGCAAAACATACTTGTTTGAGGTGCTGAGGTGAAAAAGATATTTGAATTTAAAGTTTTCCAGAAGTAATACTAGGGTTATGGGTACTTGGTCTCATTACTTCACGTAACTTTTATACATAACAATAAACTGTGCGAATTGTAGTAATATTAAGTTTTTTGTTTCATCGTAATTAGCTCATACCTTATAATAAAATAAAAAATTATAATAATCTTTTCGAAGTAAAATATTAAAATAGCGCCATCTATCAAACTAAGAGATCAACTGCGTGCAGTGTATATAATAATATAATCAACGCTGATTAGTAAATCAAAACTGATTTTAAACCAATTCAATTACCAATTTAATACTAATTTAATTCTTGATCCCCACACTCACACTCATAAAAGCAAAATTTTATGAGTATTTATAATTCACAAAATTATATAATTGTTAACTACTGTACCGATAGATGGCGTTGTTAGTTGACACTAAATTCTGAATCACGATTTTAAGGCGCCCCACACACTGCACCGCGTTCCGCCGTGGTGCGCTAACGCGCGCGGCGACGGAGGCGCAGATCTGCCTTACTTAGCGGTGTAATCTGCTCCCCCGCGCGGTGAAACAGATTACGACGGCCTCGCGCTAAATAAATTCATATATTCACTGTGCTGTCGATCGTCGTGGAGAATGGAAGAAATTATTAAATTTCAAGATGTTGCAATTATATTATTGTCATTTTAGTTATTGTATACAAGAATTAAAAGACACTGCGTCCATATAAGATTTTGGATATATCCGAATATAATTACGAACGTCTTTACAATATCAAATCACGCGCGGGACTGCGGAGCCAGTGTGTTTTACCGCGCGGCACGCTCCGCGCTCCCGCGTAGATGGGCAGAAACTGCGCGCGGAACGCCTTCCCGCGCAGATCCGCATCGGCAGTGTGCTGTACTAGGCTAATTTCTATACAAATTGAGATACTTGCATACAACGGTAAAATCTGCCATTACACCGCTAAGTAAGGCAGATCTGCGCCTCCGTCGCCGCGCGCGTTAGCGCACCACGGCGGAACGCGGTGCAGTGTGTGGCGCGCCTAAGATAACACGCTCAGCTAACAACGCCATCTATCAGTACAAAAGTTAACAATTATATTTAAATTTCATGAACAGGTGTCTGGCAAGGGGTTTCCACTATGTAATGTGTGTGTCTGGCAATGAATTCCGTGATTTTCATATAATTTATTCTGAAGGTAATACAAAAACATAAATCTTTATAATTCGACGTAATTAGATCAGTATTTTACACAATTTTGGTACCGTGTACCTACCTAAGCCACTGCAACCCAAACTTCGGTCTGTGTTGGGACCATGCACTGACAAACTTTCAGCTTTTATAAAATAGGTCTGGCGTTCATGGGCTCAGGTTATTAGGTGTCTTAACAGTTCTGTCTTTGAAAAAGTCTAGACTGGATAACATCGTTAAATCGTTCGATAAAAAGAATTTTACATTCGGTTTAAGTATTGTAGTGCGAAGTAAATTGTATCTTACAATTTGAGTCAAGCAAGATAGGTATTATACTTTGATTTGATTTTTTGATATTTTGCTGGTCTTCAACTTTATTCTCATTTTGAAAGTTTGTGCTGTTGTGAATTATTTGGTTCAATATTTTATTAGTACGAATCAGATTTTTTAAATGCCTTCTAGAAAAAAAACAAGCCTTTCGCAGTGTAGCTGAGAAAAGGGTGAGACTAAGTACGTCCCAAGAATCACAAGAAGCTAGGCAAGTCAGAACTCTTGCGTCAGAAACGCCTACCCAACGTGAGTCACGACTTAGTATACAGCGTTCTCTTACGGCAGTTTCTCTATCACAGAAGAGTATTGGAGGAACGCGAAGCGCGTTTATCGGCCGACCGAGAGCGTTACGCCTCTCACGTGAGTTTGAGACTTTCACTGAAAGAGAGTTGCGGTTAAATTCGCAAAGAATTGTTACCGCGACTTTGCGCTCCCAAGAAAGCAGCGAGAACTACAAAGCGCGTTTATCAGCTGACCGAGAGCGTTCGTTTGATAGGGTATGCTGCAGTGTAGATAACGTCTCGGGCGAAATCCTGTTTTTAGACGCACCGGGTGGAACAGGTAATACTTTCTTATTCAAAGTTATTTTGGTTCAATATATTTTGGTCGAGCTCTTGCTGTCGCCTCTTCAGCGATAGCAGCCACATTATTGCCAGGAGGAAAAACGGCACCCACAACATTTAAAATTCCTATCGACTTAGACCATACGGAAAGCCCGGTTTACAACATATCGCGAAACCTAAACCTAACCTAAACCTGGACCTAAATATTGAATGCTTTTCCCATGGTCGTACGCATACGTAGCTCTTTCACGGGTAAACAACCCCAATTATCTTTTTGTGTACGCTCCAGATAGTTCCACAGCTATTTGTATTGGTATCCTCCAACAGCGCTTCGCAATAAAAAATACATTGTTAAGTTCCGACATCCACGCGAACGAAGTCGCGGGCACAGCTAGTTTGTACTAATATGAGCGAAATATTATTAAACATATACGTGGCACCACAGAAATCTAAATAATACTTGACTTATATTTAGATCTGTACGTGGCACACTAATATATTCAAAATTGTAAACATCAAAAACGTATTAGACTATAAGTAGTTGACTTGTAGCATCAAAAATGTTTAATTAAACCAATATTCTATTCTAAACCCGCCGTTGTGGGAACGCTTGGAAGAGGCCTATGTAATGTCCAGGGGTAGATGTATTTTGGCTGAAATTATGATGATAATTCAATCTAACTCGTTTGTTGTTCCCTGCGACGTTTTTTTTTGAGTGATTTTATTAAGTAAAGCTGAGTACAGTACATTATTAACAGTGTTAATATAGTCGTGGCAGTAAACTTACTTTGTTGTCGCGTCGTAATAAAACCACAAAGTAAGTAATTACTTTGTCATGGATTAGTAACATCTTCATCAGATTTAATCTGATCTCACTTTCGGATTTACCTCTATATATTGTATTATTATTATTATTCTGATCTCACAAAGTAATAATATATTTCTCTATGTTAAAATCTACTTTACTTTTTTTACCCAAAGTTGGAGGCAACCGTATTTTGATTCGCATAAATATTACATGAAGACCTTTGATTTCTAACATTATAACTTCATATTTAACAGTATCTTATTTCTTTATTATTATTTTGTTTTAGCACACTGTTTGTTTTGCACGTAATGGAATTCCGACTGGAATTCATTATACTTTTGAAATGGTGATGAACAGACTAGCAACCTAAAACCGAATTAAGAAAGAAAATAATTTACAAAAATGAATGCCTTGTCAAAAAATTAATAGCAAAAAAATTATAAGTTGATTTTTTAATCTACACAGATATAAAAGTGCAAATAGTTATCATTCGTTCGCTAAAGAAATATAAAATCTCAAAAAATACTTAATCTTCCAAACTTCATCGCAGTCGGGGAATCAATCTGTAAAACACTTTGTTATAATATAAAAAGTTCCCCGACACTAACAGTTAAAAATGAAATCCACAAATAGACATAGATGATATACAAAGGCGCTACTTATTTGAAAAGGTGATTTCTATCATTATCTAGACCTACAAAGTTACGCTAACCAATCATTTTTATATAACAATTTGATTTCATTAGCTTAGTTTTTTCAAAACATCTCTTCATAAAGAAGCTGTTTACATGTGTACGGATTTCTACATATAAATCCGTTTTGTTTAACAATTCGATTCCAATAGTTTTGTAGCCTCATTGCCTCTTACTCCAAACTACTGCTAAAAGGTTAATCTCGGGAGACTTACGAAAATACGTTTGTTAACCCAACGATTGAGTTCACGAAGGTAAATGTTTGTTCACCAGCACACAATGTACTGACGCTACGTGGTCGGGGTACATAGAATTGTAAGAAGGATGAAAGGAGATAAACAAATAGAGTTAATTTGTTTGTTTCAAGCTCCAGTGAGTATTGTTTATCTTTCGTTAGTAACATTAATGAGTAATTTTTTACATAATAATAAGGTATCACACGTTGTCGCAATTATTATTATAAGGGCCTATTTCACCACCTATGATTAAGTTGCTTTGCAGATAATTTCATACAAATTCTGTTCCATTTTTGAATTTATTCGGGAAGTAGTGGCTACTCGGACATTGTGAAACAGGCCCTAAATGTCAGTGGCTACTACGTTACTAAATTGGAATGTAAATTATTTATTTGAATAGAATATATTATGTTAATTGTTTATTTATATTTAATGTAAAGTAATGACAAATCATAAAAAACTACAATCGCGCAATACATTATTTGCCACAATGTATTGTATATATTATATTGAGGAGCTCGTGGCTAGATAATAACAGCCGCACAGGTCGATCTTCAAGGTTAAGCAATGCTTGCCTAGGTTGGTCTGTGGATGGGTGACCATCTTAACATAACGAGTTTCCTCCGTGCCTCGGAAAGCACGTTAAGCCGTTGGTCCCGGCTGTCATTTGGAGATCTTTGGCAGTCGTTACGGATAGTCAGAAGCCAGTAAATCTGACTCCAGTCTTGCCATGAAGTACCTTGTTACCCCAGTTAATGGGTTGTGGAGGTCTGGTAGGCAGCCGCTCCTCGTAAAATACTGGTATTCAGCTAAATCCGGCTTGACTGGAAGCCGACCCCAATATACCTAGTTGGGAAAAGGCTAGGCAGATGATGATTGTATATATTATATTATACTTTTCAGTACAAATATTGAAATACTTTACTGTCACAAAAGACTATACAGATACAAAAACATTTTGTTTTGTTTGAACTTAGTTTCACAACTTCAAATGGATTTGTATTTGAAGTATTTTTGCTTATTTTATAGGGGCATGACGAAATAGTTTACCAAACACAAAACACACTTTTTGTTGTTTCAATTCCTGATTCTAAGAACAAGACACGAATACCCAAATAACTCTATCTCAAATGTTTTAATTTGAAATTCTTTCTCCTTTGATTTTTCTGTGTCCACATTACATACTATGCTTTGAGATGTAAAACGATCCTATCTACTTTCGTCTGAGGAGACGTTATAGGGTGTAGCGTTCCCGTTTGGAATTTAGAGATTTTGAAACCAAGGTTCTATGTAAATACCCTGTTTCAAATCACTATCGATACGCAATATAAAGTCATGATCATGGACGATGTGTACATAGACTTTTTTTTAAATTATATAAACTTCTGCTTAATCGTGATCGCACCTGGTAGTAAGCAGTGATGCAATCGTTTATGTTGAGGTGCACTCGTTTATTACGAGCCTATTCAATGTAGCCTTGAAGACGTTTAAATTATAATCGGGTGGGAAGACCGCAGCAGGCAAATTATTTCAGTTTTTTAATGTACGCGGTACACCGTAGTGGTTCCAACAACTGTAAAAGCACTTTGGACTGTAGACTTCCTTCGAAATACTCGTACATTTAAAAACGCTGTGGAACTCCTACTCACGGTACGGTGGCGCAGTGGTTAAGCAATTGACTGCTGCACTGCGTATCACGTGGGTTTGATTACCGCACGGAACATATGTTTATGATTATGCTTATGAACTCACCCACGATACTAGAATAAATAATGTGAAATGAGGAGCAAAACTTTATTTAAAAAGGAAAGGAAAAAAAAAGCTACGTTTCTATTGAAAAGAAAATACTTTTAATTTAAATCTGCTTATAGCGACATCCACATCAACGCATAAATTTATCTCTAGAATTTCAGCATGGCATGTGGTTACTATTCCACAATGAGCATCCGCCTGGAATTACTGCGCTGGGTTTTCTATATGTCACACAAAAGAAAAAAAAGCTAAGCTATGAAACAAAAGCTCAGCCTGCCTTTAAAAAAAGCTTACGTATATTTAAATCTGCTGCCAGCGGCATCACACGCATGAGAGTAGAATATTGTCCTATGCAAACAATTTTCCCGGGATAAAAAGTATCCTATGTGCAATTCCAGCATTTGATCCAACCGTTTTCCAGTTTCATTTAAATTCGTTTAGCCGTTCGAGCGTGCAGAAGTTACAAACATATACAAAATTTTGTCTTTATAACATTATTGTAATGAATGAGCATTGATTTGTACCTTATCTGGTAAATGTATGTGTTATAGTATAGAGCATGATTCCAGAGAGCCCCGAGAAACGAAAGTCCTCACACTCCAGTCGCGACTACTAGCCATGGTAGACACGAGCTTACGGCCTCACGTCGAGCAATGTGTAGCTCTTTGGACGACCGTCCTTTAATCGACTGGACCAAGCACAAGTCGTCTACAGCACATGCTCAAAAACATATCAGCAAGCCGTAATCGGCCCAAGCAACGCTGAAAGCCGCTTGGATCGCGTTGATTTTCTTAAAAGGAAACCCTTACCCTCAGAACGCAAAGGACATAAATGTGATTTTAGTCAGTAAAAACCTGATACGAAAAAGTGGGAGTCGTTTTTGGGCAATTTTCCTCCTCAAAAAAAGCACCTAACTCATCAACAAAAAAATAATTAACATAGGTTTAAATTCTGTTACTATTTATTTTCAACGTTCTATTATCAGCTCGGATTAATTCAACGCCTGTAGGCACTAATTGCATTACACCATACGCGGATTAAGGTAGGCTTTATCTAATTAAACACGAAAGCTCACGAAGCCCGAGTGGTTCCGATATTCACGTTGTAATTACCAATTACGAGAGCAGGCTGACTAAGAGATTTATTAATGATCCGCTGTGAACGCCTCAAACAGGATACTTACATATTAATTTTTAATCACGGATAAAGATTTTAATAATAAGACTTAAAATAACGGTAGTAACGGTAATTTAATTAACAGAATACGGCGTGTTTATTCACCCATAAAACTCAGAGTAAAAAAAGTATCATTATAATATTTGGTTTACAAATTAATGAAAAGATTCTCGATGTTATCTTATCATTTTGGTTTGTTCGTGACAAAATCTTCTCCTAGTAGCATAAAATGTTCCCCATTTTGACGTCTTTGAAAGCTAATATAACAAAACTAGCTCTGAATACCCGTAGCTTCGCTCGCATTTAACCACTTTTCACCCCCTTAAAATAAAATTCAAACTTAAATTTCGTTCTAATTCCTTCTAGGTAAGAACATAATCCCTAAGAATTCAACTCCTGAGATAAAAAGTATCATTCTAGGAAATAGTCTGGCCATATTTCAAAATTTATTCACACATGTGCAAGAGTTGTTGACGGTGTATAGTATTCCACGCGGGCCTTAAAGAGATACTAGCCAAATTGCAGGGCCGATGCCCGTTTGGGACATGGGGAATATCTGAAAAGAAAATCAGAAGTCTGACACGCCTCGGTAGAACGGGAGATCATTGGATGATTTCCCAACTATAAAAGAAAACACAGTCATATATACACATAAACTTTTACCTTCATAATATTACTGTGATATTTTCAGTACCGCTGTCACGTTTACCGTCATATAATATTAGATGAGGCATTCATTGCGGCTCTCTCTCACGTTGATATAATAAACGTCCTTAATACCACGTAATGTTTGCGACGCACTCCCAGTTATCTTTACTGCCTCTCTGATGACGCTCCGTTCCGACAATTTGATTAGCTCCGTGAAATTACAGATATATGGACGCAAAGATCGGTCAGCAGAATTCCGGATAATTGAGGAAAATATTATGAACGATGAAGGTACAAAAACAATGAATTAAGTAGACACGATGTTTCGATATTATATGATACAAGTGGAGAAACTTTGTTATTGCGACCGAGGCGGAATCCGCCAGAGCCGCAGGTGGTGAGGGTATTATGGAGTCGAGTGTTGCACTTATTATTAAAGAGCCGTAGAAATACAAAATCTGTAAAATAAAAATTGGCAAAACTTGGAAGTGTGGTTACTGCCCAAACAATTAAAACATACTCCCAAAGACTTTGAAATGTCACGACGCTCGTCAATATCTAGTTGACAAAATTTCTTACAATTGAAGAGCTTGTGACTCTCAGAACAATGTGGACATGAATCATTAATAGCACCATGCATTACTTTAGCGTGAGATGTAGAATTACTATCGGCTTTTGATTTATGTTTAGGTTCAACGCATTCTAGGGCTCTAAAACGCGTCTCTAAAAACTTAAAAAGCTGTTTAACGGAAGGTAGATCGTCGGATGATTCACTAACATGCAGTTCCCACTGCCTCCTAGATTCTACGTCCAACTTCAAGCTTACAATATAAACTACAATGACGTCCCACGAACCAACATCAATCCCAATATTGGTAAGTTCATGCAAACAATCATTTGTAACATCAAGCAAATCTTTAAGTGCCTTCGATGATTCGATTCCAATATTACGTTGGCCAAATAGTCGGTTTAATATACATGTTGACATAAATTTCTTATTATTGAAGCGATGCTGTAACATATCCCAACATTTTTTATAGTTAACATCAGTTATTGGACCATGTCTTATAAGTTGCGCTGCTTCACCTGACAGCTGAGTTTTTAAATAGTGGAGACGTTGTACATCATCAAGTTTTTTGTTATTGTGGACTAATGATATGAACAAATCTCGAAACGACGACCACTCCGTATATTTTCCACTAAAAGTAGGTAAAACTATTTTTGGTAATCTTACCACGCTGTCAGATGAACCATCACAAACTTTGGTATTGGAACTATTAACCTTTAACTGAGACAGAGCATTTTTTAATTCAACCTTATACATTAAATATGTTTCATAAACCTTTTCATAAATATCTTCCTTTAGGTATTCATACAATTCTTCACCTTCACACTCGCCTACTATTCCTTCGTATTTTGCAGTAAAATTTCGGAATTGGTCCTCCAACATCTCTAGACGTGTGTCCACATAATTGTAATTTATCCGATCTTTCGGAGACTTTTTGTAGTTTATGAAGCCCTTCTCAATCTGTCCTTTGACATCTTTCAACTTTCTCAATTCCTTTTCCATGTTTTATGTCAACAGTATTTTTTATAAGTAAGTAGGATTTTTCTAAGTCCAGTGATGAGTAATTTTTCTAAGTCCCAGCAAGCGTAAATTTTTCTAAGTGTTTAGAACACTTGTAAAATCGCTGCGAAATCGGGCATAGATTCGACGTCTGATCGTTTTTATCGAAACTATTCTAAGTCCCTGGCCACACTATTTTTACTAAGACTTAAATGTACTCACGGTTTTTGTCCACTGTCCACTTATTACACACTTCACTACTTACGATTCACAACTCTGGGTTTGTTCAACGACTACTAGTGCCATCTCGTATCATGTAGCGTTACTAATCCTTGCTACTTGTGTTCTTCCAAATTCACCATCCGGCTCGAAGGACCATGAACATTTTCGGATCAATTTGCCTAGGAGGAAATGAAACTCAGTACTTCAGAGCGAGACAATTTTAATGTGTCAAACCCGATCCTTATGTACTCTGCCATATAACGAAACCATAGCGAGATCTAATTCGATCCTAACGCCATCTATCGATCTAACAGGTACTATTTTAACAAAATATTCAATATGTTTTTTTGGGATAGCGTTAGAATCGAATTAGTCTATGTTTGCATTGAACAAGCGGCTTGTATAATGTATGGAAAACCAACAGCAATAACCATTAAAAACCAGCTAATAGTGAATCAGTATTACGTGATTCCAAATTATTATTAATCGTAGACAACAATACTTTACTCACGACTTTTATCATGTAAAAATTTGAAGTTCGCGTCTGATACAAGTCTGTATTTTTTTAACAGGCTTCTTTCTTCATTTTTAGATGAAAATTAACACAAGTTAATAGATTTTTTTTCTGAATTTTAAACTCATTTGTGTATGTTCTTGAGAAAAAGGGTTTTGGCAGACAGACAGATAACAAAATGATCTTATAAAGGTTATTTTTTTTCCTTTTGAGGTACGGAACCCTAAAAACTGGAAGCAACACATATTTTTACGATGTAGAGAAGTCATCATTACCGTTTTGATTAAATCATTCTGGTACATAAGATAATAATAGATAGAACTGTGTACTTTGTAACTAAAACAAAGCTACAACAATTAAAGACACAATCCTATAGAGTAACTTTCAATAAACTCCATGAATTTAAAACAGTTTCTATTGCACTTTCGGGAAAACGTTTATTGCTTTGTTTCTACACTGAAAGGCGGAAAGAAAATAAACCCAACTGTGTTGACAATTTGTAAATACAGTACTAAAAGGACATTAAATGGATTATCTGAGGTAAAGTGGAGGGGCGGGATAACCTTTTTTGTCTCTTGACTCGAAAAAGAGCTTGAATAAATGGGTTTTTCCTCGTAGTTTATATTCTTACTAACAACAATGTACTAAGATACAACCCATAGCTATAATAATGGGTACATCATAGTTATGACGGTAAGTTCCCTCTTTAAGGAGTAGCTACAGAGGCGTCATGACGTGACCGGGACCTTCGCTATGACGCAGCCAACTACCAGCTCGCCGTCCGACCTTCCGGTAATCATCAGAAGTAGTTGACGGTGAGAAATGTTTCACGCGTACCTCAAAAAGATGGTATCAAAATCGTAGGGGCTTAGCAGGAAAAGGTAAGTCGTGGCCGTGACTCTTGTGAAAAACACAAAAGGCAACTGAAGGAACCTTGATGTGGTTTTAGTCAGTTAAAGGGTGACATACCTTCCCACCCCGTCATAGAGCGAGAGAAGCTTTTACAAGATTTCCAACCTTAAAAAAATAGCCCTAACAAAATTACTTTTTAAATTAAAAACAGAATTTCATTAATCCGTGGAAGGTTGCTAAATGTTAATTGCAATTAAATATTTTAATTAGTGCTGGTTCAAGATCCTTTTCAGAATTCACTGTTTCTACAGCCGAGAGAGAAAATTAAGCTTGAGATAGCTATTGCGCTCTGCTTATCTGTTTTATTATGTAGGTAACTAGAGAGCCAGTGGTTCCATTTGAGCTACAAATTATCGTTGATAATAAAATGTAAGTTGAATAAAGTCAGATAAAATATTGTTTAAATATATGTTTTTCTTTTTATTATAGTTTTGTTTCATCCAATGACTTCTCCCGCTCTTGGGTGGAACGGGACAGGGTGTCATTCTTTACTGACTATATCCTACTCGTATGTTCCTTCTTTCTAGAAGGTTTTAGGACCCGGGGTTGCTATGCATCGTCGATGAGTTGAGCTTGACCCGGAAGATTATCCGACGGCCGGACAGTAGCTACCAATTACTCACCGTTTACTAGCCCAAGCCTGTGTTAGTTCAAAATCGGGGACAGAATCCGAATCCCGCGGTTTCTTTTTTCGGAATCCATGTTCTACTTTTACGTATCTTCGGAAATAAGAAACGTACATCGATGGTTAAAACTTTCAAGATATTCAAAGTTTTAAGAAACTTTTCCTGTCAGATTGACAAGGAGCAAGATAAGTAGGTACGGGAAACAATTTAAAACATCTTCGAGATAAAACGCAAAAGAGCTGCTAATTTTGTAATTAGCAACTTAAGTTTGTTAATTGCGGAAGTTTCAGAAAACTTCAACGTGAAGTATTTTTAAACAGTTTATAAAGTAAAAACCCATGTAAGAAACCTGCAGTATGTTAATTGAAAAGTAAAATTTAGAGGTATGCAGAACAGAGTGTTAAGTACCAAAAACCTCCATTGAAATGAGAGGATCCTACGACCAGACAGATATTTTGTCTGATCTGGGTAACTACCTAAAAGATGATTTCGGGGACAATTTGTTCACATCAGGGGACTGTCAAGTTCACAGGTAAATAAATCAATTGAAATTAATTATTTCAACTTAAAATATTTTCAATCTCCTTAAACTTTTCCTTTCCGATATTCATTATGTTAGACAATTTATTAATTAGGAGACCATAAAAGTTCCCTTTTAATATAACAAAGGTGAGAGTATTAACAGAGCCGCTTCACAAGCAATTAGGCTTTCCTGTAATTATGATCATAAATTACAATTTACTTCAAAGAGAGCATTCATTGATAAATTTAAGTGGCGTGATTATGTTTCAATAAGATACTTTTTCTACATGCTACGCCATTGCTACACAGCCGCATAGGTACGCTACGAACTGAGCTACGGCGTAGCTTCGTCTAATGTAGCGTTTAGTCTCGTTAACTGCAACGAATACGTGCAGATTTCCAAGAATTATGAAATTACGCGAGCAAGAGATTAGAAATATCTCTCTCTCCCTTTTCTTCAAATCTTCAAACTAAATGTTCATCATAATAATTGGTTTTGGTCAAATAGAATTTATTGCTAAAACACTAATATTCACAAAATGTAATAAAATGCATAATTATGTGAATCATGTCTCAATGTGTTCAGTTTCTTTGATCAAACTTCCATCATGATCATCATCTCAGCCGAAAGACGCAGGACGCAGCACTTAGGCCTCCCCTTAGCGTCGCCATAACGACCGGTCCTGTGCGTCTCACTTCAAGCTTTATGTATAAATAATTATTTTTAACAAAAAATATGTATTATCAGTTCAACCTATATTTCAATAACTAAGCTAGCGAACGCCAATCTTATATATGTACGTGCTTCAACTACAGTACTAACCAAGCTCACCCAATATGTTGCTATTACCGCTTGCAAATACAGCAATTCTGTATATTGCTTTGTGACGTCACGCATCGTTAGCTCTTCTCGCATATTGCAAGAAATTGCATTATATGCTCCAACAGTATCTTGCGATATTGAGAGCTCTGCTTGAAGAGGTAATCTAAAGCTTATAGAGTTAATATCGAGTTTCAATCTAAGTATGAAATCTAAAATTGTTCTATAGATAGGGATCATGGAGTTGGTGGATAATACGGGTAACAAATAGAAGAGGTAAATTGTGTTCAAAGTTATGTATACCGACACAAGATAACCAGGCATACGTGCTCCAATCTGTATTGTACCTCATATATGCAAAACTAAGACAAGCGTTTAAAAGTACTTAAGAATAATAAAATATTGTATAATTGAAATCACCATCAAACTTATTATTATTTTAACAAGATTGGTTCGAAAAAACACCAAATTATAAATTCGTGTCTTAGCTTTGCAAGTGGGTTCACCGACTGTGCCATGTGTGCTTAGTTTATCATAGAGCTGATGGTGATCACTAGGGTGGTATTAGTGAGGTACAAATTCCACACTCCTTTTGAAGGTTTTCCCTCTAAAACAAAAAAAAATAAGGTTTGTTGAATAAGTAATAGCTACTTAAAATATATCTACGTCTCTAAAGTCGTATTTTTTTAGGAAATGAAATTTTGCTAATATTAATTTGTCGTGTAATAAGGACAATATAGTTCTATACGGTTTTATAGTTGTGTAGGTACGGTTTTATAGCTATGAATATTTTTGTTTTGCTTATAGATCTCTCTTTTACGTGAGCAATATTCATGGCGCAGCATCGCATACTGAATTCACAAAATCTCACAGCAAAATATTCAAAGTGGTATGATCAATTTGGCTTTGCATATGAAGTAAGCCAGCACTACCGGGATGGATTGCTGAATTAAATTATTTTCATAGCCCATCCATATACAGCAGCTATTCTTATTTTACCTGACGAATTGGATGCATTGCAAATTATTTAATAAAAATAATTCTGTATTCTGTCACCGTACCCGTTTGTATTAAATTCATTGTTAACCGACTTTAAAACAAGGAAGCTCAAATTGGTATTTTTTTTCTCTTTTTAGGGTTCTGTAGCCAAATGGCAAAAACGGAACCCTTATAGTTTCGCCATGTCTGTCTGTCCGTCCTCGCTTAATCTCTGTGACCATTAGCACTAGAAAGTTGAAATTTGGTACCAATATGTATATCAATCACGCCGACAAAGTAGTAAAATAAAAATTGGAAAAGAAAATTTTATTAGGGTAGCCCCCCTACATGTAAAGTGGAAAGTGTTTTTTTTTTATTTCAACCCTAACGTGTAATATATTGTTGGAGAGGTATTCAAAAATGAATAGGGGTTTACTCAAATCATTATTTGATAACATCAATAATTTCGGAAATAATCGCTCCAAAAGTAAAAAACAATGGGTGTGTGTGTCCCCTCTAACTTTTGAACCATAAGCTTAGAAAATATGGAAAAAATCTGAAAAGCATAGCTTTATAAAGACTTTCTAGGAAAATTATTTTGATCTTCATAGGACGAATAGTTTTTGAAAAGTTGGGGACACTTATTGTGACGGACGGGAAACTACGGAACCCTACACTCAGCGTGGCCCGACACGCTCTTGACCGGTTTTTTCCTTTTTTAAATTTATTGGCGTATTGTTTGAGTGTTCGACTGCAACGCACTCTGTCGCGGGATCCATTCCCGCACTCAACAATTATTTTACAAACAGTATTTTAGTTTCCTCACGACTTTCTTTAACCGTTTATAATATTAAGAGCAGTGGTGATAAAATAAATTATACAAAACATTTGCCTAAGTTTAAATCCGCGACGTTCAACTCCTAAGTCAGGGCTATTTCCAATGGGGCCTCCACTGCTCTCATAATAGGTACATAATTTATAACATCCGTCTGACTATTGTATCGAACTATAACATTATTAACTGAAACTGATTTTCTTCGGTTTTTACAGTATAGTTACTTGTTTTATTACAGTTCTATTGCTAGGCATTATTGCCTTGTTTTTACAAAGTCTCTGTGTGGATTAAGTCTAGACAACAACTGTGCCAACTGATGTCAAATTCTCACGAGCTCCTTAGTAATCTTAACTAACTAGGGCACCTAAATACTTGTCTTGTTTGCTTATGTAAACAGGTTCTGATGTACTAGTTTGATTTTATAACAATAATTATGTAATCATTGTGGCTTACCATAATAACTTTGTAAATTGTAGCGATACAGATAATTATAAGCAATGGTCGCTGCGTTGCTACCATGACGACGAGCTGACGCTCGTCCGAAACGGTCGTCTGGCAACCATTCGGACCTAGTTCAAGTCGTTGACAGCGTGTAGGGTACCACAAGTGCCTCAAAGAGTCATGTCATCAAAACTGTAGGGGCCTAGCCAGGCCAATGCCCACTGGGGCCGCGGTAATTTCTGAAAAGAAAACCTGCCGTCCTAAAACACAAGGCCAATTCCAACTGAAGGACTCAGGTCTAGTTTTAGTCAGTAAAGGGTGATACTCCACGCTTCAATCAAAGTAAGTGAATGATTTTCCACCTCAAAACTACAATGGTAGCTATCATAATAATTATGAAGATCCGAGTCTGTTAGTAGCTAATTAATAAAAGTATCCTTTTTCAACAATGCATTATAAATACGAAAGTGATGATATTATGTGATGAATTAAAAATTTCCATTATTTCAGAACACAACTCAATTATCTATTTACAAAAAATGCGACCAAGTACGTATTATTTCAACCGTGACAGAAATGTCCAAATATTATGGATTCTAAATGAATATACATATGGAATGACAATGGCATAATAGAACTCATACGCTCCACTGTCTTTCATGGGGCAAAATGTACAATAACGGCTAGAGAGAATGTTAGTGATAATCGTTATGATACGTACAAGACAGTTGATATTACTGTTGGGTTAGTTTTATTGTGCCATCAGTATGGTGTCAGAGTAAAATGTGTTTGCTTTGAAGGAACTTTATAAAAAAATATTTAATATTTTATAAAAATATATATTTGTTTTTATGATGTCACCGTAAAAATAATGTCAAGTTTGTATAAATTTTATATATATTTATTATAGCTTGAAAAAAACTTCCAGCTTATAAAATTGACACTAAAAATAAGACAGCAAGTCAATTACAAGTGCTCACGTACATTTTGGGATCAGAACTAAAATTGACAAGTCAACATAAACACAATCTGTTAAACTATTACTTAAACAAAGTCAGTTGCAAGAGTTAAACAAAAAATTAAGTGAAACTCCTTTGTTAACACTAAAACTTGCAATAATAAAAATATGATAGAAGAAAAACTATTAGTGAAGATTACCTAAAAAACTCAGGTTTTTTAAGTAATCTTCTAAAGTGAGCCTCAGGGCTTATGCATCTTCTGGCTGACGTCACACTAGAGCTATAGAGAACCAATATATTATATTATTAAACTGTCTACTTGCACGTATAATAAAACTTAAGCTATTTATGTCTACTATTCATTGAAGACAGACAAGTACACATAAAGAGACATATTAAGTAGAAAAATATAGTCATTGATAACGCTGTATACAATTAATTAATATAATTGTAGAGAAATATATACAAACATTCCTTAAATTTAAACAATGGACTGTAAAGAAGACCAGCAACCTAAGTTCTTTTCAAAATAATCAGGCAACACAACTTTGGGAAACTCAAGATTAAAACTTGATTCGCATTTTCTAATTAGATCCCAAGAATCTAGTAGAGTCCGTTTTCCATTTGAATACAACTTTATAAATCAAGAAAAGCGAGAAAGGGAGGCGTTATAGAGCTTATTCAGAGTGCGGTGCATTGTATTGCTCGAAGCTTACTCAATTCATTGAAAAGCCATTTATACGACCTTTTTTCGAAATGAATCGTAAGTCAACAATAAAAGTTGAGAGCTTTAAAATGGACTTATTCAAGCTTGGTTTGCTGCCAAATCCTATAACCTAAGAGCCCGTGAACATCAGACCTACGTTATTTTATAAAAGCTGAAAGTTTGTCAGCGCATGGTCCCAACACAGGTAACAACGATTGCCAAATTATGGAGTTTGAGTTGCAGTAGCTTTGGCTTTGCTTTGCTTTACTACACAGAGTTCAAAATGATTGCAGGAATCTTCAATGAGCTTAATCACCAACTATACTAATTTGCTGCAAAACCAAATAGATGGATAATCTGTAGACACACAGAATTTTGTCAGTTGAGTGAACTCACTAATTCGCCGAGTTTGCCTGGGGTGTGCAGAAGTGATCTAAATGTATAACGAGTTTCTCAGTAACAGTTAGTAATTGACTCGACGCTCGTTGTTAGTGATACAAACTTAGATTACTCTCGCTTGATGCAGCGCGGGAGCAACGCGAATATTTGCCAAATCTTGATAATGTAGCCAGTAGCCCTGGTAAGTTTTAGAATCGCGGCTTTCGAAGGACCAGATTAAATTGTTTAATTTTAGCGGGAAATATTTTTACGTTGGATGATGTATTGGACACAGAAATTGAGCTAAAGGAAAGTAGGTATGGGAAGAGTATTGTGACTTACTTGGAGATCTGGATGCCAGGTTTCTGCACTGACTGCCGGGTGGATGACGACACTCACACGTGTTCTTGGATGTTCTCACTCGCGTTTAACAAATCGGTTATATTTCGCGTCACTGTGTCTTTGTGTCGGCCAACACGTTATTTAGGAGGTTTATGGTTCAGCGATTAGATATTAGATCACCGCGGCGCCGCGGGTTTCCTGGATCAGCGGGTTACTTTTAGCGGTGGTGCTGTGCGGGCGGATGCTTGAAGACGAAGAGAACGGTCAACCAAAGAATGGCGACCATTTTTGCAGCGGGCGGAAATGTTCCTGATTGGCTTAGCGGCGAACAAGCTTTCTCATTCGCCGGCATGGGATATGAGGATATGGGGAGTTGGAGTATGATTGGCTCAATACTGTCGTCCAATATGAATGATTATAATGTGTGAGATGCGTTTGGATACATGATACAAAAAATGTTTATAGGGCTAGCTTGCGTAAGCATTCTGCCCGGCTTTCGAGGATATGAAGTATACTCAAAAAGTAAGGAGTCAAATTAAAGCGGATTGAAATTAAATTAACTTGGACAAAAGAGAAAAGTTATAATGAAAATATGTGAACTACAGCTAAATTAGATGTTTAATTACGCGGTGGTATTATTGAGAAGGTAAAGGACATAGTTTAACAACGGGTCTTTTGAAAGAGCCACTGCATGTCTTCACCATGGCAACGCGAGTTATCCCATCCTTGCCGGGAAAAATCTCGGTGATTATGCCCATTGGCCAACGTAGAGGAGGGACATCATCCTGATGCATGAGAACCACTGTACCAATCTTAATATTGTCGGCGGCATTCAACCATTTTTGCCTAACTTGCAAGTTATGTAAGTATTCTAAACGCCACCTTCTCCAAAAGCTACAAACCATTTGGTCAAGCAATTTTTTGCGGCAAGTTAGAGGTTTCGTCGTTTCGGGAACGTTTACGACAGGCAACGTAGTTAACGGAGAAGCCATTATAAAATGAGCGGGAGTAAGCGGTTCTGGGTACGGATCCTCACTCAGGACACAGAGCGGTCTGGAATTTAGAACTGCCTCAATTTCAGTGAGAACAGTCGAAAGCTCCTCATAAGTAAGAAGTTGAGAGCCGATAACACGATATAAATGCGTTTTAGTAGATTTAATATTTGATTCCCACAGCCCTCCAAAGTGGGGGGCGCGGGGTGGAATCATTTTCCACTCTATGCGGTAGCGGTTAGCAAGTAGTTCTTGTAATTGAGCCTTGGCTCCAACGAAGTTTGTTCCGTTATCAGAATATAAATAAGAGACGGGGCCTCTGCGGGAAATGAATCTTTTAAAAGCTGAAATGAAGGTGTCCGATGACACGTCGGTAACCAATTCAATATGAACTGCTTTGGTAACGAAACAAACGAATAAGCATATGTAAGCCTTCTGACTTCTTTGGCCTCTGCGTCGACATAAGGTTACTTTAATAGGACCAGCGTAATCCACACCAGTATGAACAAAAGCTTTAGTCTCTTGTACGCGGCAAGCGGGTAAATCAGCCATCTTTGGACTGGGGTGAGAAGGAGAAACTTTGAAACAAAAGTTACAAGCATGTACCCTTTGTCTGACGACACCTCTGGAAGAGATGATCCAATATTTTTGGCGTAACAGAGAGGTAAGAAGGTTTACACCGGCATGACAATGAATGCGATGATAATAGTCTATTAGAACATGTGTAAAGTTATCATGTTTAGGTAAAAGCGCGGGATGCTGAGCTTCATAAGGAAGGTTCGCATTTGACAACCTGCCACCAATTCTAATTATGTTATGCTCGTCTATAAATAGATCGAGTTTCTTAAACTGTGAGCGAAGTTTTTATTTTTAATTTCGTCATAAATATCTAAAAAATGAAACTGTTGAATACAATGAATTAAATAAATTTCAGCGGCAACCAATTCACGGACAGTAATTGTCTTATGTGACTTGTCATAAGGAATAATATGCAGAAATCTCAAAATGTATACAATTATGCGCAATATTTTATGTAACGATGTAAATTTTTGAGAAAGGCTATATATCAAGTTAAGTTCTGATACGGTAGATACTAATGTTAAAGATTTATTTTTAAACTCAGGCAATTGCTCGCTGCATGAGGAAACAAACGGAGTAATAGGCCACTCATCAGTTTGTCGCAGAAGCCATTCAGGGCCATGCCACCATAAATCATGGTTTAATAACTGTTCGGGTAGAAGACCTCGAGACAGACAGTCACTAGGATTTTCCTTTCCGTTAATATGGTAAAAATGTTTAGGATCAAGATTTTCTTGACATTTAGCGACGCGGTTACTAACAAAAATGTTCCACTTGTGCGGTGAGGAATGAATCCATGAAAGTGTAATTGTAGAATCGGAAAAGGCAAATATTTTATTAATAGCGGTGCGAGAGCGGTAAGTGTCATAAACTAGTTTAATTAGTTTAGACAAAAGAACAGCGGCGCAAAGCTCTAGACGAGCCAGAGATACGACCTTAACAGGTGCAACTTTAGATTTAGCACACACCAAATTTACGTGTGTATTACCATTTGTGTCAGTGACATGTAAGTATATAACGCAGCCATACGCATTCAAGCTGGCGTCAGCAAAACCTACTATATTTGTCACGCAACCCATAGTAACGGCTACATGACGCGGCAATTTTAAAGAAGAAAGTAGAGGCAGTTGCTCTTTGAATTTTTGAAAGAGAAGTACGATAGAATCGGGTGGAGTTTCATCCCAATCTGTGTTTAATTTCCATAATTCTTTTATGAGTAATTTCGCGAATAAAACTACAGGAGCCACTAGACCGAGAACGTCCCACAGACGGGCAATAGTGGAAAGTATGACGCGTTTAGTACAACCTTTATCTAACTCAGATGTAGTAAAGGTGAAACAGTCCTCGGAAGGAATCCATTTGAGTCCAAGGATTTTTAAATTATCCCCGTCAGAGAAATTAATAGAAGAGCGGTTGGAGTGTGGAATAACCTCCAGTAATTCCAAGGAATTACTTGCCCATTTAGTAAGGTCAAAGCCCCCAGCTTTAAATAAGGCGATAAGTTCAGCGGAGAGAATCTTGGCTTCTTCTAGAGTAGGGGTCGAGTTAGCCAAGTCATCCATGTAAAGCTCATGAGAAGCGACAATGGATGCGCGCGGGAAGCGATGTTTTTCATCCTCTGAAAGCTGGCGCACAGTGCGCATGGCTAGAAAGGGACTGGGCTTGAGACCGAAGGCAACACGGTTAAATTTAAATTCGCGAACAGGTTCAGTAGTATTAAATCGAAACAATATTTTCTGATATTTTCGATGATCCTCAATAACCTTAATTCGAAGATACATCTGTTTTATGTCAGCTGTAACTGCAATAGGAAACAAACGGAAATTTAAAAGTAATAAAAATATGTCAGCCTGTAAATTCGGACCTGTATGCAGTAAGTCATTCAATGAAACGCCATTATGAGACTTAGCGCTCGCATCAAGGACAATGCGCACCTTAGTAGTTTGTTTATCATTCCTAATAACAGGGTGATGCGGTATGTAATATCCTATAGTCTGATCAACAGAACTAGGTGTAGTTTCAGTTAAATAATTTTGATCGATATATTCTTGGATTATTTCGTTATAACTAGCGCGCAAAGAAGGGTCGCGAAGCTTAGTTTTTTCCAAGTTAATTAAACGTCGATAAGCGACAGCATATGAATTTCCGAGTGATTCTGGATTTTTACAGAATGGTAAGGCAACACAGTACCTACCACTGGAGTCACGTGACACAGTAGAAGCGTACAGCTGTTCACATTCCCGTTCAGCGGGGCTCATAAAAGATTTTGAAGGTATTTCTTCGATATTCCAAAATTTATGTAAAGATTCGTCCAATGACAAAAAACAATGAGAATCATCTACTGTTAACGCGGTAGAAAAACATGAAGCGGTATTTAAATCGTCGAGACTGTTATTGTTATTATATAAACTAGAGGGTATCTCACCCATAATTATGTATCCAAATACGGTTTCAACAGCTGATGGCGCGGTAGGTGAGAGAATTCTGTTATGAAGTAATAAATACGGAAACAGTTTTGCCCCTAGAAGTAATTCAACCTCCCCGGGCACGTGCCACAGGGGGTCGGCTAGCGGTAACTCGAATAAATGTTGCACAGCAGAGGTGTCAACCAAGTGAGATGGTAATTTATCAGTTATACAATCAATAACAAGAGCGGTTATTTTAAAAGAATTTGTTTTATTTTTTGCAGTAACTGTTATCTCCACGTAACCTATGATAGGCCGCGAAGAGGTTCCTACACCCTTTATAAATGAATTTGAAAGCGGTATAATATTTAATTGCAGTTTTTTACAACAGGCTGTAGTAATTATATTATTTTGCGAAGCGTTATCTATTAAGCACCTTACAGAAACGGATTTGTTATGTTTGTTATCAACATAGACTTGTGCTGTTGACAAAACAATCGTAGTACGTGGAGTTCTTATTCCTACGCGAGAACATGCACAAAGCGCCACCTGTTGTGACTGCGCGGAAGCGTCAGCTGATATCGATCGCTGCTGTGAACCTTGTTCCAAATGTAAAAGAGAATGATGTTTTTTGTTACATGTTCTACAGGTGTGTATAGATTTACACTGCGAGGCAGTGTGCGTTGTACTAAGGCAGTTTACACATCCACGTTTATTTTTAATAAAATCCAAACGCGAACCGGCCGATATTGTTTGAAAGTTTGGACAGGTATAAAGCTTCCAATGATCCTTGCTACTACAATACATACAAGTTTGGTTATTGTTACAAGCAACAAATGTATGTACTGTACTATCACGTGATTGGCTACGACAAGAATTACTTTTATTATTGTTGTTACTTATGGATGCGGTCCGAGTTAAAGTAGATCTATCTAATATTTTTACTTGCGATTTTATAAATTCAACGAAACCCGTATAAGTAGGAATCTCCACATCTCTCATATGCATCTCAAATGAATGTATGATAGCGGGATCTAACTTTTTTAAAGCTAAATTTAATAATATGAAATCCTTTAGGTCGTTAATTTTTAATTGTTCTAGTGCCGAAACAGACGCGTGAAAACTTTCAATAAAACTATTTAAAGAGGCGGAATTATTAATTGCGGGTTTGATATTTAAAATATTAGACATGTAGTGCGAGCCTAATGCTCGTTTATCTTGATACTTTTGAACCAAACTGTTCCAGATAGACGTATAATTATCCCCTGACGGAATAATTCCGGCGGTAATTTGCAATGCGTTTCCTTTTAGGTTACCTATTAAATATTGCACACGTTGAGAATCTGTAAGGTTTGAATTTTCATGGACATTTGATTTGAATGATTCATAAAAAACAGGCCAATTATCAATTCTACCATCAAAAAACGGAATCTGAATTGGTGGCAGCTTGACTGAGCATTTTGATTGCGGCGCGGTATCAATAGACGCTGAGTCCTTCAATGACCTTGAGGACTTCGCTTCAATAAGTGAGCGTATTCTCTCTACTCGCGTATAAACTCCGTCAAATGATACTTGACTATTATAATCTATTTTATGATCAGGATTTATTTGTAAAGAATATGTATTTATTTTATCTATGTTAGAAATAAACTCTTGACGAGTAACTGAGATTATTTGCGTGTCTGCCATAAACGTCTCAGCCGAACGTAGCTCAATACTAGTCGTATTTATTTTCTTTGAAATTTCATACAATGACGATAAACGCTCAAAGATTGCTTGGTTTTTAGCTTGCAGTATTTTAACTTTTATTTGAAGATCCTCCATATTGGAGCAGTTCTAGTAACTATAGCGGACAAAATAATTTATGTTTATGTAGGTAGACTTCAAGAATATTTTATATTTTTTTTATTTAAGTAGCGGGTGAAAGAAAATTATTGCGGTTGAGTTTATGTTATAGGCAAGTTTGCCGAACTAACTCACGATAATTAGCGGTTTTAATAATTCCCTATGCTATTTCAATGCAACAGGCAAACTATTAAATTGGTACAGTAGTTCTCAATGATGTAGGTAGGTACCTAGCGGGGAATGTAAGAACGATAGTATGCGTTCAATATGGCGGTTTTACGAATTCAGGTTAGATAAGTAGGTACCTATTTAACCTAAATCCTAGGTATGAGACCTATGAATGCTGATTCTATGAATCCGACTCGAATGGACCATTTAACTTATGGTAAGTTTTAGAATCGCGGCTTTCGAAGGACCAGATTAAATTGTTTAATTTTAGCGGGAAATATTTTTACGTTGGATGATGTATTGGACACAGAAATTGAGCTAAAGGAAAGTAGGTATGGGAAGAGTATTGTGACTTACTTGGAGATCTGGATGCCAGGTTTCTGCACTGACTGCCGGGTGGATGACGACACTCACACGTGTTCTTGGATGTTCTCACTCGCGTTTAACAAATCGGTTATATTTCGCGTCACTGTGTCTTTGTGTCGGCCAACACGTTATTTAGGAGGTTTATGGTTCAGCGATTAGATATTAGATCACCGCGGCGCCGCGGGTTTCCTGGATCAGCGGGTTACTTTTAGCGGTGGTGCTGTGCGGGCGGATGCTTGAAGACGAAGAGAACGGTCAACCAAAGAATGGCGACCATTTTTGCAGCGGGCGGAAATGTTCCTGATTGGCTTAGCGGCGAACAAGCTTTCTCATTCGCCGGCATGGGATATGAGAATATGGGGAGTTGGAGTATGATTGGCTCAATACTGTCGTCCAATATGAATGATTATAATGTGTGAGATGCGTTTGGATACATGATACAAAAAATGTTTATAGGGCTAGCTTGCGTAAGCAAGCCCCTTTACTAAACATTCCGAATACTTAAGCAAAAGATTATTGTGTTTTAGAATTTATAACTTTTTTGTTGGTGATCGTGGTCAACGTTTGGTGGCAAATATACAGGCTTATAATATATAGCTTTCACTTCACTAAAGATTGCCACGACAGTATAGTAATACTATTACAACTACAAAATAAATCTATACATATAATAAAATCGTAGAAAAGTCAAAACTGTACATTGAATATTTTTTTAAAAGAATACTTGGGGCGTGATCTACAATCGATACCGAAGCCAAAAATATAGTTTTTAGAATTCATGTCTGTTTGTCTGTTTGTCTGTTTGTCTGTTTATCTGTATGTCCTGGCTAAACTCAAAAAGTACTGCATGGATTTACTTCAAATTTTGCATGAATATTACTGAGAGGTCGGGAAAACAAATAGGCTACATATTATCACGCTATCACCTACGGGGGAGGAGCTGTGAATCTTTATTTTTCTTACGCAATATGTTGCAGCGTGTAATCTAACGACGCATATATAAATGTTGTTTTTGAGTAAGCCATGCTATTATTTAGCTTTACAATATAAAAACTACGCCATTTAAGTAACTTGGGCAGAAAAACATAATTTAATGAATGTTAGTAGTATAAAGGAAATTTTAAAGCAGCGCCATCTATGACATTTCATAAAAATCAAATCAAGTTACATATTAACACTTTTTGGAAATTTATAATTAAAATTTTATCATGTCACGTTAGTAGTTAGTTATTCTTAAAATTCATAGATGGCATTGTGCATTTTCTTCATAACAGTTGTATCGTATAGTTCGTTTGACAATTATAAGTTCCAACAAAACCCTCAAAATCTTAAGCAGAGTTGACGAAGAAAATTAAAAAAAAATGCGGTGTTAAGTATTACAAAAAAGTGATGTTCATTGATGATGAAGTGACATTGAAGCTCATTTATCGCAAGAACGTGACAGAATCCAAGAGAACAGCGTGCGGCACAAATAGAATGAGATCGCCTGTGTCGTTTTTTTTTTTTTTTTATGGTAGGGGAATCATCAGAATGACTTCCCCCGCTCTTGGGCGGAGCGGGAGGGTGTGTCAGACTTTTACTGACTAAACCCCTACCCCGTTCCTTCGTTGCCTTCGTTCTGGGGGGGACTCGGTGTCAACCTTTAGGAATACCACGTGTTCCCCCCAGAGGCTTCGGGCCCCTACAGTTTGCTGACATCTCCTTGAGGCGCGCGTGGAACAGAACGCGCCGTTGACGACTGGGCTCGGTCCAGATTATTTCCAGACTGCCGGACGGCGAGCTACCCAGTGCTCGCCGTCCGCGAACGCCTACGGTGGTCGGAAATCGGGATCGGGATCTCGGTGGCGGTGGCGTGAGGACCGTTCCCTCACGCGCTCGCGGTCAGCAGCCTCCTTCACGAGCATTACTGCTTCGCAGAAGGAGGCGACCGCATGCCAACCCTCCTCGCTCCGGACCATGGCCTGAACCAGGGCCCGGCGCGAGAGGTCGCCGCTCCCGATAGCCTCCACGAGGACACGGCGGTGCTCCACCCAAGCGGGGCACACTTCTACCGTGTGCTCCACCGTGTCCTCCGGGCGGTCCAGACAGTGGCGACACCCGGGCGTCCTCTCCTGCTTGATTCGATGCAGGAACCTCCCGAACTTACCGTGTCCGGTGAGGACCTGCGTCATACGGAAAGAGAGGACGCCGTGACCTCTTTCCAACCACTCCTCAAAGAGGGGCCTAACCGCCTCAATGACGGCGTGCCCAGCACTGGGTTGCGACAGTCGCAGTCGCCATGCCACCCTGAGATCCCGCCGGAACTCTGTCCACCATGCCGCGACTTGTCGCGGCAGCGGAGTTTCGCCCCGGCGTTGCATCTCCACGCGCAAATCGTGCATGCGTGCAAGGACTGTTGCCTCCAGATCCCACGGTGGCAGGCCAGCGAGGAGGCTCGCCGCTTCGCGGGAGATCGTGCGGTATCGTCGCACCATCCGGATGGCCATGACCCTCTGGCAAGCGTTCAGCTTGGCCGCCGGTCGCTTACCTAGCGACGGCGCCCAAACTGGCGCCCCGTAAAGGGCAATGGACCGAACGATCCCCGCGTAGAGCCTCCGGCAGGGAGATCGCCTGTGTCGTGACATCAATCAACTTTCGACATCTGATGATGAATCCACGGTTTACGATATCGAAGAGCAAACGGCTAAATAAAGAAGGAAGTGGATTTATCTACAATATCGTGATTAACTACGCCGCCCATGGAGATATGGTTGCCTTAGAAAAAGTTTGTACCCACTGCCAAGTCCGCAAATGGAAAAGGGGACTACATGGCGAGCATTCGAAGACCAGCCATTTTTTTGAAATACATTCGAGCTTATAACAGCCCCTTCCAGATGACTTCGTTTGGTGAACAACAAGCAAGTGTTGAAGTAGACACATCCTCAATTTGGTCTGGTCTGTTCAAAGGATTGCAAAGTATGTTGCATAACGTTAATCCGCAAATTAGCAACTTCAAAGCAGGGCCCTCGCGTCGGTGCCTGAGAACGAGCGCCACTTTAAGTTTGTCATCAGAGCAGATAGAAGGCCGATCACAGCCCATCCAGGGTGGTATAATGCTCCAACAACGAATGAGGTAGCTGTTGTGTTAGTCGATCAGGAGTGTGATAAAAGAGACATTGTTTTACGCGCGCATGATGACCGGCTTCGAAGGATCAGCGAGACTCACCGTGCGTACGATTCTCTTCAATATCCTCTCATTTCAGTTCTGTCGCGGAGAGGTTGGCTACCATTTTGCCCACTATAATGTAGACCCCCAGACAGGCACCCCAAATCATAAAAAAACCATCCACCATGCATTTCTACAGCTTCTTGATCCAGCTGAGGGTAAACAATGGTTCTTATCTCCGCCATTATCGTACGCTCTTTACTCAGTTTCTTAGGACATGTACGCCAAAATTGAGACAGAGCGTTTGGTATTTATAAGGTCCAACTAAAGAAAGCTCAAAGTTGAGAACTTCGTCTATCTCTATGCAGAATAATACAAATGCTCATTCATGGTCATTCTCCCCTCCACCTTCACAAAAGGTCCGTGGTACTTGGACGAGAGGACCCAAGATGCATTTTGTTACGTGCGAAAGTTTGGTCGCCCGGACCTCTTCACTATCATCACTACCAACCCAAAGTAGCCTGAAATAACAGCTCAACTCCTTGCAGGGTAGGCTTCGTACGACAGGCACGACTTGATCTCTCGCGTATTCCACCTGAAGTTAAGTTCAATTAGAAATGCTAATTTTTAATGCTCAGCTTGGAGACAATGCACGTGTTCAGGAATTTTACGATGTCCTTCTAAGTCATGGCCACATGGCGGAATTCTTGGGTGTGTCAGTAGGCCATTTAGATGCCCATAAATGATCAGGCTGCAGCAATTAACGAATTCTCTGGGAAATTGAGGGGAATGATGTGGTCTACACCTCGATAAACACTGTTGTCGAGCAAGATAACGCTACACATTATCCCGTGGAATTTCTGAACACCCTGTCAGCAAGTGGACTTTCAGTGCATATCATCCAGCTGAAGGTCAGTGTCCCAATTGTGCTTCTTCGGAACCTATCTCCTCCAGAGCTGTGTATCGAGATTCGCCTTAAAGTCGTCTCACTCCACAGACACACCATTGAAGCAGAAATTCTTATGGTTGTGGCATCGGCGAGGCAGCATTTATACCACGCATTTCCCCCCTACCTTACAACTTCCCTTTCCTGTTCAAGCGCGTACAGTTCTCAGGACAAGTTGCTTCTCACAAAGGCAACTGTACGGTGCTTGCTCCCGCGTCACCAGTCCTGATTCTCTTTACATTTTGGCACCTGGCAACGTAATTTATAGGGAAGCCTTTTCCCAACTATATTGGGGTCGGCTTCCAGTCAAGCCGGATTTAGCTGAATACCAGTATTTTACGAGGAGCGGCTGCCTACCAGACCTCCACAACCCATTAACTGGGATAACACGGTACTTCATGGCAAGACTGATATTCCACACATACATCATTTTCTCTATTTGCTTCAGTCACAACTTATGACTGAACTCAGCAGGATTCCCATATAATTCTCTAAACTTGCTTCGCTTGCAAAAAAAACATATATTTTAATGCTATTTTTAAAGTTGTTTACTTATAATGCTATAGCGACATCTTAAGTATTTTTGGTGCTGCCTTCACGCAGACGACGTCGCGGGCAGCAGCTAGTTATGAATAAAATTGTGACTAAGTTAGCTTACAAAATATGATTTTCCAGTACATTTATGTGCCTATTGATGCTTTGCTTGACCTCCACTTAATTCTTCGGATTATTTAGTTAATATTATGAACTTAAATAAAACGGAGCGACACGTTTTTTTTCTTCTATTCTATCCTGTCACCCACCATACTATCACTAACTCCCTTTTCTTTCATATCAGTCTTCACACGGAAGCTATCTATACTAATATTATAAAGAGGTAGTAAGTTTGTAAGTTTGTAGGTTTGTAAGTTTGTATGTAGGGGGTAATCTCTGGAACTACTAGTCCGATTTGAAAAATTCTTTCAGTGTTAGATAGCCCATTTATCGAGAAATGCTATAGGCTATATACTATCACTCTACGACCTACGGGAGCGAAGCAGTAACGAAAAATGCGGGTGAAACCGCAGGGGACAGCTAGTCCATAATAAATTAGTAGTAGTCGATGACATAATTTGATATCTAACTACATAATTATACACCATACCACCACCATTACTATTACCATTTACCATTTACTAAAGTAGAACAGGTTACAAAAGACAAACACAATAAACACAGAGTGATATCGATACCTGCATTATCGAAAACCTATAAAATTGCTATAAAATGCATCTACCGGTAGATTGTAAACAAGTTCAGCGAAATGTGGTTGTGTTCCACGAATAAATGGCATAAACAATTCACGAGAATTGTCCGGTAAACTGATTATTGTATATTTAGTTTGAATTCCACATAATTATCTAATATTCTGTCCTCCTAATGATAAATGATGATAAATGATATTTATTTTTGCAAATAGGTTTCACAAAACACTTTTACACGTCAATTTTTTTTGTCATAATTATTATTCTAGATGAGGCCGGTGTTTCCTAACTGACTACCCTGAGAAGAAACACTGAAACAAACTCAGGGGTCACAGTCTCTTTAAAAAAAAACTATACTAAATGTATTGGTCAAATCATATGCGAACTATGCAGATGTATAACAAGTAGTAAGAATATTGAATATTCCACATAATCTGGTAATCTCTAAACCGACTGCCAATTCAGGTTGACCGCTGTAAAAACAATCTGGCCAAGTGGGGCTTCCTCGATCAATCGCAAACTCAGTGCCAATACGGAACCACTGCCCATCCTGCACAACCTGCACTTTTCAGGATCTATACGAGGCCAATAAAAGAACCGTAGAGGTTGCCAAATACTGGTCAGATAAATTTAGTTAGAGAATATCGACACGAAAAGAAGAGTTAAGCTCGCTTTTGTACATTAATTCATGAATCCCCGACCGGTCCTATGAGACCGCGGTGTTATTGTTTTACTATTGTGTCTCGTTTTGTGGGTATGTGATAGGTTAACTATTTAATCACCATGTCTTGTAATGTTTATTTTTGAGTGCAATAAAGAAAGATTAAATGCAGATTTTCAAACTATGAACAAGTTGCTGTTATCAAGTGAATTAATAGGCCAATATCGTAGTAGTCAAGTGGGGCGACGTAAATGGGTCAATATGATGAGCTCGCCACTTTTCACATCGCTGCTATACCGACTTTTTATCAAGATCGCTTCATAATATGCAATTTGTTACAAAATATGGAGTCTGCTGCGACCCATGTTAATTAAAATTTATGGCTGGTACGACATTTTTATTACATGGTAAGAGTAGATAGATGGTAATTTTAGATGAGGATTAAAATATCATGTATTGTGTTTTGTTGCTGTTTTTCTAAAATTATTATTATAATTTATAGCATGTATGGATTCTTAGCAAGGAGTGGAATTCTCTACTGAAGTGTTTGTTTCCTGATGGCTACGGCTAAGGTTTTTAAGTCAAGAGTAAGTATATTGCTTCTGGGCACGCTGTTGTTTGACCAGCATCTAATACCGCAATACAGAGAAAGAGTGGCACCGATTCTAGCGCGTTCGCCAAGCGTAATTTCTAGCACCACTCGACTATGATTACATCACATGGGAGAGTGACGCACTTACAAGAAATAATCCAATTAACTATAAATAATGTATTGTTGCACTAACAAGGGGTGTTCGTTCATCTATGTGTGATTACACTGATGTAGGACAGTAGAATTTATCTACCGTTTGATTTTTGTAATGTTAAAATCACATACCTATTATGTTACTTACCGCCATGATTGTGAATGATTTGAGTAGTACAGCTAGATAGGTGACATGGCGTCCTCATTTTCCGACTGACACATGTTCTTACTGGACATGGCTATTTCAGGAAGTTTCTTTCCAGATTGAAGCCCGAGAAACCTGCAGGTGTCACCGTTTTGAGCTTTGCTTGAAGAAGATGGTGAAAGTCTGCCCTACTTGGAGCATGACCCTGTCGTTGTGGAAATTAAAGTTGAATTGGAGTACTGTTTCGTAGCGTTTACCGAATAAACCAACATACCTAGTGTCTCGACCTTCTCTAATCGTATATTGACGAATAGTCCAGTCATTATAGTACTTTCACCTCGGAATTCGAGATACCCAGCTGTAAATCTGTAAATACTTGTATATTGACACCCTAAAAGTTGTCTCAAAACCTACATATGGTAGGGTGTACGCAACTATGAAATTTCAAGGTTAAAGGGCTCAAAAATTGTTTTTTTGCGCTTTTTTGGTAAATATCTCATTTCCCAAAGGTTTTTTGCTATTTGTATTTTTAACAATATTGTAGAATACAAAATTCTCTACAAATTTTGTAAAAACAACTTTTTCCTACGGTGAACCGTTTTCGAGATAGAGAGCGGAGAGCGCACGGTCACAGCATCACTTCAGGTCAACTGGTTCCTCCGGTCGAAAACGCGCCGTATAACTTGATGCTATCGATAAATCAATGATTATAAATATTTGTCAATTTTTATTAACTATTATATTATATTTCATGATTTTTTTTTCTAACCTATCCACTTTTTATTCAGTATTCATTTATTTAACAACACTTACCTGGCGTGTCAGACGTTTACTGACTAAAGCCCACTCCTGTTCCTTCTTTGCCTTTGTTCTAGGGCCCCAGTCAGTGTACCCTTTCACATACCCCATGGCCCCAGTGGATTTCGACCCTGCTGGGCCCCTACGATTTTCTGAAATGTTCTTGAAGTACGCATAGATCATTACGCGTTGTCGACGACTTGAGCGCAATCCGGATGGTAATTGGACGACATGACTGCGATCTACGCATTGCTCGTCGTCCGCCGTCGCCAGCATGGGCTTGTGAACGGATGTACGATGGAAAGGAGCAGTGCGTACTGAACTGAACTCACTTACTGAAAATAATTAGTTTCTCTTACTATGCTATGCTTTTTTTAACTTAAATATCTCTATCTTGCTTTAATTTTCAAAGTAAATAGCTAGGGTATGTCATTCATTAATAGAAATTGTAGCAAGAACCTATTTTGGGCACGTAGGAAAAGTGATTACTGTTAACAATAATTTAAGAAATTAGTTTCATGTTTTGAACTAGTATGGATATTATTTTTTTGTGGCTGGTTTTAATAAAGTAGTATACCATTTTGGAATCTTGATTAGTTGCACCAATGTTTAAAAAAAATTGCCATAGTAGTGTTCATACTTTTTTTTACACCAGGACAAGCTAAATTTGGCTAAAAGTAAAAATCTTCAATAAATTTGGGTAATCACATAAGTTTCATTCATTTTTGTGAAAAATCTAGAGGAATTCTGGATTTTTTAAGAATAGCTGTAGATAGCAGTTTTATTCAAGTTGTCGCTACAAAAAAAAAGAACAGCAATATTTAAACAACTGTGGTAATGGTAGAGGAAAATATCACAACAGATCTAAATTTTAAAATAATTTATTTGTGTTATTTCACTTATTACTTAAAAAATATTTGTGTGATATTTTTTTTTGTATTTTTCTCCGAATAGTCACGACTATTCAGACAAATATTTATAATCATTGATTTATCGATAGTTCATTAACTATAATATAGCGCGTTTTCGACCGGAGGCACCAATTGACCTAAAGTGATGCTGTGACCGCGCGGTCTCCGCCCTATATCTCGAAAACGGTTCACCGTAGGAAAAAGTTTTCTGGACAAAAATTGTAGAGAATTTTATATTCTACAATATTGTTAAATATATAAATAGCAAAAAACCTATAAGAAATGAGATATTTACAAAAAAAGCGCAAAAACCCGATTTTTGTGACCCCCGATCACGAAATTTAATAGTTGCGTACACCCTACCATATGTAGGTTTTGAGACAACTTTTAGGGTGTCAATATACAACTATTTACAAACTTACAGCTGGGTATCTCGAATTCCGAGATTCTTACCTTAATTGAGCTAATTTGACTGGACTAGAAGCAAGTCATCGAAATTCAAATCTTGTTCGAAATACAAACACACCGCCATGTTTGAAACTGAATCTCACATAGTGTTCACGTGTTGGGGATACTAATTAGTGTCGTGTGGTCTAGCAGATATGCTGACAACCATCAATGTTCCACACAATTATAGCCACGACAATGATTAATTAAATGTCTATGGAAGACTAGGAATAATCATGATGATAAAAAATTTATTCTGGAAAAATGTTGTTGATATAATAAATTAGATGGTAATCATGACAAAATTTTGCCTATTTCAATTCTACTGCTATTTTGTTTAGAAACATGCTACGATACTTCACAAACTTAATACCGAAAGAAAAGCAAATTAACTGATTTTTTTCGAGATATAATACAAGAAAACTAAATGTCAGCTGTATTTTAAAACTGTTTCACACTATATTGATCAATATTGACATTACGAGAACTGTGAAGAACCCTTGGTTTGGAAGCAATTTAGGAGAATCATCCGAAAGAGAAAAACAGCAACAGGGTTTTTATTTTGAAAAAAAATTACCTCAAATGCGTAACCTGGGTTAAGATACCATTTTAAATGATTAAGAAAAGAAGGATTAATTGCCTGAGGAGTGATATGAAAGAAAAGGGAGTTAGTGATAGTGTGACAGGCATACAGCATGAAAGTTTTGTGCCGAAATCAAGTAATATGGGACAAGGTTAGGATGAAAAAGAACCTCATCATTTCTCCATTAAATGGTAGCATTCACATTTATCACCAGTGGTGGCCCAGTAGTAACTGCCCCGACTTACAAGTAGATCACGGGTTCAAACCCAGCCAGGCCATTTAATTACTGTGTGTAATTTATTATATTTTTTGTAAAGCGATAAAGGAAAACATTGTGAGGAAACTGACATGTCCTTGAACCGAAAATTCTAAGACCAATCCGCAATGAGTCTGCGTGGTAGATTACGGCGGCAGATTTCCCTCTCCGAGAAAAGAGGCCTGAGTAACAGAAGTGGGAACATTACAAGGCCGATAATGCGAAAAATGCTAATGCTAATTCACAATTTATCAAAGTTTCAATTGGTGACCCTTTTGTTTGAAACAAACATAAAAGTTCGTTCCCACAGGCCACAAAGTTGTCCTCAATTCTTAACACATTCAAACATTCTCAACTGTGAGTTTTATTTAGCCATTTATGATGATTGCGAATACAGTTCCATTAATGGCGTTGGTTAAGCTGTACATTGAAATCCATTCAACCGTTCGAGCGTGAAGAATTAACAAACATACACATTCACAAACTTTCGCCTTTGTAATATTAAGTGGGATTTAAATTGTGAAGAGAATCGCTTATTGTTTTATTTGCACTTGGTGCAAATATGGGGTTCCATTTTGGATTCAGGCAACCTCGGTCCATTCCAGATTGCCTGGGAGTCCCCAAATTGTATGTTTTTCATTATTAGGTCTCTTTATGTAAAATGTAATCTTGATGTACAATAAGGTATATTTAAAAACAATTATTTTTTATGCAGAAAAACGTTGCCTGAAAGTAGATAATTACCCCTAGGGAACATTCTTCTGCAATATCTTATATTATCTATTCCAGAGCATAGTCTATCCATATGCCATATTTTATCCAAATCCGTCGTATGAGCTTAAAAAAGGAACAAAATATATACGCGCATAAAGTATAATTATATAAATAAATAAATAACCTGGGCGAACTTAAAATATTATTTTGAAAAAGAAATATCGTGCAAAAAAACAAACTTCTGAAAATTGCAACCAAATCCCTTTGTGCTGTTTTATTTTACTTTATCATAAAATGGGCAAAGGCCAAGTACATGTTTTTGAAATTATAAACAAAATTAAAATGAGCTATAACTACTTGGCCGTCATAACTGGCTAACTTGGCTTCTTAGAACAGTTAGTGCACATAAATACACACCACCGACGGGTGTATACTGCCGAATACGTGTGAGTACCTGTCTACCAGGGGTCAACGTTATAGTGGCCACCGCTAAATTTGTACTAAATCGTCGATACGTGCCCAGGATATTGGACCCCTGTTAAATTTGATCTTACATTTAATGAAAAGGAGCTTATTTACCACCTACTGATTACTGTGGCCCTGTTACATTACGGTCATCATGTCAGTTCGTCGTTCGCCCCCGCCTACACTCCACAACGCCCCTACGCCGCCTGTGTCGCAAAAGTCGGCGAATACGCTGAGCGTTGATGCGATAGCGACTGTTGGAAAAAGCGTTTCGGTATCGCTGTCTGAACCAAATCTACATCAACTTACCATGAATGTTACGGATCGAAAAAAACGCAAGTTTGATGGCGATGACATTAACAGTTTTATGAGTTCTCTACAGGAAATGTTCGATACTCTCTCGACCGAGCAAAATGAACGCTTTCAAGATTTACTTGTTTCTGTCAATAGTCTACGGGAACAGAATGCCGAATTAACTAAATCTGTCGAGACAATGTCTCATAAGTATGACGAAATTTTATCTCGCATTAAACTACTGGAAGACGCAAAGAAGGAGGATAAAAAGTGCATTAGTTTGTTGGAGCAGAGGATTGACACCTTAGAGCGTAAAACACGGGCATCAGGAATTGAAATTCGCAATATTCCAAAGATGAAACCTGACAGGAACGAAACCAAATCTGACCTATGCCTAATAGCACAACAAATGGGAAAAACACTCAATATTAATATTAAGGATTCAGATATCAAGGATATCTACCGTATAACGGCCAAGGACTCTTCAAATCCGATAATTACTGAATTTACCTCTGTACTGATGAAAGAAAAGGTGTTATCTGCAGTAAAAGCCTTCAATAAAACCAAGCAAAAGGGTGAAAAATTAAATACAACTCATTTCATAAAGACTGATACCGTGAAACCTGTCTTCGTTGCTGAAACCCTGACGCAAAAAACACAGAAAATTTTCTATTTGGCTCGAGCATTCCAGAAGGAATATGGGTATGAATTTTGCTGGACTTCGAGAGGAATAGTTTACCTTCGTAAAAGCACTGGCTGGGCACAGATTAAAATTGAATCTGAATCAGACTTGGAAAGGTTAAAAAATGTAAAATGACTAATTTTTAAGTATACTTTTATCATTTTCTGTGAAGGAAGTTTTTCACACATAGTACTTTTTGCATGCGCTCTTTTTTATTTTTTATTTTGGTTGTCAATAGTATATAATTACAACTCCAGTATAAATTACACTCAATACATAATTACACTATCACATTATATCAATTCGCTTACCCATGAATACTACACTTTTCTTATTCCTCTTAACTTGTGTAAAACTATTTCCAGCCCTAAACAATTAAAACATTTTGACTTATTGTCCTCTTTTATAGACGAATATATTTCCAATTTATTTAAAATTCGATAGTCATGGTGATTTACCTGAGGATCTGGATAATTACAACGTGTCAAAAAGTTTCGAGTGCAACGTAGAAGACTGTTGTCGACTGATGCCTAATGCTGTATCCGGTGTTACTATACTTACACAAAACATAAGAAGTATTAATTCGAATTTGCCAGGATTTGAAGTATTACTGACTCGACTTAAACTAGATTTAGATGTACTTATATTAACAGAATGTTGGTTATCTTGTGCGCCCATTATTCCTAGCCTACAAGGTTATCAAGTTTTTTCTACGAAGAAAAACATCTTACAGAATGACGGTGTAGTGGTCTATAGTAGGGAAGGACTTGCCATCACGGTAGAAGAACTTTCCATCACAGAAGCTAATGCCCTACTTATTAAAATAGGATGCGATATTGCCATCATCGCTATATATCGATCCCCCTCCTATACAAATTTAGACCAATTTTGTAACTCTTTGAATAATAATTTGGATCAAATCAAGCATTTTAAAACTACCGCTATAATAGGGGATATCAATGTTTCTATAAATTCGGCCAAACCACATCGAAATATAGATCAATACTTGACGCTTGCGGCCTATCACTCATTGCTACCAGCCCACTCTTATGTCACTCGGGAAGCCAGTGGCACTTGTATTGACCATGTGTTGCTAAAAACGGAATTTTTGGCAACCACGTTAGTCATCCACGCTACGTTGACTGATCACAAACCGGTTTTATTATGCCTATATAAAAAACAAACGCGTAATTACTCTATAAAAACTATAAATAAAATAAATTTCGAACAAGTTAAACTGGATATTGCTAAAATTGATTTTACTCCCATATACGAATCCTCAGATCCAAATTATTCTTTGGATTACTTTATTGAATCTTTGACGACGGTTATAGACAAGAATACTCAATCAATACCCTTAGCAGGGCGAAAGAAAATTATAAAGCCGTGGATAACTCCGGGTTTAATGCGCTGCATGCGAAATAGGGACCGATTACATCGCAAACTTAGGGAATCTCCTAATAACGAAATCCTGAGAACCACTTATACGCGCTACAGAAATTACTGTAATCTAATATTAAGGAAAGTTAAAAGAGCATTCGAAAAAGATCAAATATCTAAAGCTGGAAAGGATAATAAAAAAATTTGGCAGGCAATCAAGTTAATCACTAACACCGCTAAAACAAACCAGGCTCCAAATACTTTATTAAAATTGGCTTCTACCCCACAAGAGTCTGTCCAGTTAGTCAACAATTACTTCGTCAATGTTGGCAAAACTTTGGCAGAAAATATTTCCAGGAGTAGTAGGCACTCTACTAATGCTCCCAATAACTTTTCTGGGACATCTTATTCTTTTGTACTGACGGAAATCGACCATAATGAAGTTGCTAATTTAATTACAAGTCTAAAAAATGATTGCGCTGTTGGATGGGATAGGATCTCGAACAGATTCCTCAAACAGTTTAAAGACTTTTTGGTGGCTCCTATTACATTTTTATTTAATAATTGTTTTAGCGAAGGAGTATTCCCAAATAAACTGAAAAAGTCTATAATTGTTCCTATTCACAAGGGTGGTGACAGGGATCGTCACTAATTACAGGCCAATTTCCCTACTCTCTTCTATTGCTAAAATTCTGGAAAAACTAATTAATAATAGACTAGTCAATTATTTGGAATCCCATAATCTGCTATCTAAAAATCAGTATGGCTTTCGTCGCCTTAAGTCCACCTCTGATGCAGTCCATGCTGTCACTGAATATATTGCCATCAACTTAGATGACAGAAAAAAGTGCTTGGCTATTTTTCTGGACTTAGCCAAAGCCTTTGACACGGTCTCTGTCCCCATGCTTCTGAATAAGCTCGAATCGTTTGGCATACGAGACAAGCAGTTGGATTTGTTTACAAGCTACCTTACTAATCGCTGTCAGGCTACAATAATAGGGAATTACGTAAGCGACGATTTGCCAGTAACTTTTGGTGTTCCGCAAGGCAGCGTATTGGGGCCGACTTTGTTCTTGATGTATATAAATGACCTATGTCAAAAAAATATCTTGCATGGACAAGTTATATCGTACGCAGACGATACGGTAATTTTACTTTCAGCAAGTACTTGGAAAGAAACTTACGAAGCTGCTCAGAATGCATTAAACGATATAACTATATGGCTCGCCGATAACGTCCTGACGTTAAATGCTGATAAAACAAAGTATATGACCTTTACCATCCGTAACCAAAGTGGAGTTTCAGATGACCATGTTTTAAAAGCTCATAGTTGCGTGGAACCTAAATCTAATGTCCAGAACTGCTGTTGTCCTGAAGTAGAACAAACTGAGCATATTAGATATCTCGGTTTAATTTTAGATAAAAATTTAAATTTTGCTAAACATATTGAGGTTTTAAGCGGACGAATCCGCAAACTTATAATTGTCTTTAAAACGTTAAGATACGTTGCTGAACCTAAACTTATAAAGCAAGTGTATTTCGCACTCTGTCAGTCGTTGCTTTCGTATTGTATCACTGTCTGGGGTGGCGCTCCGGCTACAATTATAAAACGTCTCGAAATCGCTCAACGTGCTGTACTTAAGGTAAGCACTTTTCGTCCATACTTGTACCCTACAGCACTACTCTATAAAGACTGTGAAGTGCTTACAGTTAGACAGTTGTTTATTTCGGCCGTAATATTGAAGCAACATCATGAATTGCCTTTTAATCCCCAAAACAATACGCAACGACGCAAAAATAGGGTTTGTGAATATCATAAACGGTTTCACACTGCTTTCATCAGGAAGTTCTTTTGCTCACTGGGTCCTTTTTTGTATAATAAGATCAATAATATTATTAAAATCTATTCTCTTAATAAACACAAATGCAAAAAAACTGTTGTGGCTTGGTTACTAACTTTGGAATACAAGTATACTGAGGAGCTTTTGGCGGTTTTACGGTAATATTGACGTACAGATTGAATCAATTAATGAGTTATAATAATATATAATAACAATGAAAGAATAAAATAAATAATGCAATAAAAACAAATTATATACTTGGTATATACCAGGAAGCTGGATAAAATCATTTAATATGAATCAGTATTCATGAATCAGATATGTGAACAATTACACACCCTCTCACACACACACACACGCATTACATCCATATACAAAGAGAGGCACTCTCACACACCATTTATTTCAACTTCATCACACCATCTTGATTTCTGTGTAAAATAGTATAAGCTAGTTTTTGTTCTGATACGTCGGGGAGTGGCGCCGCATGTCGAAATACAGGTCCTAACCTAGTTCGACAGCGGATGCTATTATTTATATTTGAACCATTGTAACCTAGCTAATAATTACGTCAAACCTTGTAATATTTTTTCTGGAAATAAATTATATTATTATTATATTATTATTATTATAACAATACAAAACTCCAGACAGAAAGACAAGAAGTCTAACACGAACGAAGTTACGGCCACGGGCACCACTTAGTACCTACTACTACAGCTTTATTATTTCACTAACCTTTTTTTTCAATTTGCCAAAAATCCTTCCGCTTTTGGTTGTTACCCTATAGGAACGGAAGCCTTAATACACGCTTAACATTCCACACATTTCTCACATATCGACGGAAAGGATACAAATGGAGAACGTCCATACAGATGGGACCCGCTTCATGTGTGCTCGTTTATAAGAAGAGATTGCTTTTCCAGCTCGAGCGAGTGAATGTGCCAGTTACATAGACTTGCCTACGTAGTAGACTGCTATTATTGTATGTCACATATGGGATAGTAGCGACTGTAATCTTGATCTAGTGCACCAGAAGTCTACACTTAATCTTCTTGAAGAAGTGGGGAATTGTGTTGTTAGTGGACAGTGATAAAACCGGCCAAGAGCGTGTCAGGCCACGCTCAGTGTAGGGTTCCGTAGTTTCCCATCCGTCACAATAAGTGTCCCAAATTTTTCAAAAACTGTTCGTCCTATCAAGTTCAAAATAATTTTCCTAGAAAGTCTTTATAAAGCTCTACTTTCCAGATTCTTTTCATATTTTCTAAACTTATGGTTCAAAAGTTAGAGGAGGGGGACACATCGTTTTTTACTTTTGGAGCGATTATTTCCGAAATTATTGATATTATCAAAAAAATATTTTAGTAAACCCCTTATCATTTTTGAATACCTATCTAACAATATATCACACGATAGGGTTAAAATAAAAAAAAATCACTTTCCACTTTACATGTACGGGGCCCCACCCCTACCCTACCACTGATAATTTTTTTTTTCTAATTTTCATTTTACTACTATGTCGGCGTGATTGATATACATAATTATTGGTACCAAATTTCAGCTTTTTAGTGCTAACGGTCACAGAGATTAAGCGAGGACGGACAGACATGGCGAAACTATAAGGGTTCCGTTTTTGCCATTTGGCTTTGGAACCCTAAAAATGATTGTATCAGAACGTGTAAAGTGCACTAGTGTGTTAGTTACGAGTACTATTCACAACTATTGTTAGCCCTTGCACAAATAGAATAATATCGGTTCTAACTAAAGGGTTTTTTTGCTTACTTTTGCTGATATTTCTTGGACAGGCTTTTACTGATTACAAACCACCTGTTCTTTAAGATGCGCATGCGTTCTAGGACCATGGTCTCCTTCTTATCCGCAGCCCTAGCTAGCATCGGCCCTAGTACGTCCCGTCTGTTTAGCTGACCGCTCTTTATAGTGCGCGTTGCACACAACACGTTGTCGACTGAGGCTTCATCCTTCCTGATACGGCCGAATGGTGAGCTACCCAATACCCATTGCTTGTGGTGGACATAATCCTACAAGATGCGTTCAGCTTGCGGACCGGTCGTGGGCTTATCAGCGGGGTTTATGGAAATTCTGTTCGAATATTGTTTTTTGTAATCTCTTTTTTATTATTTTTTGGAGCATTGTTGTATAGCCTGCGTCGAAAAAAATCTGTTTCATTCTATAATATTCAGATTTAACGATTATTTTATCGAACTGAATAAAACAAGTCAAATGGGTTTGAAGCGGCTTTATGTATTATTATTTTTTCCATTCATCGCGGAAATATTGGTAAAGTACTCTGATTGTTTTCTAGTTTTCAGATTTATTCGTCCAAATACCGTTCAAAAAATTTTGCGATAAATGGTTTTAACTTTTGTTCATTCCTTAGTAATTACTAAATTAAAGAAGACCTAAGCTGACAAGGCTTGAAATGGAAACGCAAATAGAAAAAGCTTCCTAAGCCGTTTCTTGAATTTAATTCAGCAATTTTGTACAATTCCATTCATTGGCTTTTTCCAAAGTAAGCAAGTAATTGCTTTCTAGTCCATTAAGATGATGATTAGACTAAAAAGAATTGGTAAGAAAGTAAGGATAATCTCGGTACTAAAAATTTATATACAAATAAAATTGAATAGGCGTTGGAAGGCTTTCCATAAAGTGGACCTATGACCTGGTGAAGGCTTTACGAAATTGAAGTGTTTGTTTGTAATATCTTAATAAGTTATCGTTACCAAATGCAAAATTGTGATAGTACATTCGATCCTAAATGCAGTTTTTTAAATTTTGTTCTCCCTTATCTCCGAAACGTTTCAACCAATTTATTTGGCAAAACTTTCACTGGTAGATAGCTGATGTTATAAAGAGTAATTCAGGCTACTTTCATTTAAAAATAGAATTAGGCATCGGCGTTAAAAAAGTCTTGAATTCGCATTTAGTATACTGTTTTAAGAGTGTGACGCATATATACTCGCGGGCTTGAGCAACCTACTTAAGTATAACAATTATAAGACTTCTTCATAAAATTTTAAGATAACAGACATCAATGTTAATACCTCCCGTGTCTCGGCCGTTACAAAGTAATGTCTGAACATAAACACCTCGCTACCCAGTATCTCCTTTTTATGAACACGTGAAGTACCCTCTCTACGTAAGAGCTGACACACTTGATACAGATACGTGACAGTTTATCACCCACAGACATTTTCGGGAATGTAGATTTCCGCAGGAGAATCAAGCCCGAAGAATCGCCAGACTTAAGCGGCAGTGGGCAGGGCACAGTGCTCGCCGCACAGATGATCGATGGGGCTGAAAGGTTCTGGAATGGCAACCACATACTAGAAAACGGAACGTTGCTAGGCTTCCCACAAGATAGACTAATTACCAGGTCCATGGTTACGATATGCTCAGGACTGATCATTGTAGTGACACCTGGGGAAGGCTTGAGTGCAACAGTTGAAATGATGATGAACATTTTTTTAAGAGGCCTGCGGAGACCGCGCGCTATCTCGAGTTGAGACGAAATAAAATACGTTTTTGAGGTTGATGGAAGCAATCCAGATAGTATAAACAATTCTTGGACACACCAACTGGAGTACAGTCATCATCTGCACACTGACAGTTGCTTGCTGTGATAGCAATACAAACTATTGGAAATTTGGGAGAGGTTCCGTAATACCAAAAATGATGCATGAAAAATTAATGTATTTCCAATATTGTTTCGAGTATTTATAACTTGATAATAATATCTGTGTTCCTACGGAAAGATATTTTGAAATATTGTTGTTTATAATATAGAAAAAACAGAATAAAAACATGACATTTTCGCTGTGAAAATGTGCAAATTTAAATACGTTTAAATTTCGTTTGGGGTAATTTTTTCAACAAAAAGACGATGTAGGAACCTAGATAATTATTGTCTGAATCAGAATAACATCATATTATGGTGTAAATATGCTTAAACTGCAAATGATTTTGGTATTACGTTTGTATGGATAATTCTAACGTCGCGCCCACCTTAATAACTCAATATTAATCTAAGAGCAAGTTCTGCTACAAGATAACTGAAAGAAAATCGGTTTGATGGCTTTTGTGACGTTTTCGGTACTCTGGCCAAATATTGAATTAGGCACGTGCTTTTTTTGGGTGTGACGTCATTCAATAACTTCCACCGCTTTAGATCAGCAAAATAGAAAGTCAAACTTTTACACACTAAAACTATGATCAGCTATTTTTGGCGTCCTAGAGTCGCAGTGAGCTCTTCACAATTTTGCACAAACACAACGAAAATGTACCTACCAAACATGCACTAGCTCTCTACCTACTCATATTAGCGAATTCAATTAGCCGGCTTTGTGCCCAGTCATCGGCCAATTAGTGAGTCGTTTACTGCCTCACTAATGAATCGAACCGAAATATAACGTGTACCGACTAAAATTCCTTTTGCGCGATTTTCACGTACTAGTAACGTTGAAAAGCGAGCACAAGCCGTATCACTAAAGATTTTAGTTCAGTCGACTGTGAGCATACACTAGGGTTGCCTGGAAAAGATCTGTTCGAAATCTGATGAAAAACTAACTGCCCATTACGTCACTCGTACTTAACGTTAATATTTGTCAAGTATGTTTTCAAAATAATAATGTTATTATCATGTTTTTGGAAATGTGTTCCTTTGCTGGTCTTTTTTTTCTTTTCGAATTGTTAACTGCATCATCGGTGTCACTTATTTAATGCTCCAATGTGGATATACTCGTATAAGGGCACTAGGGGATGACGTGTGACTTATGTTTTGAACAGAAGCACCGCACTTTCATTGAATAGCAGACAAGTACATAAAATCGCAATTCACCAAGTTGTGTTTGCAGTGGCCTACCTGGGTACGCACTGCGCAACCTCTGTTCTGGTTAAGTCCCAATCATTATTTTTGGAAAGATTAACCATGGAGTTTCTTGCCGGTTCTTCTCCATAGGAAACGACCAATTTGGAACCGTGCACTAGCTTCGATTTTTTATAAGTGCCCATGTAGGTCTATGTAAAATAAAAACATTTATTATCATTATTAAGTCGCGTAGTAGGATTTATATCTGTAGAAACATATGTGTAAGAGGCATTTTCGACTATTCCTGTTGTTCCTTTTATTGACTTTCTACGCTACTTTCCAATAAAAGTTTTCTGTTATTAACTTAAACGTTTTAAAGGCACCATTAGTTGATTAAACTTTACCACAGAGTTAATTTATTAAAATAAAGTAGGTATGTGGTTATTATTATTCGAAATCAAGAATGATACTTCGCAATATAGAATTGTACCTCTGTCTCATTTTTAAATAGAAATGAAAGTTGAAAAGCCCGTTTTAATTTCCTTTTCGTCTAAATCAGAGTGTCCACAATTCAATCTTCTAAATGTCAGAATAAAAATGTTTCCATCTCTAATTTTAAATTTTTCGCTCGAAGCGTTCGAGTGGACGACGTGACTCAACAAAAGCCTTTTTATTCAAATAACCATTGAGTTTTGTCTACAGCAAACTGAATCAATGAACACCATTGTTAAAATGAAAAAAATCTGTTAAATTATTTGGCAGGTTTCATTTGTGATTTAGCAATCGCGTCAATTTATTTCTTTTTGCAAAGTTCAAGTAATTTTTTTTGCAAAGATCATTATTAAAAAAAGGGCATAACTATAGATTGTTTTCTAATTCTAAATATATGTGTGTTCCTAAATTTGAAAAGAATATTATAGTCCGGTCAATTTAGACATCCAAGGTTACAATAATTCGCACTTGGCTGAAAATTGGTAGGATTATTCAATACACTATTAAAAAGGAAATGTGAAAAGTCCTCATCGAACTGGCTCGTGCAAAAAAAAATACACGCGGTCAAAGGTCTCAAAAACGGTGGCTCTTAGGAAAAAAGTATTTATACATTTTTATAGATAATTTTGTCTGATCTACAATTTTTATCTGAGCTAATTTTATGATAAAACTTACCATTTTGCTGAAAATCGCGAAAAACCCGTTTTTGTGACCTTTATTTAATTAGTCTAATTTATTAGTCTAATTTGACCGGACTATTAGTTGTGCCCATTTTAATAACGACGACAGTCTGTCTAGTCTTGGTCACAGTATTACAAAGTCTGATAGGACATCACTTTACAATATTACGAGAAAGACAAAGAAGAAAGTTTTTTGGCAAAGTTCCACTTTATGAATTCTAAACAGAACTATGAAAACTTTACAGTTTCTTCTTCCAAGTTAAACGAACACGCGAACTGAATTAAGATGGCACTGTCTTGATTGGAAAACATAAAGTTTTGACTTTAAAAGGCTTTTGAGGATATTTAGGAAAGGATACCCTATTGCTATGACTCCGCTGTCTATCGTTTGTCATCAGGCTATCTCATGAACTGTAATATTATATAGATTGTTGACATTTTCTATAAAAAAATCTGTTACCACTGTAACAACAAATAAAAATAGAGATAACTTAAGTTGGGCTCCCATTCAACAATCATGATTTTTCTCGCTTTTGCTACGTAACACTTCGTGCAAGTATCCGACTTGCATTTGAGCGGTTTTTTTTTAAGTAAATTATTATCTTCTTCAGTGATAAATTATATTCTTGTAAACTTTTTTGTTGCTCCACCCTCGAGTGATGACACTATTTTTTATCTTTCTATTACATGTCTATTTATGTCAGTACAATTTTATGCTACCGGCTTTGTAGGGATGATGATACTAAAAATAATTCAAAGGGACCAACTCCTCAGATAAAAAGAATCCTATTGTGCTATTTTAGAACATGTTTTACACGTGTACAAACAAATCCGTTTCGCTGCTTAAACATACAACTACATATAAAATTTCACCTTTATAATAATGAAAGTGCCTAAATTTGGTCTTAATATTACCAGCAAGCATTAATATAAACCTTTTAAGCCAAATAACTGATTCAGAAAGCTAAGCTAAGTATTATTACTGGAGTGATTACGTAAGCTTCGCCTATTAGTCTAGCTTCAAATATCTAAGGCTATGTGAGCATATCAGAGTAAATATCAGTGAAGATGAAATTCTGTGGTTTAATTTTGATGGAATCTGCTCCTTTTACTTTATTTTAGTAATTTAAACTAAGTAGTTTTTACTGCTTTAATTTCATTTTGTTTCAAAAACTTTAAAGTCTAATCGAGCAAAACCGTGTAGTTAGAAAGTACAGAATCATTGCAATACTAGCAGCTGCCAGTGGCTTCACCCGCGCAACAGTAGAAAATTATACCCAGGGAAACATACTCTCAGGATAAAAAGTCCCTTATATGCTAGGACATGGTCTATATGTATACAAAGTTTCATCGCAATCCATTCAGTAGTTTTTGCGTGATGGAGGAACAAACATCAATACATACAAACTTTTGCGTTTTTAATATGGCTAAATGTTGACTAAACTTATAAGCTTTATGTGTGCAAAACTTTGAACAGGATTATTTTAGTACTTTTGCCCCATTTGATTCGAAAACATACTTATTTCTACATTTCTACTGTTTTAGTACTTGAGTCTTTATACTTATATAATTTCTTGTCTGAAAGTTTCTCCCAAAATGATAAAGCTTGCCAGTACTTTAATTAAGCCTTTTTTTTATGGTTCTACAATCGGAGATAAGAAATCCCCATTAGAAAGTCTCCACTGTCTGTCCGTCTATCAGTAGGCAGTGTCTCATGAAACACAATAGTTGATGTTTTCATTAAGTGTTATATGAACAAAAAAATAGCAATATTATTACACGCAATTATTTATTCCCTTAAAAAGAATTTGTTTTGTTTGCGTTGTGTGTTTGCATTCTGTCGTAAAAAGTGGAAATACACTGAAGCATAAAGCTTTATATCTATAAAGGAAAAGTACTCATAAATACTTAAGTTTAACAACACATAATACTTTTATTAAAACGAATCAAGTAAGACCTAAATTCGCGCATCAAATATTCATATTGCATGTTTTGATACTCGAAAAATTTATATCATTTTTTAATATCTGCAAAAACCAGTCCTCCAGTGATACCGAACCCTTCATCTGTACGCGTAATTCACAATTGACCTGTATTTTCTGTTGTTTTGATCCATTTCATCAGTAGACAGTATCTAAAAACTTATTATAGGTTCCTATAAAAAGTTTTGGCTGTCGTTAAAGATAACTAGAGACATAAAGGCACATACAAATACTTTTACAAGTTTATTGGTTGGAATTAAACTTATTGTTAGTACAAGTAAACACCATGGTAAACACTAGTAACGCAAAAAAAAAAATGTCGATTGTATCGTTAAGTGACTAATAATTATATTTTCTTCATTCATGCGGTAGTCCAGTCAAAATAGACTAAATTAAAATTCGAGTTTGCATTAATTCCCAACAAGCTGGATTTTTGTGCAGGCCTTGAAAACGTCATCACAAATGATATGTCAAAAGTCCCCATCGATCCCGCTTGTGCGTTGTTTTTTATTCGAGTTTAAAGGTCACAAATTTGCGTTTTTTGCGTATATCTCTGCAACAATAAGAGCTACCGAAAAATGGTTCAAACAAAGTCTGTAGATCTTAAAAAAAATTACGAATGATAAAGTATACGCCAATGGAAGCGATTCAAGAATATTTATTAATGAAGACTTAGGTACCTAAGTATAAACGTCAATTGCTGTGGGTCGTAAGAAACCAACTAAAACCTAAAGGTTTTCAGTACGTTTGGGTGCAGGATGGTAGTATCCTTGTCAAAAAAAATAGCGAAGAAAAAAAGATCTACAATATACGATCAGAAGAAGATTTGAAAAAGTTCGAGGAATGTAAATAAACAAGCGATCAACGCGGCGAGTACACACTGGGTGTTTTTATTATTGTTATCATTCGATCGAACAGCTAATCCTTCTGATGATGTTTTATTTAAAAGGTACCATGACATGTCATCATTAAACAATGACATTGTTCTGAATAAAAGAGGTTCACATATTCTTCATCTGAATATACGATCCATTCGAAAGCACTTCAACGAGTTGTTAGTCCTACTGGAAAAAAGTGAATATAAAATTGATATAATAATACTAACTGAAATTAATATCAAGAGGGAAGAGCTTTCTTTCTATCAAATATTGGGATATAAAACACATATACATACAAGAGAAGTAACCAGAGGAGGAGGAATATTGATATATGTCAAGGAAAAACTAAGATTTGATGCTCATAACGTGAAAACAGATGTCTCAGAAATGCTACTTTGTCAACTGGTATCAGAAAGACAGATTACGCATATAATTGCGGTGTACAGACCACCTGGGAAAAATAAGATGCTGTTTATAGAACAACTGGAGACGCTCGTAAAATCAATCCCGGCCTTGGAAAACATTGTTGTGATTGGTGACACAAATATAGACATTTTAAACGATATAGTGAATTCAGTTACAACAAAGTACAAAAACACCTTGTGTGAATGCGGCCTACAATGCGTAATACCGAGTACAGAGATAACGCGCGAGGCGATCGTGAACGGACAGCTACAGACGTCATGCCTGGATCATGTGTGGGTGCGAGCGGGACGGAGTGAGTGCGAATCGTCGTCGTATGTGCTCGAGACGCACATCTCCGATCACCACGCCGTCGGGCTAGTATTTAATTGGCGACGAGTGTCAACGGTAACGATAGTTTAAGATCGAATAGTGAGGTAAAAACGCGAACCATAATTAGTGATAAACTTGTACAGCAAATGCTTGATTCTTATGATTGGACTCAACTACTTAATGTGTCGTGCCCGCTCTTATTATTCCAGAAAATATGTGATGTGTTTAACCAAATATATAAGGAATGTATGAAAACGGTTCCAATTGTTAATAAAAGGGTAACACAGCCATGGATAGATACATACTTGTACTCGATGTTGTGTCGTAGGGACGAGTTATTTAGAGTGTGGAAAGCATCGCCAAAGAATATGAACAAAAGATTAGTATATACGAAATTTAGGAATAAGGTAAATAAACTTGTTAATAGTAGGGGAGGCCACGATGCTAAATGGGGATTTACTCGAGCGTCGTAGAGACCTATTGGGTTGCAAAGCTTAGATGATAAGAAGAAAAAAATGTTCTATGATTATACCTTTTCATCGGTGGGGGAAGCGGCTATAGATTTTTAAATATGTAAAAAAAAACTGTTGCATGGACATCCTCGAGCGCGTCAGATATTGATAGCATCAATGCCCTACGTATTTTTAATAATGTACGTATGTTAATCTGATCGTTTGCATGATGGGGGTGGTTGTATGGAAGGGTTGAAAATGGAAAAAAAAAATAATTTAATCGAGCGCGTCAGATTTTCTAAGGGAGTGTTAAGTGCACCAAAAAAAAAGATCTCATTCACTAATCTGACCATTTCGATGGGACGCGAACTCGTGGCCACTTTCATAAAGTGCAAAAAAAAATCGCCATTTTGAAATACTCAAGCGCGTCAGATTAAGAAATATATGGTTCATCATTATGTTCTAAACGTACTATTTCATAATCTGACGATTATCTAGAGGGATTCGCCTGATCTGACAAAAAAACCCCTGCAACTTCCAGCTAATTCCATTCCTGGGCGCTTAAAATTGTACTTATATCATTTTTGAGCTCAAAATATATTTTATGTGATATTTTGAGCTCGCTGAGTTCAAAGAGATAATATTTGAGCTCTCCCAGCTCGAAAGTCTGGTAAAAGTTTCATAGAACACTATTTTTGGAATCTTCAAACCGCAATAACTTTTGAACGGATCAAGTAATTTTCACGCGGTTTGCGGCATTCAACGCAGTTTTATCATCCTCATAAGTAATTTTCTAGTTTTACTTTATCGAACCAAAAATTTCGGAGTAATCCCGAAAAATCACTTTTTCGGGTTTCTTTCGTTCACGATATCTCTCGAACGGATCAACCGATTTTGACCAGCTTGGTAGCGGTTGATGTGGTTTTTCAAGCTCAAAGGCGGATTAGTTTTTGAAGTTGATCGATAAAGCCGTTTAAAAGTTATTTTAAAAAAAACCACTTTCAAAATATAAAACTTATTTTTTTGATATTTTTCAAAATTTCTCAAAATCTTACGGTCCGAATCAGTTCAAATTCCCACGAAATCTAATTTTGAGGGAACTCTTTAGAAAACCGGAGAAGGAAATGTAGCCATCACACAACTGCACGCATTTAACTTTATCGACGATTTTTTGTTATTTCGGCTTGCGGAAATCGTCAGATTATATATTTTTCATTATTCTTGAATTATTTCCTTCAAAATAAAAAAAAAATTAGCTACGCTCGAGAATGTCGAGATGACGTTTTTTTTTTACAACTTTGCTGCCCTCTCCTTTCTTTACGTCTCTCTCAAATTGTCAGATTAGTGGAATATACACTTTTTAAGATGTAATTAACTCACCCTACCTTAATCTGACGCGCTCGAGAATGTCTGAGGGTCATTTTTTTTTTACTAATCTGATCCTGTATCCTTCACGGGCGGCTTTATATATGGGCCTCATATTTGGTGGAGGTACTTAACTGGGTGCAAGGTATCCCCCTGTATATTAATCTGCCGCGCTTTAGTATATCCTGAAATCCCTTCTGGGGCTCCCCTACTATAACGAGGCGAAAAATAAATATAAACAAGCCGAATTAAAGAAGTGTAACGGTGATTTTCGAAAAATATGGGCAAATATTAACTTGTGGTTAGGTCGAAAAAAGAATAGTCTAGACGAGGTGATTTTAAGACACTTAGGGAAAACGGATAACATCACTCAAATTTGCACTAATTTTTCAAAAACATTTACTGAGGAAATTCAATGTATTAAACATGTTTGTGATATTAAATTTTTGGACAGAAGCAGTTATATTAAGCCAAGTGAAGTTAGTTTTAGGTATGTTCCTGTAAGTCCATCAGATATAGAAAAATGTATAAATAAATTGTCGTGTGAGAAGTCGCCTGGTATAGACGGAGTGAGAGTAAAAGACATTAAGTATATACGAAAACAAATAAGCCCTTTTTTAGCAAATTTAATGAATATGTGTTTGACTAAAAGTGTATATCCTGATGAGTTGAAAAAGGCTATTATTCGCCCTATATATAAGTCTGGAAGCCACCTCGAGTATGTAAATTACAGGCCCATAGCCATATTGTCTGTCTTAGACAAAATTATTGAAAAAAATATTGTAAGTCAAATAAATACATTTTTAGAACGTCACAGTATTTTGTCGGACACACAGTATGGTTTCCGGAGAGGGCGCAGTACTGTCACGGCCCTCACGGCTTTTGCCGACTATGTGAATGAGAGTTTGGACTCGGGTAAACAGCTGATAGCATTGTACATTGATTACAAAAAGGCATTCGACACACTGGATCATGAACTGTTATTACAAGCGATGGATGAATGTGGAATTCGAGGTCCAACAAACAAATGGTTCAGAAACTATTTAACTAATAGAAAAATAAGAACGATCGTAGCTGGTCTGACTGGGGACGAGGCAGAGGTTAATCTCGGAGTGCCGACCGGATCAGTTTTTGGTCCAGTGGGGTATATAATACACGTGAACAGTGTGTCGAATGTCGTAAACAAGTGCCGAGTGTATATGTATGCGGATGACATGTGTGTGGTTTATGCTTCGAAAGACATACTGGAGGCACAGCAGTGCATACAGGGGGACTTTGAAAGCATTACCAAGTGGGCACATGATAATGGCATTATATTAAACCTTTCAAAAACAAAATGCATGCATATACACTCGCCATACAACCCACGAGCTAAAGCTGTGCTCGAGGAGCATCTTGAAATTATAGGTCATACGTACGAATGCTTGCACAATAACAAGAACAACTGCAGTTGTGACAAATTGGAGTATGTAAATTCATTTAAATACTTAGGCATAAGTATAGACAGACATTTTAATTGGAAAACTCATGTAAGTGACATTTGTAATAGATTAAGATCTGTGTTAAGGAAATTTTATCAATTGAATCGTGTAGTAAATAGGCAAACGTTATTGATGGTTTACTATGCTCTTGCTGACTCATTAATCAGCTATGGTCTTATTGTGTATGGGCGAACTTTTCAAACATACTTACAAGACATAAAAAACATACAGTTAAGGCTTCTGAAGTTTCTAGTTAGCAAAAAGGTTAAACAAAAGTGTAAACATGAGTACGAAAAATTATTTTCAATATGTAAAATTTTACCAGTGGATATAAAAGTTGACTATTTAATAGGACTGGAACATTACTACTCTGACAAATACAAATTCAATGTTAAAAATAAATTTAATACTAAGAGTGTAAGAGAAAAAAAGCTAGAACAACCAAAAATAAATAACTATTACGGTAAGAGAACGTCCAAATACTTAGTACCAAAAACATTTAATGAAATAAATTTGTTAAGAGTTGGCCCTATTTTAACTAAGGGTGTGCTAAAATGTAAGCTTAAGGATCTACTTCTGAAGGATGACTTGCCGTCGGGCAATGGTCGGCGGTGAGTTGTGTGTGACTGCGATATCATGTCTGTTGAATGTTCTTGTCTTAACCACCAATTACTATTAACCACCAATGAATCTGTTTAATTTAAGTTAATTATAAGTTCTTGTAGTAAAATGATTATGTTAAGTTTGTGTAGAAAATAAAACGAGCGACTCTCGCCATCAAACTGAGAAGTTTGGCGAGCTCAAATGTAACACTTCAAAAAATGTAACAAAATTGTATTTAAATAAAAAAAAAAAAAAAAAAAAATTGTCTACAAAAAAGATCAACCACTTTTTCTTCTACGGTGCACTGTTCTCGAATTATAGCTATTTTAAACATAGAAAATACGAATATGCACTCATACTAAGGGGTGATGGGTTCGATGAATATTTGAAGGACAAACCATCTGTAACGATACATAAGCAGTGTCGTAAAGGATACACCACGAAGAGTAGCATCGCTGCAGCTAAAAGACAGCGTGAGGCGGAGATACACATCTGGGATTAGTCCTCCTCTTACTAGAGCACGAGGTAATGAATCGTCTTTTTGTTTCAAGAAATACTGTTTGTTCTGTGGCAATGAAGCAGATAAAACGGCTGAAATGAAAAAAGCTGCGCTTTCTTCGACGAAGAGTGTCTCAATTTTCAACCCTTGACTTCAAGAAAACCATTTTGAAGGAAGCTCAGACTCGTTCTGATGAGCTAGCAAGTAGTGTCATTGCCCGCATTTAGTATGAATATGACTTAATTGCTGCTGAGGCTAAGTACCACAGTGATTTTTACACTAAAATACGACTTTCCTGCGGTCTAAAATCACGATATCTCGAAAGTGATGCTCTGTAGCAGAAAAGTGTTGAGATCTTTTTTGTAGACAATTTTACGATCTACAAACTCTGCCTGAACCATTTTCATTAAACATTCCTGAAACATTCGATAGCTCTCGTTGTTTCAGAGATATACGCAAAAAACGCAAATTTGTGACCTTTGACCTCGAATAAAAAACAACGCACAAGCGGGATCGATGGGGACTTTTGACATATCATTTGTAATGACGTATTCAAGGCCTGCACAAAAATCCAGCTTGTTGGGAATTAATGCAAACTAGAATGTCTATTTTGACTGGACTACGGGCAAAACAGCTGGCGGGCAAAACAGTTTTAAATAATTTTAATTTAAAACTAAGTATATTTAGTTACAACATTAGGTTACAATAGAAATAATGTATGTATTGTGCACCTGATAGTGCATGTTCTGCTTGAATGCATATATAAAATATAATTTCTAATTCATACTGTAACAGATAACCTTATTTTGCTTACAGCCTAACCTACATCGTTTAGAACCATTTTATAGATAAGTTGATTTGGATCACAAGAAAAGTTGAAGTGGTATTGGTGACCTTATGATACACAGCGGAAAATTTATTAATTGACAGCCATTTATATAGTCCGTCTAATGAAAGCGCGACCTGGGAAAAAGAGGTTAAATCAAAAAAAAAATTCTTGACACTTCATATTTTTTTACAATTGCGGTTGAATAATGATACCAAACTATTTAACTATTTATCGTCATTTAGTTACATACATTACGAATTGTGTAGATAAGTAGGCATTTTTTATTTTTTTAGCGTAAACCCTGAACAAAAACATAAGGCAATATTTTGGTGTTAGCCATTGATTTCGAATATAAAAACTATATAATATGATTATATAAATAATAACAAAAAAACTGAGGTATGTTACTTTTCTGTCGGGTCTGGGTTTTTTTTGCCTGTTCTTCTTTATTAAAAGTTAACTTGGAAATATTATCACGTTATTTTCATCATCCCCCAAGCGTCGTCACAACGACTGGTCCAGTGCGTCTCGTATCTATCGAGTTCCCGCGACCCTCACCAGGTCATCGGTTTTACTTGTGGGAGACCTTCCAACATATATTTTTAAACATATTTTTATGAACTTTGAATGCGATGAACCTCGACTTCATAAACTTATCGGTTATTCTGTTAGAGCTGCACTTTAGTTAGTTAGAAACAGTCTTAATTGACCAGGCGAGTCTTTGAGAAGTCTTCTTAAGTCTTAGTCTAGTTTGTAAGTAATGAATGTATACTTTCTCTCTACTTTTGGTGGCTTTAAAAACTTTACAAAGCCTTTGAAACTAGCTCGTACCCTAGGGAAATATGTGGGAAAGGATTACTTTGTTTTGAGATTACTTTTAAAGTAAAAATGCGTAGCAAAAATTGTTATCAAAGGGAAACTTTCACAAAGTAATATTTTTATTATTAAATTATGAAATACATTTTTAATTTGTTTCCTTTACCTTTGTTAGGTTATTACAGAATGTTAGAATTATAATTCAAGCCACTGATATTTTACTAAATGTACTTGGGTAGCTTTAATATAAACTTTTGTAGAAACAAAAAGAATATAAGAATCGTTGCACGTAGGTACAATACGTTACTAGCGTATCAGCGTAATCAATATTTATTCAGAATAATTTTTATCCTTTAATTATTTCTGATTATTATTTTAGAAATGTATTATTAAGTTTGTGTTGTCATATAGTTATGATTTTTGTCAGTTTATATAATCTTAGCTCTTTACATAACAATTGATTTCAAGCTTAAGACACACTATCATTGAAACTTTCAATGTTATTAATTTTTGCTTTTATTCACAAGTAAATAATACATAATTTCATTAAAATTTTAGTACATTAGGGAGTTAGATAATAATACAATTACGTAAAGACAAACTTAGTCAAAAGTTTGCTTTAACGTTGTCAACTGAAGCCAAAGACTGGAATGATGCCAAATGGGCCAGGCTAGGGATCGTCGTGTTAGAACTCGTTATTTGAAATTCGGTCAATTGGGAAACTTTTAATAACTGTTTCAACGGACCGATATATCACAAAATGAAATAAGATAAGATAAATAAAAAAATTGTTATGGAGGTCTGGCACTCGTAGCTCCTCGTAAAATACTGGTATTCAGCTAAATCCGGCTTGACTGGAAGCCGACCCCAATATAGTTGGGAAAAGGTTAGGTAGATGATGATGATAAAATAAATAAAAAAATTATATCATGATCGAGACAATCGTAGCTAAATAGATGAGTCATTGAACTTGGCACTAATTCACATTGCTAAGTGCAGGTGAGTAGCTATTACCGGAATATAGGGAATTATGTAAAGGCTTGTAGGAAGTTTCATAGGTCAACGTCGTCATCTACCTAGCCTTTTCCCAACTATTTTGGGGTCGGTTTCCAGTCAAACTGGATTTAGCTGAGTACCCGTATTTGACTTACCTCGTAGGTCAACGTCGTAAACAGAGTTAATTGTGGTGTGTTCACATCTAAAGCGCAGCGTAATTGATTCACAAATCAATTATACAGTGCCAATGCCAATTAGCAATAGCAACAGTGTATGTTACTGATTAGTACACATTTACTCTATATACATAGTTATGTTAAACCAGGCATACGTGCACCAATCATTAATCTGCCCACTTGCAAAATAATCTAAGACACGTAGGTATTTAAAATGACCTAAACTATACAAAGACTCATTGTGATCGGTAAAGTGAATGGCGAAAGGCGTCGCGGGCAAAGGCCAATACGTTGGTCCGACCAGATCCGCACCGCTCTTGACTCTACAATTTACAACACACGGTTAGAGACAGAAACAGATGGAGAAACATCATAAAAGTTAATGTGATAAAGCGCGTGTACTTTCGACCTTCAGCATTGAGGAATACGACACAAGGAGGAGAAAGAAACCATACCCTTACAGTTTATATATATCACCGCCACACTTACTATACCAGCAGATCGGCTCAAATAAGCATCTTTTAAATGCGTGTCTTAGTTTTACAAATTTAGTTACCGACTGGGGCACGTATGCCTGATTTATCTTAAAAGTAATATCTATTATACCACCAAAGTTTTATTTATTTGGGAAAACAACAAGCAATCAAGGACAATGTCTATCTACTATACTACTTATGACACAACGCTTTAGTAAGAAGTCACAAAATATCGAAAATAAACGTTATTGTATGTTCTATCCTGATTCCTTCTCGAAAATTGTCCGTTTCCATTTTCCCATGACTAATAATGCTTCTTTATGATTGTCATTCTCGTTGTCAGAAATGCATGAAATTCAAAAGGCGACAACCGCTGAATAAGTAATGGTGACAAATTGTGTTCGAGAAAAGCGTCTCAAAACGTTCACGCGTCGCCATAACTCTTGAGTACAGAAAGGAATATCGTTATCGTTCTCTTTAAAAAATATATCCTACTACTATTATAAAGGCGAAAGTTTGTAAGTATGGATGTATGTATGTATGGATGTTTGTTACTCTTTCACGTAAAAACTACTGAACAGATTTGGATGAAACTTTACAGTAATATAGGTTATTCATCAGAATAACACATAGGCTACAATTTATAATGATTTTATGTAGTTTTGGTCATAATATAACGATACGTGTCAATTAAGTCGGAAAAAAATCTTCCATCTGAGAGCTATCTTGGCGTGCGCTGCCTAAACCAATGGAGTTACATAAAGATGATGTACCGCAGGATTGTTTGTCTTAAGTAGATCTAAATAAAAGTCCGCGATAGCATATATCTACCTTTTATGTGCAAGCCAGTACAACCAAAATTGTGAACCATAAATCTAATTAAATTTGGTACTATTTTACAATGCACATTTAGTATATAATTATCAAACTCTTATCAAAATGAATACATTTCTCGCATTAAGTATTTAATGTAGATAAACTTTGTCTTTCACACTAAGTAATTTGGCCGAATAGTTTAAAAGTTATCAGGTTTCTAATGTGAGGTCGTAAAAAAAGACATTTTTTGCGCTTACATTGCAAACGCTGACTGAATCCTACAAGATAGATCAAAACAATGTACTACAGTATTGTACAACTTAAAAAGGTCTACAAAAAAGTCCGTGATGGTAAATGTTTATCTCTTAGGAATAACCCAAAATAACCATTTTTTATCCTTTACTTTGTACAAGAAATAATGGCTTATTTACGAAGCGATTTTAAGCAATACAGTATTAATCCTTATCCAATTAAGTATCTTAAATACATTGTGCATTTAATAAAAATGCAGAGTCATAGCAATTTCGGCGATAAATACCGTTTCGGTGATAAATACCGGCAGCGGTGCCAGGCGAACGGGGCGTGGAGGGAGCGGGGTAGGTGCGGTGGGGAAGAAGTGGCTCATCGCTGAGTGCGCGACCCGAACGCGGGCAGACACGTGAGGGCAGACGTCGTTGACGGTTGTGTCCGTTTTGCGAATTTTCAAGGCACTAGCGATTTGATAAAAACGTATGGTCGCCTACTTTAAGAAATGTAGGCCTAAGGTTAGTTATTGCCAGGTTTCTTTTTGGTTAGGAGTTACACGTACAAAAAGATACTCATTTTTACGAATTACTTCATTGAGACTAGGCAATATGGTTGGAAGATTACAGCCTTCCCTTAAGGGATGAATGGAAAAAAATATTCAACGTCAACGTCAAATTTGTAGTGGATGACATTGTGCATTCCAGTTACAGAAATAACGCATACTCTTCATTGATAATTCAATTACTATATAGATAGGTTAATTAAATAGGCAAGGATTGCATTAAAGTACAATCATAACAATAACTACCGTACTGTATTTTTTGGAAGTATAGAAACAACACGTACTTAAGAATTATGCCGCGAAAGCGTAAGTCTAATCTTTCCCAAAGGTCTAATAAAGCTCGAACTATGAAAGTAGCTAGACTTAACGAGACGTTTCCACAAGCCGAACTGCGAAGGCTTAAACAAGCAGAGCGTGAGGCAGCTCAAAGAGCTGCTGAGACACCAGAGCAGTCCCAAGATAGACGTCGACAGCATGCTGAGTATCTAGCATCTCAACGGGCTGCAGAGACACCCGAACAGTCTCAAGCTCGACGTCAACAGAACGCTGAATATCTGGCATCTCAACGGGCTGCAGAGACACCCGAACAGTCTCAAGCTCGACGTCAACAGAACGCTGAATATCTGGCATCTCAACGGGCTGCAGAGACACCCGAACAGTCTCAAGCTCGACGTCAACAGAACGCTGAATATCTGGCATCTCAACGGGCTTCTGAGACACCCGAACAGTCCCAGGATCGACGTCGACAGCATGCTGAGTATCTAGCATCTCAACGGGCTGCGGAGACACCCGAACAGTCTCAAGCTCGACGTCAACAGAACGCTGAATATCTGGCATCTCAACGGGCTTCTGAGACACCTGAACAGTCTCAAGCTCGGCGTCTTCAGCAAGCGACTTACATAGGGTCCCAAAGAGCTACTGAAACTGTTGAAGCTGCTGAAGCTCGCAGACGCGCTGTTGCTGAAAGGGCACAACAGCGACGATTAATATTTACAAGAAACGCGTGGGGAGTATTCGATAAAGCTGCATTTGAGTACGATGAAACTCTTGATTACGAAAGCCACAAACTTATAAAAATAGAAGCGATGAATAAAGAATGCAGATTTTGCGGTGCTCTTAAATGGAAAGAGGAAGCTGCAGGCATGTGTTGTTCGGGAGGAAAAGTAGTTCTTCCTTCAATAGACGAGCCTGTTGAACCTCTTAAAGAACTTTTTTCAAATGAAACAGATGAGTCTCGCCGTTTTTTAAAAAACATAAGAAAATACAATACATGCTTCCATATGACATCTTTTGGAGCTGATAACATTGTGTCGATGCCAGGATTTTGCCCGACTTTTACAATCCAAGGGCAAATATACCACACAATTGGCTCTTTGCTTCTTGCTACTAATACGCAACCAAAATTTTTGCAAGTTTATTTCATGGGTGATGAGGAAGCACAAGTTGATAGGCGTTCTGAGTACGTACCAGGTGTGGAAAGAAACACAGTTCAAAAAATACAAAAAGTTCTACATGATCACAACGTTTTAGTGCATGAATTTAAAATGGCTAAAGATAGAGTGACTAGCGATAATTACAAGGTCGTGATACACCCAGATCGTGTACCACGTGGTGAACACGAAAGACGATTCAATGCCCCGACCACAAACGAAATAGCTGCCGTAGTAGTTAGTACTGAACAAACTGCGTCTCGGGACATTGTTATTCAGGCGCACGATGGCCGGCTTACTAGAGTTCCGGACACTCATAGATTTTATGATGCTCTCGAGTACCCGATAATTTTTTGGAAAGGACAAGAGGGGTACAGTTTTGATATTCCTCAGACAAACCCAGTTACAAAACAGCCTATACCGAACAAAAAAGTGTCGTGCAAAGACTTTTATGCGTATCATATGATGGTACGTCGCAACAATTTTAATTTATTGCTTCGATGTAGGCTTCTCTTTCTTCAGTTTTTGGTGGACATGTATGTCAAAGTGGAGAGTGAGCGCTTAAGGTTTATTGCTTTAAACCAAACAAAACTGCGAGCAGAAAACTATATACATTTACAAGACGCGGTCAGGAATGATGCGGATTTAGATCCAAACAATTTGGGTCAATTGGTAATACTCCCATCGTCATTTGTAAATAGCCCGAGATATCTTCATGAGTACACGCAGGATGCGTTCACATACGTGCGTAACTACGGGAGGCCTGATCTGTTTATTACTATGACATGTAATCCCGCTTGGCCAGAAATTACTAAAGAACTCATTCCAGGTCAAAATGCAACAGACAGACATAACTTAACAGCCAGGTTATTTAAAATAAAAGTACAAAAATTGGTTGCTCTACTTACAAAAGGTAAAATATTTGGAGATATGAAGTGTTTCATGTACTCGATCGAGTGGCAAAAAAGGGGTCTGCCTCACGTGCACTTACTGCTGTGGTTGACGGAAAAATTACGCCCCAACCAAATTGATGAAGTCATAAGTGCGGAGATACCAAATCCAGAAAGTGATCGAAAACTCTACGATACTGTAACCAAAAATATGATTCACGGTCCCTGTGGTGCACTAAATCCGTCATCACCATGCATGAAAGAAGGAAAATGCACCAAAAAGTATCCAAGGGCGCTTTTAAAAGATACTCAAACTAACGACAAAGGCTATCCTTTGTACAGGCGTAGAGCACCAGGAGATGGCGGCCGTACGATAACTCTAAAAACTCGAGGTGGAACACAGGAAGTATTGGTTGACAATAGCTGGATTGTCCCATATTCTCCTCTTCTGTCTAAAATTTATAACTGTCACATAAATGTAGAGTTCTGCAATACGGTACAGGCAATAAAATATATTTGTAAATATATAAACAAAGGCAGCGACCAGGCTATTTTTAACATTCGACAGCAAGGGAATGTTAATATTGACCCGAGAGATGAGGTGCAAACGTATCGAGCCGGTAGATATGTTAGTAGTAACGAAGCAGGGTGGCGGATCTTGGGTCTGCCTCTGCATGAAAGACACCCAACAGTCACTCACCTTGCGGTTCATCTGCCTAATGGTCAGCGGATTTACTTCACTGAAAACAATTTTAGAGAGAGAATGGCCGCACCACCTAAGACGACACTAACTGCATTTTTCCTGCTTTGCCAAAATGACGCATTTGCAAAAACATTACTTTATGTTGACGTACCCCGCTACTATACATGGAACGTGTCGCCGAAAGAATGGAAACGTCGTTTACAAGGTACACCTGTCGACGGCTGGCCTGGTGTGAAGGCAGGAGATGCTCTTGGGCGCATTTACACAGTGCATGTTAGTAACTTCGAATGTTACTGTTTGCGAATGCTGCTGAATGTAGTACAGGGCCCCACTAGCTTCTTGGATCTAAAAACAGTTGACGGCCAAGAACTTGAAACTTTTCGACAAGCGTGTGAGAAGTTGGGGTTGTTGGAAGATGACAACCACTGGGATGCCACAATGGAAGAGGCAGTGCTGTGTCGCTCTCCTTCGCAAATAAGAGAACTATTTGCAATATTGATATGCACTTGCGGTTTATCCAATCCTCTTCAACTATGGGATAAGTATAAATCTGCATTATCGGAGGATATCTTGCATAGATTTGAAAGGATGGATCAAGTCAACAATGATCTATGTTTCAATGAAGCACTGAGACATATAGAGGACAAAATAATAACGATTTCCGGTAAGAAATTGTCCGACTTCGGTATGCCTACACCAGAGCGTCGAGGAGAGTTGTCGACCGATTTGATCAAAGAGCTAAGCTACGATATTGCTTTATTAGACGCTCAGGTCAGCGAAACTGAACCACGCCTGCTACCCGAACAAAAAAACATTTATAACAAAATATTACAACGAGTTGAGCTTGACAAAGGCGGCCTTTTCTTTCTTGACGCCCCGGGCGGTACAGGTAAAACATTTTTGCTTAATTTGCTTCTAGCAAAAATTCGTAAGGACCGTAAAGTTGCATTAGCGGTGGCTTCCTCTGGGATCGCTGCAACATTGCTGAGCGGTGGACGAACGGCACATTCGGTTTTTAAATTACCTCTTAATCTGGCGAGCGAAGAAACCCCAACGTGCAACATCAGTAAGAGCAGTGCCCGTGGCGCCCTCTTGCAACAATGTATGCTGATCGTGTGGGACGAGTGCACTATGTCACACAAACGCGCCATTGAGGCGCTTGATCGCTGTCTACAAGATATTCACAGCAATCGAAAGTTGATGGGTGGTGTGGTAGTGTTATTGGCAGGGGATTTTAGACAGACTTTACCTGTTATCGAGAGAGGCACTGCAGCAGATGAAATTAACGCATCTCTAAAAGCCTCATATCTGTGGTCTAAAGTTGAAAAGCTTTATCTTACCACTAACATGCGAGTCCAGTTATTCAGCGATGTCGAATCAGGAGCATATGCTCAAAAACTGCTAGAAATTGGTGAAGGCCACCTGAACACCGACCAAGAAGGTATGGTTCTTTTCACACAGCAATTTTGTCATGCTGTGGAGACAGAAGACGAACTTATTGAACAAGTTTTTCCGAATCTGCAACAAAATATTCTTGACGAAAATTGGTTGTGTGAAAGAACCATATTGGCACCAAAAAATGAGACTGTTGCGAAAATAAATAAAAAAATCTTGGCCGAAATAAACAGCGAAACATCAGTGTATAATTCCATTGACACAGTTATGTCATCCGATGACACTACAAGTTATCCCGTAGAGTTCCTAAACTCTTTAGAGTTGTCCGGGGTGCCATCACACAAGTTGGAATTAAAGGTAGGTGTACCCGTTTTGTTAATGCGTAACCTGGATGCGCCAAGATTATGCAACGGTACTCGGTTGCGAGTTACCGAATTAGGAAGGCATATAGTGAAGGCTACAATTTTAACTGGAGAAGCCAAGGGAGACAATGTTCTTATACCGCGCATCCCAATCATGCCCAACAACTTGCCATTCAATTTTAAACGCCTGCAGTTCCCATTAAAAGTCGCATTTTCAATGACGATCAACAAATCGCAGGGTCAAACCTTGAAGGTAGCAGGCCTACATTTGGGCACGCCATGTTTTTCTCACGGTCAGCTCTATGTGGCTTGCTCACGTGTTTCCAAAGCGAAGAATCTGCATGTTTATGCTGAAGGAAAAAGATCGTTAAATGTAGTTTATAGGAGCATACTGCAGTAGCTAACAAAAAAAAAACAAATAAAACATATAAACTGTTTTTCTTTCTTTCATTCTTTCTTATATATTTTAATGCTATTTTTAAAGTTGTTTACTTATATTGCTATAGCGACATCTTAAGTATTTTTGGTGCTGTGAAGGCTCTTCACGCAGACGACGTCGCGGGCAGCAGCTAGTATTTCTATAAAGCTCTTTAAGTGATCTGTGAGTGAATTTAAAATTAAATAAACAGTAGCTTTTTTAAAATTATATGAACTAGTGTTTGAATGCGATCCCACTTACTTGATGATAGACTAGAGAGACTAAGGAGCACTAGTTTATTAATAGCACATTCGTTCTAGCTTTTAAGATACCTAAATTATAATCGGACGGGAAAACCGCAGCAAAAAGCGGTATAAATGATGAGGTGAAAAGGATGAGGTGCATAAAGACCGGTTTCAACAAAGGTAAATATTCGCTGTACGTCGGGTTGTCCGATAGTAATAAGTAGATGGAGGAATATAGTCGTACGATTCTTGCACTCACTCTCCAAAATTAATCTTATAAAATACCGAAAAGCTGGCTACCATACGCCTATGCTCAAGGCATTAGCATTTTTTTTGCTCAATGCTCAAGGGATTGTGCTTAACCAAATCGGGAGCTACAAGAAATTATCAAATATGTTAGCTATTTTCCTAGGGAAATTAATTTCTGAACAATAGATGAATCATGAATAAAGCCTAAATCCTTTGTTCCTCTGACCGTAGTACCTTGGGTCAATGGACAAAAACTAGGTTTTCAGCAGAGAGAACGAAAATGCCGCAAAACGAAAAAATACTAATAATAATCGGGGTCGAAACGGAAAAATGCGGCCGAGTTATTCTGAAATGCCTTTCTCGTGTCCTTGCTTTCTATGATCTTACATAGTTATATAACCTGCCATTTGGCACCTCATCAAAAGATCTTGTTTTAGATTACTAATACAACAATAATCACACCAATAATATATACTTTGTAGCTAATCGCCTGTTTGTTGCTTGGGTCATGTCTCATTTTAAAGAGACAATGAAACTTGGTAAAATAAGACTATTCTTAAAACTCCTTTGGTTAAGGAAAAAATTGTAAGGAAACCATTAAATCCAAGAATTTAAAATTCGAAGATATACAACATCTGCCAACCCGCACTGGGCCTGCGTGCTGGATTTTGGCCCATTCTCTCTCCAAGAGAAGATCCTGTGAACATTAAAAGACTGAATATGCTGTGCTATGCTAGGGAAGAGAAAACCCATTCCAAGAAAAGCCAATTTTCGCTTACAATTTTCTTTTTAAAAAGGGTCGATAGCAAATATATTTCAAAGTCACACACTATTTACAGAATTTATACTGAAAGCCCGTTCTCGGCTTTCCGTACGAATACTGTCAATATGTATCATGGTTGAATATAAAGCTTGAGTTTAATATTCGGAAAGTTTTTGAAATGCGGCAGCAATATTCGCATGCAAAATAAAATTGTAGCACAACGTCACACTCTTTTACTGCCTACCCTTTTAAGCCTTAAAAGGGTCACATTGAGCAATTCATCTAAAAGCAAATTATCCTGGACTCCTAACAGATCATAAGCAACTCTTCTAATATTGGTAAAATGATTGCCGAATTTAGCCGAAATCAATGGTCAGTCAGGTGGGATCACATATAAGCACTACTTTATATTTATAAAAAAAAACATTTACGTAAGAATCATATTCCATGTAAATTTTGCCGCATGAAAAAAATTATGATTCATAATATTATCACCCTAATTCGATTCTACTCAAGTAGAATTTTTAAATTCGTTGATAAACCTCACGTAGTGGTTCAGTTTAATGCGAAAATGCAAAATGATTTGCAACCGCAAATGCATTTGTATAAGTAATGAACTTCAATGTAAATACTCGTTTCGATAAACCACCGGATTGACTTCCATTAATTTTAAAGTACTCGTAATAGTTTTAAACCGAACAATTGTGTTTAAGTAATTGCATTATTTATTAACAATTTCATTTAAATAAACAACAACAAGATTACTGGGCTTTCAACTTTATTTAACTTGAAATAAACCTGAATTTAATTTTAAACAAACTCAATTTTAAACTTGAGCCAATTTGATCTAATTAAATATTCTGCGGGAACCATTGCTCACTCTAAAATTTAAACTGAGGGACGATAAATGAATCCTTCTATTAAAGGATTAAGTATCAGAAAATGAAGGAGGTTGTTTTCATAAAAGCTTGTTGTTAGTACAGGTGATAGAGAGAGATGGGAGTTATAAATGATGATTTTAAAAAGTTTAGAAAGAGCCTCCATTAAATTGAAAAATCTTTAACCATGTGATTTCTCAAAATTATTTCTTTCATCTGTTCCGTGGTTTTATATTAGTACAACGATTCTTTATTTCTCGTCATGTTCTTGGCTAAACAAACGTACCTAGATGATAACATAAAGTATAATAAACCTTTTTTTATTTTTCCGCCGTTGAGACTTAGGTCTGTCTAGAAGAATGAATGGGTACTGTGAAGGCTATGAGTGAACCTTCATCTATATATTATGCTGCGAGTCCAATGCGGATTGGTGGATTTCAACTATTTTCGATAATCGAGGACATGCTAGCTTCCACATAATGTTTTCCTGCACCGTTTTGAAACAGTGGTAATGAAATAAATTACAAAAAAGTATGTACCGTACAAATGCACCTACAAGTATAAGTTTTTCTATAAACTGAGCAATTTTAGAGACCAAACGGAAGCAGGGATTTGCCGTAGCTACACTCGCTTCTTTACTGAAAGTTCCTCTGCCTCGGGGTGCAATATCGACTCGTTAGAGCCACAGAATATTGTACTTTTAAATTTATTTTACTCTGTTTTATTAAGTGGATCAACCGTGTATTAAACACACACATTGACAGTTTTACAACGTAGAACATTGTAAAACTGTCAATGTGACAATTTCATAATGGACCGTTTCGAAATTAAGTGATGGTTTGGTTATGCTGTACTTTAATGACATTAAGCTAATTAATCATTAACTGTCTTTAAGTGCGGCAGTTAGTAACATAAAGTTTGTAAAATTGTGATGAGCATTATTTTCCCAAACAGATATTAAAAAGGCAATAAGAATTTTTTCGCAAACATTTATTTACTTCATCCAACAGTCTGGTTCTTATTCGTTTGATTGGTTCTATTTCAGAGTGAAACCATTGAATTTCAAAGGAATCTAGTATATGTAATTACTTTCAACTCAAATGGTTTCAATACGGTAAGGTATCGCAAAAAAAAATCGTAGCAGCTAAGTTTTTTATTTTTTTATTTCAAGTAATAAACTAATGCGACCAGCTAATCGCAGTCAAGATCCCACCCAATGGTAAGCAGTGATGCAATCTTTGATGTTGAGGCGCACTAGTTTATTATGAGCCTATTCATTCTAGCCTAAAAAACACCCAAATCATAATCAGACGGGAAGACCGCAGCTAGTAAATTGTTCGATTCCTTCGATGTACGTGGTATAAACGAAGAAGCGAAACGCTAAGGCCTCTTACGTAGGTACGGTTAATTCGCCGTGCTTAAACACGGTTGTCAGTGTGGTATGGATCAGTAGGAGAGCTTTTTAACATAGACGGTGGCCTTACGGCACGGCACCGCTGCCGTATTTCATCTGTGTTGTATCGCAGTCTATGGCCTCTTGTATGCGGTACGGTTTATGAACCGTACCTACACAAGGCGCAAAACGTGCCGTGTACAACATACATTAGTCCAAATGTTAGTCTAAAACCAAATTTTGGTATTTTTGCGTCAAAAAGCTGCTTTTTGATGCATGAAGGCGTGTGTTTATGTTAAGCCGGTCCGATCTCCGGTCGTTGTACTTAATGACCGGCTAATGTATGTATTTAGAAGTATATAAGTATGTTTATCAGTTGTCTAGTACCCATAGTACAAGCTCTGCTTAGTTTGGGACTAGATGATGTTGTGTGAAAGTTGTGGAATATTATTATTATTATTATTATTATTATTAATGACCGGCGGATATTCCGGTTCACCCACATCTCCCTGACGTCGGCTGCTACTGGCTAGTTAACGTTAGTATGAAAATGCTGAAATGTTTCATAATTTAATTGGTATAGTTTTTTTTAATTAGTTTTCAGTTTCTTTTTCAGATTTTATATTATGTCAGGAACCTTGTTCGTTTACATTTTTGCAAGAATCTGTTTACAGTACCACAGATACAATACTAAGAATCGTTTAGATAAAGCCTACTCGAGGCAGTTTTTGTGATAGTACACAGAATAAGACTTTGCATACTAACGAAATTTAGCTTCGCTTGTATGAAATTAGTATTTTCCCCGATTGAAGTAATTTCATTTATGATATTTTGATTTACTATCCTTAGTATTTAACAGAAAAAAAAAACGCCAAAAAAGCCACTTAAACGTGGAAGAGTAACAAACATTGTCATGTTCACATCACTTTTATAATATTAGTGTGATCATCAGGCGAATAAAAATGAGTTTCGCATACCTCGTTTATCATTCATATCGAACACAATAATGGAATACCTGGGCTCGTCCATCTGGCAGTCTCAATCGAACCTCGCAATATTGGGTCATACATTACTTCATATCTATTAAAGTTGGCCATTTTGACATGTAATTTAAACGTTGAATGTGAATGATGTTGATACACAAATAAAAATGATAGAATTTTGCTCTATCATTTATTTTTGCAGTTAAACCAACGATCACTGAAAAATTTAAGAATTTTTTGAACTGGAAATTCATCAGATTAGGTACTCACTTGTTTCATTTCTAGAGTGTAGTGAGAATGCGTGTTAGAATTTTACAGACTAAAACCTACCTGTGTCCTTTAGTGACACTTTCAAGCGTTGCAGGGCCTTAGATTTTTTTTAGTGTAAAAAAATCATAGAAAAAGTTTTGTAAAATATTCGAGTATGTGATAGAATTACTAAATGGCAACAGAGCGTTCAATATCTGTTCTTTTCACGATACCTCTTTATCAAACATTACATTATATTGCGTTGGATGAAAGACTAACCTATTAAAGTTTAATAGGTTAGGTTAGGTTAGAGTTTAATAATTAAACCATAATCACGTTGACGATAGATGGATGGTAAAGAGCCTTCTTAATACAATATTTTTCAGTAATTATCTGATGTTACGGATCGCCAACTCTTACTGACTCCCTCAGAACGCCAGAGCGCGTGCGTGAAACCGTGATCTGCAATTAATAATCTCATTAATACAGCGATCAAAGAGATTGTGGAAAGTGATGATCTTGTAAACTGAAGTATAGTTATACTGCTGAAAATGCAGAGAAAATGTGAAGGAGAAACTGCTATCTAACTTTTCATTGAGGTGCGAAGGCTTCTTCCACTCTAAGGTAAAGCATGAGGCTGTGTCAGACCTTTACTGACCAAAACAATTACTATAGTCCGTCTAATGAAAGAGTGACCTGAGAAAAAGAGGTTAAATCCAAAAAAAATGTATGTGGTAGGAGAATGATGTCTTGACAAGCTTGAGCTGAATAATGTTGCCAATTAAATAAAAAATAAAAAACTCCAGGTCGCTTCATTAGACGCACTCTATCTAACTGGAATGGAAATACTTTAAAATAAGAAGTTTAGTAGCAGTGGGTAGAGTAACTCGCAGACACATTGGTCACAGAACAGATAGTTAATTGATGGATGTGAGAGGGTTACTTTAGGACCATTATCGATTTTAATTATTAATAAATAAACAATAAAAACTCTTTAATTCCTTTTTATTATTAGTAGCAATGTGATGCAAAATATTTGAACACAATTTTAGAAAGAAGACGGAATTACAAACAATACTGTATGTTTTACGACATTTTTCCTGTTTTTCTTTTCATACACTCATGTTTTATTACGGCGGTAAATCTTACTTAATGCCACAACTTTAAGAGAAGTGAGCACTATGTACATAAATATATTAGTGGTAAAAAATACTACGACTGCAAAATAACTTTAGTTTAGGAAGACGTTGTTTCTGGTTTTTTTTCTGCTTTGATTAACACTAATTTCCGAAAAAAAATATCTCATGGCAATGGGAATTTAGCGTTCGGCCGTCCAGTAAAGCGAGCCCAAGTCGTAAACGGCGCGTAGTGTTCCACGCGCGCCTTAAAGATATGTTGGCAAAACTTTTAGGACACTGGTTCCTTACAGTTTTGCCAACATATCTTTACCAGCCGATACCAACTAAAGCCCCGGGGAGTTTCTGAAAAGGAAATCGTGGTCATTGAACTCAAGGCTCTCTCACTTCACCTAAGAGCGGCAAAAGTCACTGGATGATTTCCCATCTCAAAAAAATGACTATACTTTAAATAACCTGCATTGGAATCAAAATGAAAGAGAATTCAAAAATACTACATATTTGTTACGTTCCCAGCACGCCTGTACCTCATCATCGTGCAGTTTTCGCCCGCAGCGCTCACCGCGCGTCGTTCGTTACTGTAACAATGGCACGAACTGACTTATGTAACACACTAGCATATACCGCGACTATTCAGAACATGAATGAACAGCAACAAGTTTTGATATATCTGTGAAAATGCTTTCAAATACCAAAAAAAGGTTTCATTTTGTGCTACGATATTTTTAATTAAATTTATAACAAGGGAATAAAGTGTAAATACGTGTATAATATAAAAAGCTTCAATCATTTTAAATAGTGACTAAGACAATCATAATAACAAAATCATACACACATCACTGCTTACCATCAAGGGATCGCAATCAAGCACTAATTTCTGGAAAAAAACTACGAAATTTTGGAATAATACCTGGCGATTATTCCAGAACTTCTCGGATTTTCTCATCTCAGCACAAACTTCACGCCGTCGCGACAGATATTAAAATACTTACGTTTCAAAATTAGCTCGCAACTTCTTTCCTTTTCGTATGATATTCCACAGATGCTGGCCACTTTGAGCAAAAACATTAAAGATGCCATTAAATTTTATCTGTCATCTATTTTTTTCTTGGGTTAGCAAACGGCATCCTTACCTATATTTTTTTCCAAAAAGTTAACCAATAAAGTTTTGTTTAATTTCAAGGTACTTATAGAAACTTTTTGTGATAAATAATGCTTTAGGGTAGAAAAAGCTGTCGGACGACGTTGAAAAGGAGTTACTGTGTCAAATAACAATTGCGTTGATTTATTGGATACATTTTTCATAATCACGTTCTTAATTTGTAAGTGTGTGTCTACGATAAACATTTATATTCCTTGTACCAAAAATGTATAATTGCATTACTGCAATGTTACTGACAAGAACGTAAAGTTCTTATAGTAAATAAATGAGACTTAACATTGGATAATTAGACGATTGAACTGATTCCATTGCATCGCTTGAATTTAAAGGATTCACTTTGATTGGATCTAAATTGAACGATAACAACGACCGGCTTAACTTAAAACTCTCTCCTAAATCCTCCGTTTTGATTTGAGGTTAAGGACATTCATAAAATTCTAACGACTTCTATTAGAAGTGATATTAGGTTCTTTCCAATAATTTTATTATGAAATCAGAAGCAATATTAGTGGTTCCAATCTAAATTGGATCACCAAAATTTGACTATAAATCTTGTTAATCCCGCAGGATTGATTGTATCAGTAAAAGTAACAAGTTTAAATAAACTTTCGAATACCGTAATTAAGGACACAATAGAAAGATAGTGAGAGAGCGAACGCTCGGGGTTTAACAGATTAATTACATTAACCAATTAAATGATTAGAATGGCAGGTAATATTAAAAAGAATATCGAAAACCTTTTATTTACAAATATCCTATATTTTAAACCTTCCAAACCCTTAGAACCCCATGATCTGAGTGCTTATGGAATCTGTTCCATACGCACTTTTTGTCTCAGCCTCTTTCATGACGATGTTCTTTACTTCTTTATCATCTGATTTGCTTTGTCTAGTGCATTAATGTTTCTGTGGTCTAGTGTCTAGCTCGAATTCACGCTTCTTTTCTTCTAATTTACATTATTATTATTTGCGAATCGGACTTTGACCTATTAATTGTCATATTGACGCATATTTTGTCCATGTATCTGAAGCTTAATGTTACCTTAGTAAAATTTTAGAACAAATATCGTGGAAACATGTCGTAACGGAATCAACAACACAATCGATGAACAGGAACAATCGATGTTGTCGAAAATGGTTCACCTCATTACAGGTAACTTGAGTTTACGGCATTTCCCTTCATAAATCATCTGGCAATATGACTGACGATGTTACAGCGATGTTACAGCTGATCCGTGTAACATATTCCGGAATTCCACGCTTTCTTACAATTGACTGGCGTGATGTATTGATGGCTGATTTTACGGACATTACAGTCTAATAGACAATTTCATAACGATGAATGAGTTCAAAAAAATTATGAAGTACAGTGGTCTTATTTATGTGAAATATACCTATTGCCAGCCAATATTTTCCCATTTTTGGGGTTTTATCACTGATTTTTATAAATGTGAACATTATACAAATGTTATATGTATGGACGTTTGTTACACTTTCACGCAAAAAACGCTTAGAAGATTTCGATGAAAGTTGGTACACAGGTAAACTATGTCCTGGAATAGCATAGATATAGGATACCTTATATCACGGGATATTTTCCTTTGCATAATGTTCTACTATCACGCGGGTGGAACCATTGGCAGCAGCTAGTTACGTATACTCTTTTGTGAAATACATTTTTACTCACTATACTCAAATAAAAACATTTTTAGGACAAATAGCTACACTTAGGATTACAATACTCACATTTTTACTTCTTTTAACACAAAAGGAACCTACTTATTTATAAGTCAAAGCTACCGTTGTAAAGTGTTAAGTTTATAGCGTACCTGGCTGTCTCATTACTTATCACAAGTTATAACTTCTTCAATAAACTGGGACTCAAGAAAGTAATGACACGGAATTCTGGCACAAAAGTAAAATAAACCGTAAGTAGGTAATAACTATAAGTAGTAAAAAATTGTGTGCTATAAAGGATAAGAATAAAAAACACGAGTTCAGTGAAGTAGCTGTTACTTTGATATATTAAGTTAATTAAAAGTTTTTTATTTGTCCTAAGACATTTTTTTTTTTGAAGAAATCAGCTGATGACTTCTCCGGTTCTCTAAAACGAAAGAAGAGGAAGGGAGTATTAGTCTTTTACTAGATAAAACCTCATCTTTTCAATTAACATTATCATTCTAAGGTTGCCTTTTCAGAAATTCCTTGCGACCCTGGCACACATTGGCCCTGCTTGGTGGCTCAAGAAAAATGGCCATAGCTTTCACCAGCTACTTACACAATACATACGTCATCTGCCTAGCCTTTTCCCAACTATATTGGGGTCGGCTTCCAGTCAAGCCGGATTTAACTAAATACCAGTATTTTACAAGCAGCGGCTGCCTACCAGACCTCCACAACCCATTAACTGGGGTAACACGGTACTTCATGGCAAGACTGGAGTCAGATTTACTGGCTTCTGACTATCCGTAACGACTGCCAAAGATCTACATATAACAGCCGGGACCAACGGCTTAACGTGCTTTCCAAGGCACGGAGGAAACTCGGTATGTTAAGATGGTCCACCATCCACAGATCAACCTTGGCAAGCGTTGCTTAACCTTGAAGATCGACCCGTGCGGTTGTTATTATCTAGCCACGAGGAGCTTCACTTACACAATACATACGTCTAAGCGCTAATGGTGAAGCTAGAAACTACAAAGCTCATTAAACCATTTGATTCACAGAAGCTCTCCACAACGTGGCTCTAATAAAACAGCACATTCGTCCTACTTATCATAAAACAAACATAAAAAGCCATCATTTCGTCACATCTTTAACACTTTATTATGCATCATTCTGCTCCCTCCAGGTACATAACTTGAAGTATTCCTGTGTCGGCAACCAGTTTTTCGGCACCAAACGCTTCGGCAACCAGTTTCTATGATTGTGTATAGGTTACTACCGTCTAAAATACCTATTGGTGCTGAAACGGGAATAGCTTGGGTACCAATTTGAGGAGCTCGTGGCTAGATAATAACAGCCGCATAGGTCGATCTTCAAGGTTAAGCAACGCTTGCCTAGGTTGGTCTGTGGATGGGTGACCATCTTAACATAACGAGTTTCCTCCGTGCCTCGGAAAGCACGTTAAGCCGTTGGTCCCGGCTGTCATTTGGAGATCTTTGGCAGTCGTTACGGATAGTCAGAAGCCAGTAAATCTGACTCCAGTCTTGCCATGAAGTACCGTGTTACCCCAGTTAATGGGTTGTGGAGGTCTGGTAAGCAGTCGCTCCTCGTAAAATACTGGTATTCAGCTAAATCTGGCTTGACTGGAAGCCGACCCCAATATAGTTGGGAAAAGGCTAGGCAGATGATGATGATGAGATGGTGCTGAAACAGGAATAACCTGGGTTCCGAAACCATTGGTGCCGAAAATCTTGGTGCCGACACAGGAATACTTCCATAACTTGTTTGTAGGAAGACATAACTCACAGGCAGGACTCGCCGGCTCCTCGCCTGTAAAACCCACTTCCTCACGAAGTAAGGTACTTTGTTTTACAGTTTATTTATTTCTGCGGTATATTTTTATGGAGATTTTGAAGAAAGACTCGGAATGTAAAATTATTTATTAGATTGGTAGTGTGTAAGTGAATGAAAACGGCTGGAAGAGCTACTGGTCCATGAAAGACCTATTTAAAGGTGAGTTGCCCATGGCACAAAAACGGAAACTCATGGACATGTGTATTCTTCCAGTGCTGACGTATGGTGCACAGACTTGGTCTTTAACTAACATCCAAAAGTCCAAACTTAAGGTTTGCCAACGAGCAATGGAGCGCAGTATACTCGGTGTTAAATTAACGGATCGAGTTCGAAACACTATATTGCGCTCCAAAACCCAAATAGCTGATGTGGCTCAAAAGGCTGCCCAACTCAAATGGGACTGGGCAGGAAATGTCTGCCGCATGCCTGACAAACTGTGGGCCAATGTAGCACAAATTTGGTGCCCTGAAACAGTGCGACGGGGCCGCGGCAGACCACGAAGGAGGTGGCGCGATGAGCTGGATAGATTCCACCAGAACTGGCAGGAAGAAGCGCGAGCCCGCGAAAGATGGAAAGAGTGGAGGGAGGCCTTTGCCCAGGAGCGGGACAGAATAGGCTAGTAAAAAAAAAAAAGTGAATCTTGGAAGCAGGTTCTTTGTAGACCATTATGTAAATAGATCAGTTTTGATTTTTGTAACTCTTTCACGCAAAAACTACAGAATCGATTTCGAAGAAACTTGGTATACACTCATACAGATAGAGCATGTCCAGGTATATACAAGACTTTTTTTTATCTTAGAAGTATGTTCCCTTTTTTTTTTTAATTGTATAAGCTAGTGCATGACTGCGATCCCACCTGATGGTAAGCAGTGATGCAATCTTAGATGATTTTCTACTATCACGCGGGTAAAACCGGTGATAGCAGCAAGTTATCTATAAAAGTTTAAACGTATGCGACACCTAAAAACTTAGACACAAAAATTACTTACGGTTCGAATATTACCAAACTGCTACTCTTTAAGTGACTGTAGCCTACATGAATTCTTTACACGGTTCATGTGTTTATAGCATTAAAAATATAATACTTTATTACGACTGCACGAAAATGAAAGTTTAAAAAGCATAAATAAATGTTTTACGACCGTAGAAACAAAAATAAAATCACTTGGTATTTTCTGCCCGTGCTCTCACTTTTATTGCTACCAACATTCCTTTGTTTATTAAAGGTGAAGAAACATTAAATGAGTTCTCTCACTCTAAGGTAGAGTGAGAAAGCGTGTTAGACTTTTACTGACTGAAACGCAACCGTGTTCTTTTATTTGTCCTTTGAATTTTAGCGCTGCGGTAAAACTTTTAAACGTTTGAGATCTCCGGCTAAATAGCGAACTACCCATTGCTCGTCTTTAAAACTGGACGGTAAACGGTGGCCGGTAATCACCCTATGACTCCCGTATCTATATAAATCTCGCGAGGATGTCCATTCCCTCATAATGGCAGTCATCTCTTTCGCTCGCATTCTTCTTCTTCTTCTTCCTGCCCTTATCCCATATTATTTGGGGTCGGCGCAACATGTTTTTTTCTTCCATTCTGTCCTATCACCCGTCATGTTTTCATCAACTCCCTTTTCTTTCATATCAGTCCTCACACAATCCATCCATCTTTTCTTTGGTCTCCCTCTTCCTCTTCACACATGTTACGAAAACAGTTATGAATTTATAACTGCTTTCGTAACATGCGTTTCATCCGTCCTCTTTACATAACCATACCAAGACAAACGATTTCCTTTCAGCTTTTCAGTCACTGGTGCCACTTTCCTTCGCTTGCATTATCGCTTCGTAAAACAAGGCTTCCATCCGTCCGTTTACTATTCCTTTGCGCTTCAGACCATAGCTTAAACTTGGCTGAGTACGTGAGGACATTGCCGACCGCCTCCTTGAAGACATGGTGGTGCTCTGTCGAAGCGGGGCATGCTTCCAATCTTTAATGAGAGAATAGAAGGGCGTCACGGGGTCCTCATTTTGTGCAACACGGGATCTCACCGAACATAGTTTGATTTTTTGACTCCTCCAAGTCGTAACAAGCTTGAGTATTTGACATTCGCATTTCTGGGGAAAAGGCCCTTGACAGACGGGCAGACGAACAACAAAGTGGTCTTATAAAGTTTCGATTTTTACCGACTGAGTTAAGGAATCCTTAAAGTTGGAAGGAAAAGACTAAGTTTAGGAAACCAATTTTAAGAATCCTTGTTAAAAATCGCTTACAACTGGAATTAGTTCCGCTCGATAAAACGTTCAGCAGCAAACGGGATTTTAAAACGATTTTGACCGTAAATGGATTTCCTCTTTGAGTAATATGGACGAGTTCAATTGGATTGCTTTGTGAGCTTTATTATTATGTCAGATGATCGAGAAATGACAACGATGTTGAAGTTATTTAAGCTTTAAAAACCACATTCTTTTTTTCAACATAAACTAGTGCTTGACTGCGATCCCACCTGGTGGTAAGCAATGATGCAATCGGTGATGGTGAGGCGTATTATTTTATTAATATCGTTTTAAATAGCAAATTGTATAACGGAACTACACAGTTCAAAGTCGTTTTTATTTTATTTACTAAAAAACATGGTTTACCCCACTAGAAATAACCCCTGTATAAAAAAAATGTATTTCTACACTAGGAATAATTCCTGTATCGTTGCTGCGTTGACAAATACAAAACACATCTTTGGATATATTAATATTACGACTTACCTGATTTTTTGTGCTACGGCGGCGTAGCTCCGTAGCAACTACGTAGCCTTGCTACGCCGTAGCAACGGTACGGAATATACATAAGTGTAAGTCCTTATTTCTTAACTACATAATTTACAACATTAACATGAGCACTTAGACAGCACGTGAGGCTATTAACTCGTCAGTCCAACACGTTCTCTCTTTAATTATGTAACTAAATAGGACTTTATGTAGTCCCCTGAGGAACCCCTGTTATTAAATTAATTACGGTTTACCGCTAGCAGTATGTAGTTATGTGATATATTATGTAAGGTATTAAAGACGGCCCGCCGCTGTGAGCTTCACCTAAATCGTTTTTTTTTTGGGATGGGAAATAATCTTAAAACTTTTACTGTTTTTAGTGTCTGACTTTTAGTGATTAAGATCCACCTGTGTTCCTTTTTTTAAAGGTGGAAAATCATCTAATGAATGTTCCACTCTAGAGTAGAGCTGTATGACAGACTTTCACTGACTATAGCCACACATATAGTCCTATTACCTACTGCCCTTGCGTTTCAGGACTATATTTGGGTGGCTTACAGCTTACACATCTACATCAACCTAGATCTTTCCAGTCAAGTCAGATTTATCTGAATGCCAGTATTTTACGAGGAGCGGCTGCCTACCAGATATCCGCAACCCATTAACTGGGGCTTACAGCTTACAATATAAGAAATAATAGCAGATTAAATCTGGTCGAGCCATTTACAAGCCTGCACTACTTTAGACCGACTCACAGCTGGGCTACGCCTGATTTGTACGTAGAACCTCTACAAGACTAGTTGTCATATAAAATGTACAGAGACCTTTCCCAACTATATTGGGGTCGGCTTCCAGTCAAGCCGGATTTAGCTGAATACCAGTATTTTACGAGGAGCGGCTGCCTACCAGACCTCCACAAACCATTAACTGGGGTAACACGGTACTTCATGGTAAGACTGGAGTGAGGTTCGGTATACGTGGCCCACGTTTAATCAATGTAGGTCAGGTTAAGTGTCAGCTAAAAAAGCAGGTCTAACCTAAATTACGTCTACAAAAAACTTCGAAATTAGACTCTTGGAAAATATTTTGATGAGTACCAGCTCTGAAAACTTTGCAAATCTTACATTTAGCCGCATCTCGTTAAGCTGAATGGTAATTCCAACTTTGTCAAGAAAAATGTTTCAACAGTATCATTAGACCGGGGGCTGTGACCTTTTTGGGTCATGGCCTCTTTCTGTATTGAAACACAAGGTCAGTTCTCCGCGTTAATGAAAGCTCGCTCAGAATAAACTGTGATTAGGGCACATTCATTTCTTAATTGGATCAACTCGTAAAATAGGTCTGTAGTTGCGAAACCGTTCCATAAAAACAAACTAATTTTTTCTTCAATGTATTGCCAATAAATTGTCCTTGAAACTTCTTTCCATTTTTGGTACATTCCTAGTATGGTAAATATGGTGTAACATTTTAATTCAATTCTTTTGAATGAAAGAATCGTAGTGGCCATGTTACGTAGCACTTGGGACACATAAGTATACATATACTAAAGTATACGTACTACACCACACTACAAATACGCTAGTATTTGTAGTGTGGTGTAGTACGCATACTAAGTAGGTACATCGTCTGAGAATTAATCAGCAGCTTAGAAATTATGCATTTAGATTGCTCACAATGTAAACCAGCTATTTACGTCTTTCTTAGAATGATAATTCTCAACTCCTAGGTCTGATAATTTATGAAGGAAAATCAATTAGTACACCTTTCTTCCTATCCACGCTATACGACTAAGTTCGTCGTATCGTCTTATTTTTAAGACCGCCAGTGTACCCTCGTAGATTTAAGTTATTGTTTAAACTGTACCGTTACTTTTTGGTGTACAATAAAGTTTATTATATTCTATTCTATTCTTGGTAGTAACAGTAATAACATTGAGTTTTTTATGCGATAACAGCTATATTTTTCAGTACTGTTAATCATCATCATCATCATCTGCCTAGCCTTTTCCCAACTATATTGGGGTCGGCTTCCAGTCAAGCCGGATTTAGCTGAATACCAGTATTTTACGAGGAGCGGCTGCCTACCAGACCTCCACAACCCATTAACTGGGATAAAACGGTACTTCATGGCAAGACTGGTGTCAGATTTACTGGCTTCTGACTATCCGTAACGACTGCCAAAGATCTCCAAATAACAGCCGGGACCAACGGCTTAACGTGCTTTCCGAGGCACGGAGGAAACTCGTTATGTTAAGATGGTCACCCATCCACAGACCAACCTAGGCAAGCGTTGCTTAACCTTGAAGATCGACCTGTGCGGCTGTTATTATTTAGCCACGAGCCCCTCATTTTTTAGTACTGTTAGTACTTTACCTTATTAAGGTGTTTTTTTAAGTGGGGAATCATCAGAATGACTCCTCCCACTTTTTAGCGGAGCGGGAGGGTGTGTCAGACTTTTACTGACTAAACCCCACTCCAATCCCCCGTTGCCTTCGATCTGTAGCCACCGAGCTTCCCTCTCAGAAATCCGTACTGTACTAGTACAGTGCAAACCTAAAAGTGTTAGATCTACGTCCTCACATCTGCCACACTAGTTCTATCTGTAGCCTCTTATAGCTCATTTGAATCCGCTTAAGCGTTGTCTTCCAAGTAGGACAACGTTTCATTTCCTATTCCACTTCAATTCCGTTTGACTTCACGTGCAGAATCGGATTTGAATGTATTGTGGGAACTTTTTTTTTAAATTTCAAAATGTCATAATCTACATTAAGAAAATTATTTTTAATTATAATACTTTTTTTTAAATCTACACATTCAGAGTGACACACACACATGCACACATTATGATATTTACTTTCCTAATAGGTTTTATAAAAACACACGTCAATTCAACTTTCAACATTCCATCTACATAATTAACAAAACTGGGGCCCGAATTAGCCCACCATAATTAATTTAATAATACCCTATTTAATCTATCTTAATATATATAAATCTCGTGTCACAATGTTTGTCCTCAATGGACTCCTAAACCACTTAAGCGATTATAATCTTAATCTTAATATATGTATATAAATCTCGTGTCCCAATGTTTGTCCTCAATGGACTCCTAAACCACTTAACCGGTTATAATAAAATTCGCACACCATGTGCAGTTCGATCCAACTTGAGAGATAGGATAGTTTAAATGTAAAAAAAAAAGAAGTTGGGTAAAGTAGGGTAGTGTAGGGTAGTGTAGTGTAGGGTAGTGTAGGGTAGTGTAGGGTAGTGTAGGGTAGTGTAGGGTAGTGTAGGGTAGTGTAGTGTAGTGTAGTGTAGTGTAGTGTAGTGTAGTGTAGTGTAAGGTAGTGTAGGGTAGTGTAGGGTAGTGTAGGGTAGTGTAGTTTAGAGTAGGGTAGTGTAGTGTAGGGTAGTGTAGGGTAGTGTAGGGTAGTGTAGTGTAGTGTAGGGTAGTGTAGTGTAGCGTAGTATAGTGTAGGGTAGTGTAGGGTAGTGTAGGGAAGGTAGGGTAGGGTAGCGTAGGATATGTAGGGTAGTCATTTGACGGAAAAAATTCCAAAAATTAATAATTGTCTACCCCGTGCGAAGCCGGGACGGGCTGCTAGTATGTATATATAAATCTCGTGTCACAATGTTTGTCCTCAATGGACTCCTAAACCACTTAACCGATTATAATAAAATTCGCACACCATGTGCAGTTCGATCCAACTTGAGAGATAGGATAGTTTAAATCTAAAAAAAAAAAGGTAGTTAAAGTAAGGTAGTGTAGGGTAGTGTAGGGTAGTGTAGGGTAGTGTAGGGTAGTGTTGGGTATTGTAGGGTAGTGTAGGGTAGTGTAGGGTAGTGTAGGATAGTGTAGGGTAGTGTAGGGTTGTATAGAGTAGTGTAGGGTAGTGTAGGGTAGAGTAGTTTAGAGTAGGGTAGTGTAGTGTAGGGTAGTGTAGGGTAGTGTAGGGTAGTGTAGGGTAGTGTAGGGTAGTGTAGGGTAGTGTAGGGTAGTGTAGGGTAGTGTAGGGTAGTGTAGGGTAGTGTAGTGTAGTGTAGGGTAGGTAGGGTAGGGTAGGTAGGGAAGGTAGGGTAGGGTAGCGTAGGATATGTAGGGTAGTCATTTGACGCGAGCGAAGCCGCGGGTAAAAGCTAGTTATGGTAATAAATAAAAAGTGAAATAGAAAATGTCATTAAACCTTCTATGATACTTTTTGAATTGAAGAAACATCAACTCAGACAAAACGTTTCAAGGGCATTCTTAGAAACACTTCTAGTAAATTGGTTTATTTTATTGAAGTCTTTTTCGTTTAATACTAGAAAAGCGAATGAACCTTAAAGCAGTTAGTGGAAACTGCTTACACAAGGATACATATGACTAAATTAGCTCTTATTTCAAAGTGCTGAACAAGATTCTCCCTAGACACAGATATTCATGAAATAACATGTTGGAAATTCACACGAGAAGTTTCATGAAACGGTTTAAAATAAACAGCTTAAAGTAACATAGCATCTTGTGTCCCTATGCCAGATTTTGCTTTAAACTTTATTTTTTTAACTATTACACTTCACTTGGTCATGCTTCACCAATAGTTAATTTCATTCTAAACTTATCTTAGGATATTTATCGTAATAAAATATGGGAAAGGTTGAAACACATTTAATAAAAAATACGTTTTAGTTAGTTACTGTAAGTTTATATTTCTTAACACACTGACTATCTCTCAGCTGGCTAATAAGCTTCCTAAAGTCTTTCAAGAATCATCCTGCAGCGGCGGTCTTTATTTTAAAAGATTTTTTTAATAACAAGATATTTTTAAATTCTTACAAACTTCTTCATGCAATTTTTGACGTTTCTTATTTAACCAGTGATATCAGAACAAAGCAATAAACTTTATATTAACATAGAAATACAGAAACACAACTTCAAATAGAAATTCTCAGACCACCTGATGAGATATCGAGATATATCGCCCCGATCTAAAAGCACTACCGTGTACGGCTTCCCCTTAAGCCACATCTGCATGTCATGTGTCTACATTGGCTATCGTCTTGAGTTTCTGAGAATACCGCACAGTAACCAGTTTCCTTGCTTAAATGCACAAACTGCAAGCGCTGTAGGTAGCCAGATATTAGACACAATACATACAGCTAATGGTCAAAGATCAACCAAACATTAGAACCTGGCCAAGTGCAAATACGAAGGAAGAAGGTTTTCCGTGCTGCAATTTTGAAAATGAGCATTTATAAAGTCGACAACGTTACGTTTTTTGTATAGGAACCCCCTTTAATTTTTAACTTTATTTTATTTTATTATTATTTAATGTAGCAGCAATAGAAATACGTATATAGTATACCATCTGTGAAAATGTCAAATTTCTAGCAATACAGCTCGTTGACAGACAGACAGATGAACGGGTGGATAGCGGAGACTGAGTAATAGGGTTCTGTTGGCACCCTACATTTACCTTTATCATTATTTCTCGAAATTGTGAATAAAATAAGGTCAAGTAAGGAATTGCGTGCATAAAGACTGTCAGATTTAAAAAAAAATCTTTTTTTAAATAAGTATTTCATGAAAAAGAGCAATAAAATTTCATATTAAAATGTGCTGTCACATCTAAAAATCTCGTCACGCTTTGCGCGGTTACCAAGACGTACCCCACTTCCCCCATCGCCTCCTACACGGGCCGCAATATATCCGCAGTTTATGCCAGGGCTTGAAGCATTCCAATTCAATTACACCAAAGTCTGGGCTAACTTGGTTATTAGTTTGAATAGACCTTCAAATGTAACCAAAGGCATTAAATAGTGAATGTAACAGAGGACATAATTGAGTGCCAACATTAAACTGCTATTAATAATGCAGGATGGTAGAGCTTTAATATTATTTTTTTCTTTTTCTTTTTCACATCTTTAATTTCTTAACTCTATCAAAAACATGCTCTGGGCCTATTTATGTACATCCTTATAATAAGAAATTTCTTAATTAAAGACGATGTTTGCGCACGCCACATAGCTCCCTTGTATACCGACTGTGTACGCTGAGTGCCCAGCAAATTATTCCTCATTTAAAAGCCTCAGGACATATTCTAGACTTGGACTTGGACTATGGTCTATCTGTCCTATACTCTTATTTACAAGACTACTGAAAATAGGTTTATTCATACCGTTTTTTTAGGGAATTACCAAAATGACTTCTCTCGCTCTGGGTGAAGCGGGAGGATGTGTCAGACTTTTACTGACTAAAATCCACTCCTGTTCCTTGTTTGCCTTCGTTCCAGGGCCTTGGGGTTATCTTTCGTTTAACCCATGGCCCAGAAGGCTAGCTTTGCCAACTTTGTGTTTGGAACACTAGTCCGTCTAATGAAAGCGCGACCTGAGAAAAAGAGGTTAAATCCAAAAATGTCGTATGTGGTATTACTAACTAGTAGGAGAATTATGTTTTGACACTTCACATTTTTTTTTATTTCCTATAATTGCATCTGAATAATGTTGCCAATTTAATTTAAAAAGAAAACTCCACTACGCGCTTTCATTAGACGCACTCTATGCGCCGTCGACGACTTGGGCAAGATTGTCCAGCATTAAATATTAATATTTTCTGATGAGTCTCATTTATATTAATCCCATTTCTCTCACTACTCAAAGACATATTTACTACAGATTCTGCTTACAATCTAGATTCTAAACTGCAAGTATTACCGACAGTGTGGTTCAAAGCGTGCAATTTCAAAAGGTGCACGTCCCATTTCGATTCGTTTCATAAAAGTTTTATAGCGGTTCTCTTTGAGGCAAGTCTCAGGTCAAAGCGAGATTTGAATGCTTGTTTACTGGGTCAAGTAATGTCTAATAATGGAGAAGATAGGACAGTGGCACGAGACCTAGTTTCATACAGATTTGCTACTGAACGTGCTATGTTCGCAAGCAAATCTGCAGACCGCTTGATTTGCATACGCTTCAACCGCTTATGCTTATGAACCAGATTTTACTATTGCGTTATCCAAAATTGTTTTCTTTTTTGACGTAGGATATCATTAAATAACTTTTCCTGCTCTGGGTGAAGCAAATGGGCGTGTAAAACTATTAGTGACTAAATTCATAAGCTGTAATTCAGTTTATTTATTTATTAAAACTTCATGCAACATTAAAGGTACACAGGCGGACTTAATGCCGTTTCAGTTGCCCTTGTATGCCAAGGTTATGGTGATCTTTCAAATTATGTTTGCAGTCTGAGCAGGTATCATGTCGAAATCTCTTGACGACCTGAATTGAACTGTTAAACGGATGAATCTATTATAATTTTGATATAAGACATCATCATCATCTTATCATCTGCCTAGCCTTTTCCCAACTATGTTGGGGTCGGCTTCCAGTCAAGTCGGATTTTTCTGAATACCAGTATTTTACGAGGAGCGGCTGTCTACCACACCTCCACAACCCATTTACTGGGGTAACAGTGTACTTCATAGCAATTTTGATATACATATTTGATGAAAAACACAAATTATTCGAAAATGAAAACAATATGAGTACATCAAAGCTTCCTATGATATAATTAAATTACCATAAAATATACACTTCAAGTCATTAGATTACGCTTCTTATTATCTTAACTGAAAATTTCTGAATGAGAGAAATCAAAGGAGCAAGCGTAATAAATGCCAAGTAAATATTTTAATTAGAATGCTGAAGCGTGTCAGATTTTCAGGCAAAAAGCTTAAATTAGACGACAGTAATGTTGCTGTATCATCTAGAGGTATTTATTTTAAGAGACTACTTTCTCCATACAAACTTTGGACCCCGTCATACGGCGAGTATCCATCCTTACGTTCTTCAAACCTCTACGGTCCGGACCAAACGCTTCGCTTAGTCGTTTATACCGCTTACATCGAAGGACTGGAATAATTTGCCTGCTGCGGTCTTCCCATCCGATTATAATTTGGGTGTCTTCAAGGCTAGAGTGAATAGGCTCTTAATAAAATAGTGCGCCTCACCATCTACGATTGCATCACTGCTTACCATCAGGTGGGATCGCAGTCAAGCACTAGTTTATATAACTTAACGTCCCCCCCCCCCCTTTCATCGAATTTTGGTAGATCCTCTCTTAGTGCTCACTTTCATAACGGAAACCTTAGTAGTTTCAACTTTGCGTTGTCAGTCAGTTTTTTTTTAAGAAAAGATATATCAATGTCTCGGTCAGCTGCAAAAATGAGTCAGAAATTCTTTTAACCAGTTCAAACTATTTTAAAATTACAAAATTGATACCCAAAAGTTTCGTATTTTTTTATTTATAATACAAAAGCAATTTAACTTAATTTAGTGTGATGACTCTTCAAAAATGGTATAAATATTTACACATCTCAGGTTCTATATAAACATAACTCAACAACATTGCCGAATAATTAAAGCCATTTATGCATTTTTAAATTTGCATAATGCTGTCATCTATTAAGTACCTTTAACCCACGTCAGCAAGGCACCTGACAGGTCGGTAAACACATTACGATAAACCTGAAGAAGTGTCACATTTTGCTGTCCCATTAGTAGAGGTATGCGGGGTGCATGTGAAGTGTGTACGTTAAGTGCAGAGATTGGAATTAGATAAAGGGAATTTATGTACTTCTATCGAAATATTGATATTAATAAGGTTCTTCCCGGGATTACTACTGGACAATCCCGTGTGGCCAACAATATTACAAATAAATAATAATAATTGTTCAAGCAAGCTATGTTATGCGAATTACAAATATCACGAATGTGCGCATTAGGATTTTGCAACTTCGGATCACCGAAGTCGTTAATGTATGTATGGCAGCGTTGCGCGTGCCGTGGTTTAAATTGTGTTAAAGTAAATGGCTTTTTTATTTCATAAGTCTCGGGATTTCTTTAATCTGTCGCTGTATGAAACCAGTGTATGTACAAAAATAACTCTACCTAATTCCAATCTCTGGTTATAAGTTATAGATCTTGGGAGTGTAGGTAATAATGTTGGACATTGGATCACGCAGTCCGTCCCGAGGGTAGACGTGATCGGTTTGCGTGACGATACTCGCTGTCACATTCCACAACACCGTGACGAGAGTGTTTGATGATTGGTTTTTGGTGGCAAACACTTATCTTGTCTTCAGTATCTCTTCTTACTTATTTACTTATTGTTATGTTTCTTATTTGGAATGTGAATTTTCTCTTTGTTTAAACTTATCTAAGTTTCTTTAATAGTTTTACTAGTGCCTCATTTAATGCTTTTTCTACCTCTGCTTCTGCCACTGATTACAATTCCAACTCCAGTTCCGATTCCGACGAATCAAATTCTAAATTCCGGATTCTGAATTCGGTTCCGATTTCTGTAAATTACATCCCAAATCTTGTATCATGTAACTGAGTTCATATATTTGTGAACACAACCACGATACTGGAGCAATTCTTATTGTGGAGCAACGTGTTATATAAACAAAAGAACAAAGAAAGAAAGATTGTTTGTCTTGCGATTGCCTTCCAGTAATGAGGCAAGTTCGGTAGTCAACCGCGCTCCAAGTGTGCTAATCTTATGTATCTTTCCTGAGAGATTGAAGGAATGTGAAGTTTGCGTCTTCAACCTTACAGTTAATACGACTGATTTCTGGATAGAAAGGTGATGATGATGATGATGCCATCTAGCCGATTTCGGCCACAGCGACCGCATTCGATGACTTCTTATGGTGGTTGTGAGCTCTGATTTGCAGCTCTGTTATGCGCCCTCATGTGGCTTGCATATCCAACTTTGGCCGAAAAAAGGATAAAAAGGTAAAGGATATTTGACTAGGTATCAAAGTTGATCTTAATCGACTTCCTTTACTTTTTTGAGACCTTAGTCTCATAGATAGAGTTGCGACGTGTGAACACGAGTGTCACATGATAAAAAGTGTATATGAGGGTTTGAGAATATAGTTACAGTTACAAACAAATGTGTCTTGATCCCAGTAATGTAAGGATGAAGCGAGAGACGTGTTACAGTGTCGCTAATGCCTTAGAGTCTGTTTGACGCGTCAGTAAAGTTTGACATCGTAGGCATAGGTTTGCGGTCGATGAGTACTCATAACCCAAAGCACGGCCAAGGCGTCCGTAATTACTGAGCTCAAATTATTAAAACAAGGATGCACCACGAAGTAATAAATAAACGAAGTGCAATAAGTTCTTTTTGAGTCAAAACGCTTCACGACTCATTTGAAATCTTTTCCAGAAAGAGGTATTTTCCGGAACTCGGCTCATCTCAGAAAATTAATTAGTAGCTCCATGTTTCACAGCCACAATCTACCGCTATTTACTCCTGCATTAAAAATTTATAAAGATCAGAATTGCAAATACTCGTAACATTTCGCTTTGATATTCAATTTCTTAGAACAGGCAAATTTATACACAGTAGAAAAAATATGTAAATTATCCATTAAATCCATCGTAAATGTATCTAGAAAAAAAAAGTCTTGCGTTTTCAAATGATTGAAAACCGATATTATTAGAATCAAAATCTAGATTTATTAAACTCTTAATATGACATCACACTTAGTCTATTCACTCAGCTACACATAAATTGCTTAAGAAAATTACGAGTGAATATCTAATTGTAAGCTTTCGCAAAGATCAGAATCTGCATAAAACCGCAAATAATATGATTTGCAAGTAAGAGAATAGATGGCAAATTAGCTCATTAAAGCGCTACTAAAACCATACAATTTAGTTTACTAAAAGGATTTTATAATGTTTGCGTGGATTGATATTTATTATTAAAGAGCAGAGCTCATACTAAATGCGTTAAAACAAAACTTATTTACTTTGAAATGACAAAGCTAATTGATTTCTTATATTTTCTCGAGTAACTTTTTTTCAAGTGTACATTGTGTAAGCCACCTTAAGTGACCTTCCGAGTGTGAGTGATCCGAGTATTGACATACTCGGATTCGCATGTCCATCAAACTATCCTAACAGAGATGAGATGATGAGGTGTTATGCAATCAACAGACGAACTACAAAAATAAATACATCACAAATGAAACACCTCGCAATCAAAGTTTTTAATTTAATTTTTATTTTGCTAATGTTTTTATTTTTTCCTGATAACTTGTAATCTGGCATCTGTGTTGCAAATGTTGTATTTACCCGTAATTGGCACATACATTAGAACAGAACCTACGATTTTGTTTAAAAAAGGGTATATATGTGCTGTTGGTAATCCTAATAAATAAATAAATAAATAAAGTTCTCCGCGAGATTTCAACGGATACAATCACTCAAACTTTGTATAAAGTAAAAGAAAACTACTGCAATTAAATTTTCATCAGTATTTCCCCATTTTGCTGTCGCTGCAATGTCGTGCAGTACAAAAAGTTTCAGTCGTAACTCGTGTGTCAGTGCTACGAGTATCTCTCAAATTATTATCGTCGCTTTTCATAGCCAGCAATTTATTCTAGTTTTGAGACTAATTCGTGAGTAGGTTAAGTACTTTTAAAACATAAATTAATTTATTAATTTATCACATACCCGCGAAACGAGACACAATAGTAAAACAATAACAGCACGGTCTCATAAGACCGGTCGGAGATTCAAGCATTAAATTCTTCGATCAAAGATTAAATTGCATATTATATTCTTTTCAGTTTTCGGAAACCTTATAAAAAAAAACATACAATTGGCTGTAATTAATCGCACTCGACGATTTCTTTCAGGCAACTAGGAATTTAAGCTTAGTTTAAACTGAAATGTACCAGAAAGGAATAAAAAAATTGAAAATATTTTACACTGACTCAGATACGCACAGATAGCTCGAGGTTTGTCAGCAAGCCATGGAGCACAGTATCCTGGGAGTCCGAATAACCGACCGCTTATGGAACACAATACTGCGCGCCAAAACTAAAATACAAAATATTACCCGAAAAGCTGCTACTCTAAAGTGGATATGGGCTGGACATGTTTGCCGCATGTCAGACAAACTGTGGACTAAAATAACTACTTACTGGACCCCATTAAACGCAAGACGACATCGTGGCAGACTGAGGCGAAGGTGGAGAGATGAGTTGGACAACTATCGGAGGGACTGAAGATAGGCGTGTGTGGAAAAAGGAGGGGAAGGCTTTTGCCCAGAAGTGGGACACAACAGGCTACTAACTAACTAACAGATGCGCATCTCGTCGTTCCACGCACACACAAAGGAGACGTCAGCAAACTGTAGGAGTCCTGCAGGGCCGAAGCCTACTGGAGTCGTGCGAAAGAGAGCCCCGGGGCCCTGGAACAAGGGCAAAGAAAGAACACGTATGTGTTTTAGTCAGTACAGGGCTGACACGCCCTCCCGATCCACCTAAGAGCGGGAAAAGTCACTGTATGGTATCCTACCTAAAAAAAAACTATGTGTGTCAACAGAAATACTTTGGTTCAGATTTCAGCATAATGAGCTTATATAGCTTACCTTAATATTAATATTACATAGCCTTTAATATTACAAACCTTTCCTTAGGGATTGAGATCCTCTTCATATTGAGCAGATTTAGTTTATCAATATGGACGGTAGTCAGGCTTATATAACTACATAATATATATCCTTAATTCGGGTCTATTTCTGTACCAATTGTATGCCTATAACCGCAATCTAGTTATGATTGTATTCTAGTTGTTTGTAACTATATTTGTGAACTAGAACCCTTTTGGAAATTACAAAGCAATAGGTATACAATATTAACATTATTTTAATTCTATTAATATGTATAGGTTTAGTTGTGTAACAGATTATTCGGATAAATTCGAATTTATTTGAAAATTTTCATCTAATAGCTACGTACATATTTTGCCCCTTTTGTCTTTGTTATGTAAAAGTATTTTATTACAAAAACAGTGCAGTGATTCCTACATTCATAATATACGTAGAATTATAATAATAGAATTAATAGGACTATCGACTTTCAAAAGATTTTCATCAGAAACAGTAAACATACCTATACAATTCTCTTGTTTTACAATTTTCCATTTACAAAAAAACAAATACATTCGGAATTATAATTCCAGTGTTCATTATTCCAACAAAGCAATTAAATCCTTACAAACGTAGGATGAGCCGGTAATCTGCTATAAATTCAACGTAATTCCATGAAATGGGTATGAAACAACACATGCCCTCGCTATGCATTATCATGATTTGGTAAAATAAAAGAGGATAATGTTAAACACAAGCCTACCCTCTCCATGGTGTAATGGTGACAACGACTGTCACAACCCAGTGCCAGTCGTGCACATAGCATTATCGGACTTGTAATGTTCCCACTGTTGGGACTCAGGCCTCCTCTCTAGGAGAGGGAATCGACTGTAATCCACCACGCGGGCCCAGTGCGGATTGGTGGATGTCACATGTCTTCGAAGTTTTGGTTCTAGGACATGCCGGTTTCCTCACGATGTTTTCCTTCTCCGTTTTTAGAGCAGTGGTGATGAAATAAATTAAACAAAGTAATGTACTTGTAAGTTGAGGCCGTTACCACTGTGCCACCACTGCTCCAGTGCTGAGCACGCCATAATCATGACGGTTAGTCGTCTCTTTGAAGAGTGGCCGGAGAGGAAACACAGCGTCCTCATTTTCCGTATGACGTAGGTCTTCTGCGGATATGGTAAGTTCAGTAAATTCGTGTGGAAAAAACACCTTGGTAGCTTCATTATACGAAGCGCACAGTGGAGGTGTACCCCGCATGGACGGAGCACCGCCGTCTTCTCGTGGCAGTGGACACTACGGACATATCGCACCGGGCCAGCGGTAGGTGCCTCCTTCTGCGAAGCAGTAATGCTAGCGAAGGAGATCGCTACACGCGTGGGGGAACGGAATTCCATACATCCTAGTCGCCATTCTTACCTGACAACTCTACGAGGCGCGCGTGGAAAAATACACGCAGTTGACGACTCGGACGGTTGCCGGACAACCGAACGGCGGGCTAGTCGGACTGAATGAAGTGTACATTATATCAACTTCCCGCTCAGTGAAATCTATTACTATGTACTTATTTCTTTTTTTATCGACGTACCCTGGCAGCCTCATCCCGCCTGGCACACTGATTGCCTTCGTAGCAGTGTATGTCGTCGTGGTCACTAAACCGCAGTGACGTCATATTGCGTATTGGACGAACGCCAAGCGTACAATATCAATAGTGACTACAAAGGCACGTGGTTTTGTGTCATTTAAATCAGTACTGTAAACAGAGAATGACGGATGTAATGTAAATTAAATCATGCTTGTTGTTTTTAGGTTAATACTGTTTGCATTTCAATACATTCAACGCATAACGTCGTTACGTATTGTTTGGGAAAATTTGTATTATAAAAACATGAACTAAATGTAATTTATTTTTTTCCGTCTAGTACTATGTATGATCTTAACCGGTCAAATCCCAAGGAAACACTACAAAAATTTAAACAGATTTTAGATTACATCATCATCATTTCAGCCAAAAGACGTTCACTGCTGAACATTGGGCACACCCAAGCGTCAAAACAATGACAGCTCCCTTGCGTCTCGTATCTACCGGATTTCCGCGACCCTTACCAGTACATCAGACCACCTTGTGGGAGGACTTCCAGCGTTGCGTCTTCCGGCACGTAGTCGCCACTCCAGAATCTTCGTTTCCATCGACCATCTGTTCTACGAACAATGTACCTTCCTACTGCCACTTAAGTTTAGCGATAGGTATGCCTCTTCAGGATATTCTACCCTAATGCTATCTATTATACGAGTAGTTGTATAATGCAAATATATTGGTTAAAAGGATTTTCACAAATTACTTACTTAATGATCATCATCTACTTAGCCTTTTCCCAACTATATTGGGGCTGGCTTCCAGTCAAGCCGGATTTAGCTGAATACAAAAAAAAGGCCAAAAGTGCATTTTTCAGGATAGCCGCTCAAAAAATGCCTTTTGGCCTTACGACGTTATGTGTGGGAAGTGTCGATTTGTTATTATTTCGCTAACACACTATACAAAATATCAACAACATTTCTCTCCAATATTAACTATCTCCAGTTGACAGATGACACACGACGCCATTACACGGTATCAACAAAATTCAAATGTGCGGCTTTTGTAACGATATGCTAATTACAGCTCGTTCGCTCAACCATCACGCCGGTCACCGAGTACTGGGTCAGCAGAATGTGCGCTGTATATTACAGGCTATATGGCGTACGATGGCCATAACCACAGTTTCAACTTCGTTTCATTTTTTCTACCTTTCCACGTAAAAACTTTACAGCCCATAATAGGCATATGCTAATTCTAGTTTCTGCCAGGGGCTTTAATACCTCTGTAAAAGTAGGCTTCTTCACACTTTTGGAAACCGTTTTGTCCTTTTAGGAGGTTTTCGAATAATCCTCTGAGTACTAACTTATCTACGTCATAAAAGGGAGTTTTGGGGTAAATTTTCAAGCTTCTAGTTCCAGTAGTTTCGGCTGTGCGTTATAAGGTCTCCTTTCATAATTTATAGATGTGAGTCCAATGTAATACAACCTTATTTTATTTAGAAGCAAACACTAACGGCCGAACGCATAGTCCAGCTAATGGTTCATTAGCGTCCATTAAGGTGAATGTTTCACCTAGCCCGCGAAATTCAAATTTTCTTACGTTTTTTGCAATTTGCAAGCCAGTGGTAGGTTGTATGAAGTTAAAAATACTTAAGCGGCTGTAAAACGTAACTAGTTACATATTTATAACCATAAAAATCATCAATACAAGCCTCCAAGCTCACCTAGTTGCAGGAACGTTTTTGACCTCGAAAAAATCGTTGCTACACTTAGGTGAGCTTGGAGGCTTGTATTGATGATTTTTATGGTTATAAATATGTAACTAGTTACGTTTTACAGCCGCTTAAGTATTTTTAACTTCATACAACCTACCACTGGCTTGCAAATTGCAAAAAACGTAAGAAAATTTGAACTTCGCGGGCTAAGCTGAAGCATCCCCCTTAAAGTTAAGTATTGTCAAACCTTCACTGAAAAACTGTGTAAAACTGTCAATGAGACAATTTCTTAAGTGATGATTAACGTTAATGAATGTCCCTGAGTGCGGCCGTTAATCCAAAACTCAATTAAGCTACGTTTCTTCGGAAGCTTCTAAATAGCTGAAATCAAGAGATCAACTCCAGGATAGAACTCCATCAAATTGCAGAAATGACAAAATAACTGCTTAATTTATATAAGTGCATCACTTTGTAGTTCCAATTACTCTTTTTAATTACAGCATTACAGAGTACATAGAACTGCAATCAACAAATCTAATTGGATATTTCATGTACACAAAAAAAAGCGGTTTGCCTCGTCGTTTATACCGCGTACATCGAAGGATTGGAACAATTTGCCTGCTGCGGTCTTTCCGTCAGATTATAATTTGGGTATCTTCAAGACTAGAGAATAGTGAATACTGAATAGGGTCTTAATAAACTAGTGCGCCTAACCATCAACGATTGCATCACTGCTTACCATCAGGTGGGATTGCAGTCAAGTACTGCATAGTTTATGGTATATAAAAAAACAATACTGAGTACATGGAATATTCAATTAGATATGTAAATGTTCCATAAAAATACCGAGTAACTGAGTAAGTTAAAACTCCAGAGAGATAAGATTGATTCTTCACGAAGGAAATCAAACATAGCGTAAAATCAATTCAAACGCTGTTCATCAATCCGATTCCACAAAAAGCTCACAGAGGAATAAGAAATGAGAAACGTTATTACTAAATTATTTCAGTGACATTTAGAAAGTACGGCTGACTTTTACTTTACTTCAGGGAAATCTGTAAGAATGATTAAGCTCTTTTAGATATTTTATACACTAGATGCTGGCAGCAGTTAGTATAGTAGAAAATTATCCCAAGGGAAAATACTTCCAAAATCAAAAATTTTTAATGCTATTCCAGAACGTGGTCTACCCGTATACCAAAATTCATGGAAATCTATTCAGTAGTTTTTACGTGAAAGAGTAACAAACATCAAAACTCAGTGTTTTTGATGTTAGTAGGAATTTGATAATAAGAGTTTTAATTTCTCTTTATCTTATCTTATCTTATCTTATTGCTCGCCGAATAGATAGTCAATGGGACAGAAATACCATTGGCTATCTACGAGCATTGTGCCTTGCGCTCTGAGTGAATAATTCTATTAATTTCTGCTACACTGAAGCTGGAACTGTATGTAACCCTACATTTAATTTGGCAGAATTTCACTTCTCCCTTTACTATTTAAGTTTATCTCGATTCAGCGTGAACAGTGCAAGCTACATTACTCAAGGTGTTCAGAGTTTATTTGTTTTGTTCAAGTCGATTACAGCATTTAGTTCGGTGCACCTCGAGATAAGTAAAGTTTAACTCACTCGCTTGAACAGTAAGTTATTAGTTGGCTGCAATTTACTAGTGTTTACATTCAAAGTTAAACACAAAAACCGTTTAGATGCATAAAGGAAATATAATGTGTACATTACTGAGTATCAGAACAATGGAAGTTATAATGAGTTCTGTATGTGATATTCCTTCTCGTATCTGAGTAGGGGCTTATTGAAATGTCGAAAATAAAGACATTTGACTTCTTGTTTGTGCAATATGCACGATACAAAGTAATTTCTAGAGTGGAAGTAATGTTTTTTGTAAATAAAAACGGTTTCATGCGAATATGAACAGTGGTATTTTGACGTGAACGCGGTTTATCTGTTAGAAAATAAGTTTCATATTTGTCGCTTGAAAATAAGACCATATAGGTATAAATCTGAGCTCAAATGGCAAAAATTCATCAGAAAAAAAATTGCGTGCTTTGAACTCAAATCACATCTCTTTCCTCTCCTTCTTTTCCTTTTTTCGCTTTCGATATTATAACGTTCTTCACACACTAGGAATCTGGGGTTATCCCACAATATTCTCTTACTCTGTTCTTCTCTTACTTTCAATGTATTCTATTTTTCATGTTATTTATTCAGGATACAGATATTTACATAATATTAAAATCTTAATAGATATATATACAAACTAAAGATAACAGTACATACAAACGTAAATATATATACAAAAAAGGGGCATTTACTGGGCATCAAAAAATTCATCCACGTCGATGTCAATAGAAATAGTGTCCAGAACGCTGGCAGCATTGCCACGTTGAATGGCAATGCTGATTCGTTGGTCGAAAAACAGCCCAGCCCTCTGGTCACGTGAACAGTCGACTAGTTGTTTGCTATAGTGTGGCCATTAGTGCTGTGCACTGCCTGAGGTATGTGCGCGGCGAGACGGGGGGGGAGAATTGGCTGCTGCGCTCTGTCAGTGCGCCGTCAACGCTCGTGGCGGCAGGTAGTGTTATCTGTATCGGACTGTCTATGTCAGACGCACATGGGATAAATATTCAAAGATGGGTCGTGCGTTATCTCGTGATATAAAGACTGCCATTTTTAAGGTGGCTGAATATTTTATGAAAAGAAAAGCAGACAAAGAAAGCTTTGAATTTAAAAATGATGTGAATATTGCCAAAATCGTTGCGGAGGCTACGGGGTACAGCAAAAGAACCGTGCATAATGTGATTTCTGCGGGTTATTTATCAATTGAAAATTCAAGCCAATTAAAATTTCGATCGCCAAAAAAACCAAAAGTTCTAAAGAAAAAACACGTTGTGGATGATTTTGACCTTGGAGTTATCAGAAGAAAAATTCATCAGTTTTACGAAGTTGACAAAAAAATACCAAGTGTCCGTAAGTTACTATCAAGTTTGAGAAAGGATGGCATATTGACTTGTGGACGGGAATATTTAAGACAGCTTTTACACAAAATGGGCTACCGTTTCAAAAAATGCAAATCAAAGAGACTTCTTCTTATAGAGCAGCCTAATATTACAGTGTGGCGGAAAAAATATCTAACACAAATCAGAAATTACAGAACGCAAAACCGCAACATATATTTTCTTGATGAAACATACATCAACGCCGGTCACCATGCCAGCAAATGTTGGCAATCATCGTCAGAACCCGGAATTCATGCTGATATTGGGAAAGGACGGCGATTGGTAATTCTTCACGCTGGGTGTCGAAATGGCTTATTGGATGATGCATTGACTATATTCAAATCAGATGCTAGAACCGGTGACTATCATGGAGATATGAGCGGACCTACTTTTTATAAGTGGGTAGATGAAAAGTTAAAAGATAAGTTGCTGCCGAATTCTGTAGTTGTAATGGACAACGCGTCTTACCACAGCGTTCAGGTTGAGAAGAAACCACCTATATCAAGCCTCAAAAGTGAAATGCAGAACTGGTTGCTACGCCATAATGTAGAATTTTCAGGAACCATGACAAAAGCTCAACTGCTACTTCTTATCAAAAATACACAAAAAGAACCCGTGTATAGAATTGACGAACTCCTGAAAGCCAGTGGACACACTGTTCTGCGTTTACCTCCGTACCATCCAGATTTAAATCCAATTGAGTTGGTCTGGGCTGATATTAAAAACAACATAGCCCAAAACTATATTAATTCTTCTCTAGACGAAAAAATAATCTTATTGGATAAATTGTTTTCATAATTCACGGCGGAAAAATGGCAGAGATGCGACGATCATGTCCAGAAAAATGAAAACGATTACTGGAGTCGCGATAGTAGGTTCGATAATGTTATCGATACATTCATAATAAATTTGCAAGACTCTGATTCAAGTTCCGGTGGCGAAGTGGAAGATGAAGATGATGACGAAATCGAAGATGAAGTTGAAACGGAATCTATGTCAGAATAACTTTCGTTAGAATATATATATATTTTTTTTTAAAATTGTATAAGCTAGTGCTTGACTGCGATCCCACCTGATGGTAAGCAGTGATGCAATCTTAGATGGTGAGGCGCACTAGTTTATTAAGAGCCTATTCACTCTAGCCTTGAAGACACCCAAATTATAATTGGACGGGAAGACCGCAGCAGGCAAACTATTCCAGTCCTTCGATGTACGCGGTATAAACGACGAAGCGAAGCGCTTAGTCCGGACCGTAGAGGTTTCCACAACAAAAGGATGGACATTCGCCGTACGACGGCTTGTCCGATGGAAAAAACGGGATGGCGGAATCAATTCGTGTAATTCCTGCGCACACTCTCCGAAATGCATCCTGTATAATACCGAAAGGCTGGCTACCCTACGCCTGTGCGCAAGGCTTTGTAGGTTGGAGTTAACTAGATCTGGATCTCCAATTAGCCTCTTCGCACGCCTTTCCACTGAGTCCAAAGTTGCCAGGTGGCATTTTGCAGCTCCAGCCCATATGTGGCTGCAGTACTCCACACACGATCGGACCTGTGCTTTGTATAACATAAGAAGCTGTCCCGGTGTGAAGTACTGCCGGACCTTTGCAAGAACGCCGAGTTTCCTAGCAGCTACTTTAGCTTTGGACTCAATGAACCGCCCAAAGTTCAGGTCGGAGGAAATTTCAACTCCCAAGAGCTGAAGGCGATCGGTGCAGTCCAGGGATACATCCCGGAAAGCAGGAGCCAAGGTGAACGGGCTCCTTTTAGCGGTGAACAGACACGCTTGTGTTTATATAATTGTTTGTTAATATAAAAAAGTCCTGCTTTGAATTATAAGTTTAGTTCTTATTTGTCACCTGCACATTTTTAATAAAATAGGAGTATATTTGGGTTATATTTTAATCAACTAAGTAAGTATAATATATTACAGATAGCCTCCGACCGTCGTCCCGCCCCAAGTCTTGCTTTAGAAATGCACACTGAAATCGTAAGATCTGTCCGACATGTATCGATCTCATGTGAACTCATGCACTTTTTCTTCGTCTCCCACCTCGCCGCGCATACCTTAGGGAGTGCACAGCACTAATGGCCACACTATAATGTCGCGAACAACTCGATGAGTACACGTAACAAAAAAAAAAAACATTCTATATATTTCTAACGAAAAACACATTTCTACATTTAGGAGACAAGTACCGAAAACGTATAAACCTATTTTTAAAACCATTGTACCTCGAGCAATGCCACTTTCAATGTACTGCGAAAATTAAAGATTGAAGTCACCGTAGGTTTCCAATTTCCATCCATTTCCCTCAACACGGCATCCGAGTGTTGTGTACCGGCCTGGGTTTGAGCTTAACTAACGAGAACTGTTTTTATTTATATTCTTTGTGCTAAAAGTCACAGTTAACATTTCATTTATTTCTGATAAAAAAATTACAATAGCGAGGGAATCGTTTAATAGCGCGTATATTTTTTAGACGTATATTTTTTATCATTTTTAGCTTAAAATTTTGAACTTCATAGAAGATAGCTTTAGCAACATTAAAATGTAAAATAAGCTTGAGCAACATGAAGGAAATTTTGAATTCTTGGAGTGAGTATCTCTAACGGCCGAAACCAATAACCTATCGATCTCCATCGTTTTGGCATACTGGAGATTGTAAAACAAATGATACAATACAAAAATTATCATGTTTTCTGTTGTTTCATTTGTTTTTCTATCTCCGATATGTGATAGATAGGTTATTGGTTTCGGCTGTTAGAGATGATTATCATAATACAAATGATTAAAATTCAAATACATTTTTCCATTACGTATTTGTTCTTAGGACATCTAAAGGCATATTAGCAAACCCGTTAAAGTGCCAAAACATATAAAATCGGGGACAACAGCTAATTTGATACGATATAAGTAGGTACGTATGAAAAATAAGAACTACGAACGTACAACTGTGTCCTATCGAATTGTTATTTCGTTTAGTTTCTAGAAGTACTTATAATAAAAGAAAAGTGCTCTTTGAGTGTCTTGTTATTGGATTTATATTTCGTTTTCTTTTGCTTTTTCCTTATAATGTGGGTCTAATAGGATACTCCCACTTACATGGTACAACATAAAATATTTATTTATAATCAATATCGTTTACTTGCAGAAATAAGATAGAATAACTTTCTCTTAGATATATTGCCTTAATTAGGTACAGAATTTCTGAAAAGGAAATCTGACTTAGAACTAAGTTAAGGGCAACTGAAAGACGCTGTTGTAGTTTTAATCAGTAAAAATCAGACGCACAATCCCGTTCCTCCCCAGAGCAGGAAAATTTATTCGATGATTTCTAGTTCAAAAAAAATCGGCCAAGAGCGTGGCCCGACACGCTCAGTGTAGGGTTCCGTAGTTTTCCGTCCGTCCGGACATTTTGTTTTTTACTTTTGGAACGATTACTTCCGAAGTTATTAATATTATCAAAAAATTACTATACTAAACCCCTATTCATTTTTGAATACCTATCCAATAATATATCACACGTTAGGATTGAAATAAAAAAAAAAACACTTTCCACTTAACATGTACCCTAATAAAACATTTTTTTCCAATTTTTATTTTACTACTTTGTCGGCGTGATCAAAAAAGATTGGCAAAACCCCATGTACTTTCAGTATCACATACAGGCTTAACGTTTCATAGAATGAATATATGGATTTTAATGCTACTATAGAGTATAACAAAATATGTAATGGTAAGACATACATTAGAGTTGGGGATATAAAAATGATTTATAGACATAACCTCAAAATGGACCACCTAAAATAATACAAGGTACCTACCTAATTATGTATCTTAGAGCTTGAGCAGAAGGGGCGAATTCATCGCGATTCTCTCGTGCGTATCACGCGCGACCGTTGCGCCCAGAAAGAGCGTATCAACGCTGGAGCATTCAACAATTCCGTATCAAATGAAGGTGCTCAACTTCCCTGAATATGTGCAGTCGCTTTGGAGTTCGCGCGTTTAACTGGACGCAACAAGGTGTCCCTAGTATCTCGACTCGCGTGTAATACGCGCGAGTTGAGGGTCTGGCGTTGTGCACGCGATTTACGCGCGTATTTTCAATTCGCGCGATACTTGTGGACGCGACGTATTTGTGCTAGTATCTTACTAGTATATTACTAGCGCGCGAATGAATTCGCGCGAAACGTTTCTAGATGAATTCGCTTCTTCTGGTCGTCCTATTTAGCTTACTATCATACGATTGAACGATGTGATTTCGTCGCACGATGAGATTAGTTTTATCGACGAAACCCTGTGCTCGCGCGATGATTTACAAGCTTCTATTAGGACACTAAAGAATGTGTGTTTAATCACATCGTTCAATCGTAGAATGGTTAGGGTCAGCACACACCAAGACGCGAATTTTAATAGAGTGACTCAAAATATAACTTTATTTACTACGCGAAAAGATACACATTTCATTGTGAGAATTTAGAATACGTTGCTTCATGCAGCGCTGCCCCTCGTGTTGCCACGTGGCGTCGCGCTGCGCCTCGTGATGCCGCGCGGCGTCTCGTAATAGGCAAACAACACCATAGTATTTATAATATTTTTTATTATAATGGTAACAATACATTGGCAAGAAATACCGCAGGCAGATTGTTCCTTCGTGTCGATCGTAAGCTAAATACCAGACTACACTCATGACCTATGAACAACAGCCCACGGTTCTGAGTCCTACTATACAATTACAACAGTAGCTGATAATGGCTTCGGTTTTCTCCTTTAAACTGGTCAAATCAAGACACGTCGGCGAAGGCGAAATAAGCGCACATAACAGTTTATACACCGAAGATCAACTGCTGACATTGTTAAAGCATGAAAAACATTCACAGAATAAATAAGAGTCCTATTTCAGTCCTGCGCAGGTTTATAATTATACTGAACGCAAATTGTAATTAATGTACTAAAGTAGGTGGCACAAAATAAGAGTTCACACTTCATTTATAGATGTAGACAACATTACAAATAGCACGAACGACGAATTATGTTTAGGCAGCGTCAAACAAAAATATCATGACAGTTTATATTTTTTTTTGTATTTGACATAAGTAACAGCTGACGTAATAAGCCTATTTTATGCGTTTTGTTTTTACCGACTTCACAAAAAGGTGGAGGCACTATTGCATTATTGCGTTTTGTTTCCGTAACGGGACTGTACCCTAAAATCATGGTTTTTTAATTACTCCGGACTGCTAATATTATATTTTAGCTTGGAAAATAACTAACGATATATGACCCATAATTTGCATATAACTAGATTTTGGCACGTTTGAATTTTGATGTGATACCCAGCTCGCCAATATTCTTTCAGCTTTCTAGTGCTATTGGTCTCAGAGATTAAGCGAGGACGGACGGACAGACATGGCCAAACTATAAGGGTTCCGTTTTAGCCATTTGGCTACGAAACTCTAAAAAGGGGAACAGTTACAAATTCAAATCTAAGCAGGTGCTTTACTTTGTGTAATTTATTTCATTGCCACTGGTCCTGTAAACTATTTTCTTCTTCTTCTTCTGCCTTGCCGTTATACCTATACTCTATCAGTTTTCCCAATCATGCGACGTCATTCATGTATGTCTCGAACGTCTTGTTCGTTTAGTTCTTTCATGTCCCTTTGGACATTTTAATTTTGTCATTCAGGTTATTCGGGGCTTTCCTCTTCCCCTCTTTCCTGTAGACAACGCGATCATTATTTAATTAAAATACCTTTTGTTGAGTAACGTCATCCTCCCGCTTCAAGTGAAAATATGCAAAATTAGAGATAGAACCTTTTTCATTCTGGCATTTGAATGAATCAATTGCGGACACGCTGATTTAAACGAAAAAGAAATTAAAATGGAGTGAAAGCGTTGTTTTTTTCATTTGAATATCAGGGAGTAGCAATTCTGTATTTTTGTGATGTTCATTCATGAACTGTCATATTTTGTTTCCGTTGATAAAGATAGCAGAATTTGAATTTACTTTATCTCGTTTTAATACATTTTAATTCAGTACGTCACAGTAGACAACAAAGATATGAATAAATAGTTAATTAGGGTGTCGTAATTAGTTACATTCTGAAGAATAGTTCGGTTTATAGATTTGATAAAAAAATATATTATGTTTATTACGGATTCACATAAAATCATTGTTAATATAATATGATATTTTTGCATGATGTAATGCTCTTAGTTCTAATAATATTTAACAAGATACATTTTTTCGCTTACTTTTTTTCCTTCTCCTATAATATGTGTACTTACAGATCAAAGCCTCCCCTGTGTAAAATCTTCCTCAAAGAAGGCTTTGTAGAGAAAAAATAGACGTGTGATAGAAGCATATTAAGAGAATAATATTTATGTACTAGTATATTATAAAGTATAAAATGTATGTATATAAAAAGCGAACTTGCGCTCCAAAAAGTCTGTGTTAATAGCGATGAGCTAGAAAATCTTCAAAATATTTGTAATTTCGAGTCCTGAAGTATTTTTTTGTGACGTAATTAATTTTCAGTTTTCAAACTTATCCTATATTTATGCTATAAGCAATGATTTCAAAAGGAAGGATGCGCCCAACTGAACATTTCATAAAAAACTTTATACTACAAGCAAAAATAGCGACATCTGTAATAACTCATTCGAATTAAGTGACAGCCGCATCGCACTAGTTTTCGACGTAACCTTGTTAGAGCGTAAGCATTTTTTTCGTATTTAAAACAAATTTAGTGAGTCTCAATCAACTTTATTTAAAATTGTAATTAACTTAAGATTATAATTATAAGGTAGGTAGATATTAGAATATTTAAAAGATATTATAAAATACGAAATAGTTTACATAAGTATGCATGTGAAAAACATAGCAATATTACTGTCCTTTGAATAAAACGCTCTTTTTAAATTTTTGTCTCTCAGTTCCTCTCCCCGTGTTTTCCGTGATAGACTCGTGATGCATTCTGACATTTTAACTATATTTCTTAATGATGGCTCGAACAAGTTGCAATCTATGATAATGTGGCCGGTTGATCGACAGAGTGCAAGTTTAAAGCATTAAAAGTGCTTTTTCCTACAAACTTTGCTAGAGTTTTTGTGGATAGGAACATATTATAGTCACTTTTTACCATAAATTGGGGTCTATCACAGTGTCTTATACTTTTTTCGGTTTCTAAGCATACTTCAAACAGGTCAGGAGAAGGAAAATAAAGTCCAGCCATATTTGTTAATTCTATCAGCCTATGAAAAAATAATTTTTCGTTACTATACAAACACACTTAATGGTTTTCGATTCGACTCGCTCACGGTGGGTTCCGTACCAATATCGACAAAGAGTTACAAAAAAATCACGTTTGTTGTACGTTTTTAGTATTTGTTGTTATAGCGGCAACAGAAATACATCATCTGTGAAATCAACTGTCTTGCTATCACGGTTCTCGAGACACAGCCTGGTGACAGACAGACAGACGGACGGACAGACGGACAAAAAAAGTCTTATGATCTATCGGTTTAGGTAGTTAACTAAAGGTAAACAATCTTGGTATATCTTTTTATATTAAAGAGGTCGTATATAATATACACAAAGATTATTTAACGTTTGAATCCCCAACCGGTCCTATGAGACCGCGCTGTTATTGTTTTACTATTGTGTCTCGTTTCGCGGGTATCTGAGTAATTAAATTTAGTTTATTAGCTAACATCGATTTAGGTAAGTATTCGCAAAGATTTTTATATACAATTTATAGACAACATTTAGATAAAAAAGACATGTCAAGATTGTTTACCTTTAGTTAACTACCTAAACCGACGAAGTATAGTAATTAGGGTCCCGTTCGGGTACGGGACAATAAAAATAAGAAAATAAATATCTATCGCGCTTTCACGACTAACTAAACTATTGAAATTAAATGTAGGTAAGCTCTTTTTTTTCGAAATTCACACGGAAGTAGTCGCGGGTGAAAATAGTAGGTTAAAGGTCATCTCAGTTAGCGTGAAGAAAATGAAAGAAAATAAAATTTTCAGTTTCAATTAGGTATCGTTTCTAAGCTTCTAATTTTTTAAAATCTATTTTTTAACCTTGTTAAATATAAAAATATAAAATTAGATAGGTACCAAAACTCGAATTTAAAAGTACTAAGGACAACAATGAAATAAAAAATACGTCCGTACAAGTTTACTTCGTGCACTTCGATGGTCCAGTAGCGGCCACACAATGGCCGCCATTGTGAAATTCGGTAGTAAAATATTTAACGCTTTAAAATGTGATTATTTAATACCTTAGTGGTAACAAAATTAATGTAAGGTTACTTCCCGATGATACGATATTCCATGTTCCTTTTTAACCTTTGTATCATAATTTTTGCAACCTGTTACCACACAACTAGGCATTGTTATGACAAGCAAAATACTCGTTGACTCTCGCACACGGACCACTGTCAAATGAGTCACGTTGGCCCTAAACTGCTATTTTAGGGCCAATGCGCTAGTGCCATTTAGTCGAGCGGTTGGCCTGGTCCTTACGCTAGTAATATATATGTCAATGGCTATAAGACTTTGTTTTATGACAAATTTCAGGATTCTAGGTCAACGAGAAAGTACCCTATAAATTTTGATTACTTAAAGAGTGTCAAAATGTAGTTTTTTTGCGATATAAACGGACATATCGTTTTTTCGTGAACTGACAAGTTTGATTTTTGTACAGCTTCAAGGGACTGCGGACCTAAGGATATGGTTTTAATTTCAACACGATACCTCCACGTGTTCTCGAGATAAAGGGTCATAGTTGTGAGGGTAAAAAACGTTAAGTTAAATGCAAATGAAGTAATATTTCAATGCAATGTACTGCTATCTATCTATAGTGACTAGCCTACAAGTTTTAATGCTCAGATTTGGAAGAAAGATCTCTTTAAATTAATTTCAAACGTTAACTAACAGGTACTCATAAAAAATGAACAATTTAAGAACATATACATACATACCTCTGTAACAAAGCTGTGTTTATGAGTTAATGGCAAACGAAACGATAAAATCCACATTTAATAAATTCGCGAAAACATTCGCCATAATTTCCACGGTGGGTATTATAAACTCATGACAAGTTAATTTTATGCTTCAACAAACGTGACGGGAAAGCTTTACGAGATTTATGCATTAACTGAGTTTTACGCACTTCCAGCGACGCCGACAATGGAGACCGTGATCGTCAGGAGATGTAGATATGGCACACGCTTTTATGTGCTTATGTTAGCGGAAAAGTATATACAACGTGTAACGTTGAATGTGCAAGACCTGAAAATAGTTTGATTAGAACAACGAGGATAATGAATTGAACCACTTTTTAATATAGACCAATTTTTTTTTTTTGAATCTCCATTAAAAATGTTACCCTGCCTATTTATTAATAGGTCAAGATATCACGTGAGCACACCTACCAAAATAGCAAAACAAACAAGAATGTTTGTCGTCCAATTAATATTCCACAACTTTCACACAACGCTATCTAGTCCCAAGCTAAGCAGAGCTTGTGTTATTTTTATGTTTTTATTATGCTTGTGTAATTGGCTTACACGGGTTCTTTTTTCAATGCAGATACGAATTTTAAACAAACTAAAAAATCACATAAAACCTTTAATTTTTTTATATTATTTTTTCATTCAGAATATTAGGTCAAATGAATTAAAAATCAATTGGGGGTGTCTGAGGTTTTGCGCATATAGCGTTACAGGTTGTATAGGAATATACGAGTATTTCTGTAGGATGAGTGTACATTTTTACGATAAATAATCCATATTGTTTCTAAATTATTAGACAAACGTGTCTCTACAGAAGGAGATCCTAATATTTTTGTATAGTCCCAAAACATAGTGGGTGGTAAAAAAATGTTGCTATAAAATAATCCAAGGGTAATTGCTTGTAAATAACTCTGAAGGTTTTCATAGCAATTAATTTCATAGCTTTATGAAAACGGCTCATCAAACAATATTTTTGCGAAGGCTTCCCCTGAGCTTAACAACACGGCAAATTGCTCAGATTATTGTAATTTTATGTAAAAATGTAACTGAACGGTCTCGCTTGTTCATTAGCTTAGCCCCAAGGGTTTCCTTTTTGATAACTTGGTAGAAACTATAAAAGAAGAATTTCAAAAATATTTTTTTGTGTGATACCTGTCTCTCAACAAACTGAAAAATTACCGATAAAACAACATTATCTACAGTATTATTAGATTTTGTGAACTGAAAAAACCATTATTTTGAAGGATTTCAGGAAAACAGAAATTGATTTCTTACCCTCCTTGATTTAGGAGTCACAATAAATCTTACAAAAAAAAACGTTACTCGTAAATAAAATGAATCGGAACAAGTGTGTAGCACAAATCGTGATTTATCAACGAATGTCTGTATCGGTAGGGCGTAGTTTAAGGGCACCAAATCGGAAATAACATGTCAACTTGGTTTAGGAAAAAGTGACTCTCTATTCAAGCAAATACAAGAGAATATATTTTACAAAAAATAATATAAGTGTAAGTACAATTTGTTTAAATGTGTGATTTTAATCGTATTATAAGACATTTTAAAATTGTACTCTTGAACCCGTTTGTTCTTTAGTGATTTCTCTTTAACACTTAATGGTTTTCTGGGAAAAAACTGAACTGTGTGTTAAGCTCGCATAACATATAGCTTGTTATGGTGTACTTTAAATAATACAAAAAGTTTACCATTACTGTCCTTCTGGGCTAGCTCCTGTCCTAATTCCTTATAGAATTCTTCTTCCTTGCTGTCTTGATCCAGTCTTCGTGATAAAGTGTTAATCCAATAAGTGTAAAGCAGTTTATACATATAGGTTTTTTTATAGAGGCAGTAATTGGGTACTTGACTCAGTAAGGGCTTTATATTATCCCATTATTGAACACTTTTACGGTTCATGTGCCTAACCTAACCATGAAATTCATTAGCCACATCATGAGAATGAAATAGTCAAGACGTTACATACATAAGCTCTCATGGACGAGTCGGTTAAATTGAGAGTTACTAACTTCTCCCGTTTTCAATAAGCTATCTATCTAAAGTTGCAGCTACTAAGGTAAACAAATCTATCCTTTTGCCCTTACTTGCTTTCCTATAACCTAAAGACGGATAGCATTTCCTACCAAAAGTTGTGGATTAATAGATAGAATCTTCCTGTTTATCAGGGCTAGCTATCTATCTGTGAACTGACCTACCGCAGTTATCTATTAATCCACAACTTTTGGTATAATGGTTTGATATAATTTTGTATATTGAAAACGGGCGTTAAGCTTTGTTTTTACAAAAAAATAAAATGCCTAACTGAACAGAGTTAATCCCGGTACAGACTGTTGTAATGTAACATGCAATGTAACAGAATTTCCATAGTGTAGACTGTGGACGCCATGCGCGCGCGAACCGCGCACATTACTCGCGCGAACTTAGCATTTCCACAATGTGAGTAGGTAGACGTTCTGTTTGTGCGCGCGCGTTGCGACCACGCCTGCATGTTCTGTATACGGATTCAGAAATGTTTCGTTCATTTCTAGGAAAGTTGTACCGTAAACACTGAAACGGTCATTCATTAGGGTAGTTGCATTGTTGGGTAAACTATGCTCATCTGCGATACGTAAACGAACGTTAGAAAGCATTATCATAGAAACTTTTACTTTACATATGTAACCATCTACTGCTGTCGTTTTGCGGTGTTTCGTGAAAGCCAAAAGTTTTCATTTAGAGTGTCCAACCCAAGATACGTTTTCATTATTTTTCTCTTACGCGATTAAGACTCTTACGTTATTAAAGTTGGTAAAGACCTCTGCAAATCTGCTATTTTCGTGAACTTTGACCTTTCATAATGTACTGATAAATTTAAAAAGTCGAAAAAATATATTTATAATAGTTTAGTGTTTATCGTGATTAAATGTACCTTGTAAATTTAATCACGATTCTGAGTTCAAAAAAACACGTATTTCCTGGAACAAATTTTGTAAAACTATTGGAATGAATGGTTGAATTACTGAATGCTAATCCCGTTCAGATGTTATGTATCTTGTTGCTCACATTGCACTGGTCAGCTCAGCGTCTGCGATCTAGAATGAGACCACTAACTGTACAAGCTATACATTCTTTAACACAAACGTTGCTTACAGCTTTAATTCCCAGAATGTTCCGTAAAGCAGCTTGTCACTGTCACACGGGACATCTCCATTCAAGTGACAAAATGTTTAACAAGCAATCTTTTTCCCAAAGCACCCACCTTTATTGGTATTTTCGCCTTTTCCACGAACCATCAAAAACTCGGCTGTAATTTCTTCAAGCGTAACCTGAATTTTCCACAAGATTTTCTTAGCTTTAAGGAGTAAATAAAGACGTTTATTTACTTTAAAACCGCTATTTAAGATTGAGCTCCACAAATCCATGAGTCTACAGCCTGAACTCTGAACTAAGTTCAACTTTCTTCTTCTACTTTCTTGTCTCATTATAGCTTTTTCTTTCACATCACTCCTCACACAATCCATCCTTCTTTTCTTTGACTCTCCTTCTTTTCTATCTGTCTTCATGTGTACTCAGATCTCTTTAAGGAATATGCGTTTCATCCCTCTTCTTTAATTCATTCAACAACGATAATTATACTCGTAGCGTTACAATAGTCTGACAATATAATATTCGCAAGATTAGGAATTGTTTTCGCAATATATTCTTACAATGTCGTCGCATTTTGTTTAAATTGTTCACAACTTATCTGGTAGATGTATTTTATGGCTATTTTATGTGTTTCCGATAATGCATGTATCAACAACCGCAACAACAGTCGGTATTTATTATGTTTATCTTTTGAAACCTGTTCTAGATTTAACGGCAAGCTTGCAATAATTATTGTAGTTAGATACCACAATATACTTGTATGTAATTGGCAGTTTATCTAAACGCCAATCCCTGTCAGTTTCGTATTATCAGCTAGTTAGTTAATGAACGTGTTCATACATTGTGTATTAAACTCTAATTCTTGATATTGTATTTTAAAGTTTTTTTTTTTTAATATACCATAAACTAGTGCTTGACTGCAATCCCACCTGATGGTAAGCAGTGATGCAATCGTTGATGGTGAGGCGCACTAGTTTATTAAGAGCCTATTCACTCTAGTCTTGAAGATACCCAAATTATAATCGGACGGAAAGACCTCATTCACCTTTCCCATTCATTCACCTTTGCATACATGTACACTGTCTCAAACATCAACACACAAACGTGTACGAAAGAACCAGTAAGTACATGTTTCTGGATCCCCGTGGTGGAACTTTTCGTCGGCGTTTTCCTAAATTAAAAATATTAATTTTTAGTTAATAAAATCTTAAATATCAGCATCTCATTATCATCATGCTCTTTAATGGTGTCTGTAAAACAGTTTTATCTTTTTTCTAAAGTTTGATTCACGTAAATCGACGTTGTTGGAAAAAATATTATACTGTTATCCTCTCGGTCCCAATTATTAGTTTGTATCGGGTTTCGGGCCAAAAGCTATTGCAATAATTGTGAGTTTAGCTGAAGTATATTTTATGACACTTGTAGTTTTAATTTCGTTACGAGTAAAAATACGAGTAGGTGTTCCACACGAATACCTGTTAGATACTCAGTAAAAATAGACACTACATTTTATCATGAGGGACGCTCGTTAAACATGGTGTTATATTTGTTAATCGTATTGGCCGAGAAACAATCAATGAAAGGCATGGATAGGGCAATGATTCAGCGTTCAGTCACTGCACTGCGACTCAAGGGTTTAAATACCGCAAAGAACAAAAACTTTTTATGTGCTACCTATGAGTTTCCATGTTTGTGAATGAACGTAAGATAAATTAGTAGGTAATAGCTAGAAGTAGTTGTTGTATCTAACATTTTATTTTCTGCCAAAAAATAAAAAATATAAAAGTTTTTACAATCAAACTTTCACTTTTTCAGAATAATTAAACTTATTAAATTAAAACTTGTTTTGCTGTAGGTAGGTAACTAATTATAGTCATTTCTTTCCTTTACTTGTACTAAGAATATATCAGTTCGACTTTTTAGTGTCATTAGACTGAACTGACGATTTTTATATACAACACCGTAACTGCTGCCGCGTTTAATTTGTAGAGGAGTATTTTAAATACAAATGGACCGTTGCCGCTCTTGGAATTCAATTAGAGAGTGGAAATTTAAGTTCTACTTTTAAGTTTCTCGAAGTTGTGTACCTCACTTATTTATTCAATTGTATCAATTGAAGGAAAGTTTATAATGAAACAACAAAACTATTTTCGTCTTAAAGACAACAATATTGTTTGATGGAATACAGTGGGATGATAAAATAATATTTGATGAGCTATTTGTAAGGTTTGTTTTTCATAATCCAATTTAGAACGCCATCCACGGGTGAAGGTCAAATTATAAATGAAAGTAACATAAGATTTAGATTTAAAATACTATGTTAAGTGCTTCAATGGCAACAAACTAGTGCACCACACCATCAACGATTGCATTACTGCTTACCATCAGTTGGGATCGCAGACGAACACCAGTTTATATTATCTATTTTAAAAACATGGTAAATAATTATGGCTTTTCTTATTTATTGTAAGTAATATTTCAGTACCTACATTTTCTCGATTTAAGTCAAATCCGAAAATAAACACGTTTTATAACATTAATGCAGTAATGGATGGCGTGATTAAATATTAAACGACATCCTTATCACGTTATTGAAGTGGTTTTATTTGTCAACACGAATACCGAAACTTATACGATACATCGAAACTTCATTATAAATAAACTACAATTAACTTCATTCATTAAAATACTCGTAAGTACGAACCATTTATATAAAGGTTTAAATATATTATGTGAGACTGTGTACGTGTCATGATTTTGATTTAATGTTACCCTTAGTTGGTAATAGTGATCAAAATGATTTTGTGTAGGTAAATGAAACTCAGTTTAATTAAATGATTGCACACGTAAATTCCATTATATTTTCAAGCTTATGATAAGCATAAATAGTCTTATAATTTTCCCACTGATCTTTTATCTAGGTCAAGAAATGGACCATAATTTATCAAGTGAGGTCTGTGTATTAGGACATGCCGGTTTTAAAACAGTTTGATGACAAGCCCTATAACTTTACTGATAATTCTGAGCCGCCACTGCTCGCATTCTCATTAAATACACAAAAGTTAGCTCTTTACAATCTTTATATACTACTTTGCACGAGAATTACCTTCCAGTCTGGTGAGGGTATCTATAGAATTTTTTTCTCGTATGTCGATAATATCTTCTACGTTTAAGAATAAATAAGAAAAATTAAACTGATGTCACCAACATACCTATCCAGAATATCTTCATTTCTATAACGCAGAATTTATTACGTAAGGCATAGGTAAGTTTTATTAAATAATCATAACTTATTTCAAGAATTATTTCATAGAAAAAGTTTTGTGATAACCCCACATCTTGAGAAAACATCAAAATATGTCAGATGGTAATGTGGCTAAAAATGAATTTACCAACTGGTGATTAATCAAAACTTTCACAGTATTTTCTTGTTAACTTTTCCATACAATTTTACTGAATATACATATTTCTTACGATACCTAATTCCTGCAGTCCGCTACTAAAAAACTGTCGATATACCATGTTGTATGTTATATTTTTGTGTACAGTACAAAATTAAGATTAAGAAGTATTGAGTAAATACTCACATCTGTAGACAAACTTTTCATTTTTTCAGACATTTGAGCATTCAAGCACACATTCAAACATTTCAATAAATAGAAACTAACTAAAGTATTACCTATGCAGATCTATAATCACGACAATTATTAATGCTATCATATCGTTGACACCATAATCTATAGTAATATGATTAAATTGTAGTAAGTATACTCTCAAAACTTTGGTTGTCGCCGTCGTCGTAGTTATTCTATTTTAAGTTCTCTTAATTATATTAATTTAATATATATCATAGTATTTATTAGTTTATAATATTAGCATATATACGTATTTTATTATTATAAACAACTTATTTTATACTTATAACTTTTGTTTTTTTGTAATGTATATTATTTGTTTATTGTGCAGACCTACCACAGCGTTGTCTTTTTAACCCTAAGGTTGACTGGTAGAGAATGCCTTGATGCATTAAGTCCGCCTATGTACCACCATTGTGCATAAAGTTTAAATAAATAAATAAATAAATAAAACTTTAATTTACAAAATTCATTAACAACATTTATTCATTTGAAGAAACGATTATTATTATAAAGACCACAACTAAACAGCTCATAACATAAAAAGACACACGAACACATAACTTGTGAATATATTGCCTGTAACATTGCCGGATGTACGGGAATCAAGTCTGATGGCCATTATCGCCAGGACGCTGTAGGCGCTACTCCACACCCTGCACACCAAATTCGCGCACCGCTTGTGCGTGTCCAACAACATGCCCAAGGCACAGCCTCAGAAAAGGTGAAACTCATTCAAGATGAATTCTAGCTACGAGTATAGGTATCTCTCTACCGACATCCGCAGTCCGTATTAACTAACGCTTCCTCTGTGTGGTCAAGCGCGTGTTTAATTTCCGGCTAATTGTCTGTTGGTTGTAGTTAGTCGTAAAATACGGGTCTATCTGATACATGGTTGATAAGATTCGATGATGCAGTCATGAGTTTAGTGTAAAGCTGATCAAGCTAGTCTACATTAGAGCAATGCACACGTGAGCGACATTTGAGATGCACGTGGCACTGTATCAAGTGGTGGCGCGTGGTGTGGGGCTAATGTAGCTGTACGAGTACAAGTCTAATTCCCATATAAAATGTATGGAGACCGGCGCGCCCAGATCGACGCACGTGGCTTACGTGGACCCAATGTAATTCTACATTTATAATATACTTTGAAGCTGTCGAAATGTCGAACTGACTTACTCAGTCTGTCGAACTTTCTTACTCAAGAAAAAATAAATAAAATATATGCCTAAAAATTAGTCTATTGTAACTTGCAAGTAAGAATATTAGATAAAAAAAAGCTTCAAAGCTACCTAAAAAAATAGGAATTCACTCAATTTTATCGTAACACAAAACCGGACCGAGGGAGAGGGAGGACAAAGAAAAGATGGATGGAGTGTGTAAGGACTGATATGAAAGAAAAGGGAGTTAGTGATAGTGTGACGGACGACAGGACAGAATGGAAGAAGAAAACGTGTTGCGCCGACCCCAAATAATATGGGATAAGGGCAGGACGAAGAAGAAGAAGAAGCAAACCACACCGAGTTGAGACGTAGATACGAACTTAAAAAAATAAATATCCCTACACACATTAAACTAAACATAAATGATATTATCCTATCTTAAGTTTACTTTAGCTCCATCAATTCATATTACACATTCCCAAAGCAATAGGATCTCATACTAAGATTGAAACAATATATCAACAGCACAAGTTTAAATTACCACTTGAAGCAGATCTCTCTATTTCACAACACGTATTAACCATCCAATTTCCCTGCAACATGCGAGGCTTCGTGACGTCATATAGCAATTGCTGTATTTTCAAGTGATTATTATGATCTATTCTGTAGAGCTAAGACCGTTTTCACATTATCCGATCCGATATCGGTGTCGGACGCCGATACGATATCGGGGTAAATAAAATGTATGAAATTCCGTGCTCCGATATCCGATATCGGGCCGGACAATATGAAAGACAGGTACATATTTCATACATTTTACTTACCCCGATATCGTATCGGCGTCCGATGCCGATATCGGATCGGATAATGCGGAAACGCTCTAATATGGTAAAGATGAAGTGGATACACATAATCGACGTTAGTTGGTTGGCAAGTTCATTGAGACCGACAGTTAATGTATAGATTGTGCGTTCATTTGGGTAAAATAAACTTATTTTCTTTCTTTCTTTTTCTTTCTTTCATTCAACGTCGTCAAAAGATTTCATTTTAAAATTATCTTTTCAATACGAAAGAATAGTAAAAAATATTGAAAGACATTGAACGCTTCACCACGGTTCATATTTGCATTACATTTATTTTTATTCTTCATGCACAAATTACATAGGTGGCGGCAGTGGCATTTCATGACGGTGTAGCGATAGTCCTCAATATATTGTTTATAATTTACCATGACCCTGGAGCAAAAATGCCAAGTGAAGAGCAAAAGTGGGTTTTAATCAGTAACTGACACCCCCTTTCACCCCATCTTACATCGGGATAAGAAGTCATTTGATAATTTCCCAGCTGAATTAAAAAAGCCTTTTTATTGTAAACACTAACATTGTAAAAGATTAATGATTTAATCAGATGAGAAAGAGCAAAGCATATCTATTGCCAATCTCTCTAACGTTAAATTATACGAGTAGTTACCTATATATTATTAACCACGTAACTTTATTTAGAATAAAAAATCTGCACGTAACAGGCGAACTTGTAGCGCAGGCGCGCACAGTCGCGGCTACGAAAAAACGCTACGAACATCTACGCAATCTGCTACGGCGTAGCGTAAATTCTGCGCTGACTCGCGAATCGTGAACTACAAGCCTCTTATAATACATTATAATACTTAAAAAAAAATATTCTATAATTTTATGTAGTCTTTTAATCACCGAACGACATTCGATTACGATTAATGAGATTTTAATACATCTTACACATTTTACTGTACTTCACGTATATTAATATCATAATAGATAAGCAGGGCAGAGTAAGTAGAACAGTTCATTAATTACATTAAAAATGACCTCAATCTCAGTAATTTCCTCGCCACGAGAAACAGCAAACTGTTCAAAGATTTCGAGCCAGTGCTTATTAAAATATTTCATTGCAATTTACTTTTACATTTCAGCTTTCAAAGGATTAATGAGATTCTGTTTAAAATTAAAAAGTAATCCTGTTATGTCTTTGAAGAAAAAAGCGTTGTAGCTTCGTAGATTGTGGATCGTATAACCTACAAACTTGCGGCCAACATATCGTATCGGATACCCTACGCCCTCCATTCACCTCATTCCATGTCAGCATCATCTTTCAAGTCAAGTCGTTGATAGGGCGTCGTGATCCATGCGCTCCTTAAAAGGATAACAGTAAACCGTAAGAGCCCATCAGGGCTGATGCCCGTGAAGACCGAGTTGATTTTTAAAAAGAACGCTAAAAGCAGCTAAATTACAGAGGAGTGGTTTTAGTCAGTGATACTCTGAAACGAAAGAGCGAGAGAAGTCATTGGATGTATTTCCCACCTTAAAAAAAAATTGTCGTCTTTAAAATTCTCAATAACTGTGTCATCATCATCATCACCATCTCAGCCGAAAGACGTTTACTGCTGGACATAGGCCTCCCCCAAGCGTCACCACAGCGACCGGTCCTGTGCGTCTCGCATCCATCGGATTCTCGCGACCCTCGCCAGGTCGTCGGTCCACCTAGGCTTTCCAACGCTGCGTTTTCCGGTACGTGGCCACCACTACCCCGCATAACCGTGTGCTCCACCTACATAATACGCACGCAATATTATTTTTTGTGTATAAAAAAATCTCAATAAATATAACACCATGGTATTTCTGTCCCCAAAACTATTCACGAGCTCAGCTCGAGCCTCACCCGCTTTTTTAAGTTCTTTGTTTGTGGAACATGTTTTATGACTTCTGCATATTCACAAAGCCGACAATTTATTCCTGTAAACTATAGGTGGAATCTGGCTTCCAAAAAATTATACGCTTCGGTACAATAAAAATGTTTTTGAATAAATCTGAAATTTCAAGTGTGTGTGAAATTTTGCACAAGTTTTTCTTTTATGACGTAGGCGAATACTAAAAGAGGATTTTCAAAAATTCGGGATGAATTATTGTAGGGTATTATTCAATTGACATCGAGGAGCTCGTGGCTAGATAATAACAGCCGCACAGGTCGATCTTCAAGGTTAAGCAATGCTTGCCTAGGTTGGTCTGTGGATGGGTGACCATTTTAACATAACGAGTTTCCTCCGTGCCCCGGAAAGCACGTTAAGCTGTTGGTCCCGGCTGTCATTTGTAGAACTTTGGCAGTCGTTACGGATAGTCAGAAGCCAGTAAATCTGACTCTAGTCTTGCCATGAAGTACCGTGTTACCCCAGTTAATGGGTTGTGGAGGTCTGGTAGGCAGCCGCTCCTCGTAAAATACTGGTATATTCAGCTAAATCTGGCTTGACTGAAAGCCGACCCCAATATAGTTGGGAAAAGGCTAGGCAGATGATGATGATGATGATGATTATTCAATTGACATTGCATTGAAAGTGGGCTCCAGAACTTCCTATTTCTGCATTAAATGTTTAAAAGCACCTAACCTATCCATGTTGGAGTTCTCTAAGTTCCTGGATTACAAAATTCTCCTGACCAAATAATTTTTTTTGCTGACAAATTATATATTTTTTTACGGACAAAAAATCATCTATGGAAGTAATTACTTCCCTCATTATAATAACGCTTAAAGTACTTCCGTAATTTATTTTTGTTTCATTATTTCCCCAGAGAATATTGTGTCCAAAAAATTCTAGCCAATTTAAGAACAACCAAAAAGAATCTATAATATATCTATATATATAAAAATGAAACCCGTTTTCCGTTGTCACGACATCACATGAAAACGGCTTGACCGATTTGGCTGATTATTTTTTTAAAATGTTCCTTGAAGTTCAATGATGGTTCTTACGGAGAGAAAAATTCAAAAAAAAAAAAGTTAGGTAAAGTAGGGTAGGTAGGGTAGTGTAGGGTAGTATAGGGTAGTGTAGGGTAGTGCAGGGTAGTGTAGGGTAGTGTAGTGTAGGGTAGGTAGGGTAGTGTATGGTAGTGTAGGGTAGAGTAGGGTAGTGTAGGGTAGTGTAGGGTAGTATAGGGTAGTATAGGGTAGTATAGGGTAGTGTAGTGTAGTGTAGTGTAGTGTAGTGTAGGGTAGTGTAGTGTAGGGTAGGTAGGGTAGTGTAGGGTAGGTAGGGAAGGTAGGGTAGGGTAGCGTAGGATATGTAGGGTAGTCATTTGACGGGAGCGAAGCCGCGGGTAAAAGCTAGTTAATATTATAAATCTGAAGAGTTTGTTTGAGTTTGAACGCGCTAATCTCAGGAAGTACTGATCCGATTTGAAAAATTCTGTCAGTGTTAGATAGTCCATTTATCGAGGAAGGCTAGGCTATAATAATTATCATATTCTAAGACTAAACTAACTCTACGCGCGGGCGAAGCCGCTGGCAGAAGCTAGTAGAAAATACACAAAACGTAAACATACTATGCAGTGTGGAATATTTCATCAATATTTTACAAGCTTTTTTTTAGTATTACTTTATGTTTCTTTTTTATAGTTTATTCAACGTTGTATTTTCCTTATTAAATTTTCCTTTTTCATGATATCTAATCAATTTGATCACTCTTTTGTACGATACTCCGTATCTTTACAATTAATTGGGTCTTACTCCTTCATCGTTTCTATATTTCCCTCAATAATCTAGAACTCTGCTGACCAAACAGCACGTCCGCTACTAACTTCTCTGAGTTAATCAAATTGTCGGAAGGAAGTGCGTACTTCGAAGTGAGGTGGTGAAGACAACGTTTCGATGCGGCGCAAACATTACACGGCGATAAGCATGTTCGTTATATATGTCGCAGGTTTTTCATAAAATTAGGTTTTTGATCAAAAACCTAGGTTTTTGATGAAAAACCGGAAGATGACAAATTTTAAACTCAATTTCATCATAAACCTGTATCAATCTAGATTTTTGATCAAAAACCTGAACTAGTTTGGGTTTATGATAAAGTTGTTGTCAAAACTGCGGGTTAGCTTTGTTTTATGACAAATAAATCAATTTAAATGAAATAAATAAAACAATCCATCATTATTTGGAACTTAATAGAAAGAAAACAATTATTTATTTATCAAAATTTTATATTCATAATTAAATCAATAAGTATTCTCCTCCTTTAATCTAATTATAAAATGACATGTTTCAATTTTACGTAAGTATTATAGCATCCAAAAGAGAAATCCAAAACATGCTGTTTCGTAACCATTTTAGACGACTAAACTGAAAAAAACGGGCAGGTGCGAGTCGGACTCGCGCACTGAGGGTTCCGTACCAACTTACATATGAAAACCGTTCAATTCTCGAAGCGAGTCTTGGAGATTTTTCAATCTTTTTTTAACTAAAAATTTTTAGTTTTCAGAGATTTCCCTATATTTGTACTGTAAGATCTTGCACGTGCTTGCTTTTTATAAATCTGTCAGTATGCTTTATTTATTATGACAGTTTGTTGACATCTAGAGTTGCATAAAACATATTTTTTTTAGATGCATATCGATTTGTCTTGTAGCGAGATTTTTCGCACGAGCATTTCTTAAAACTTTAGCCCCCAAATAAAGACATTTTTGAAACAATTTCACGCAAATTCAGTTCATTTGTCGATACAGGTTCGTTAAAGGCGCTATCAACGGAAATATTTATAAGATTGATCATAAAACCAAACTAGTTCAGGTTTTTGATCAAAAATCTAGATTCATACAGGTTTATGATGAAAATGAGTTTAAAATTTGTCATCTTCCGGTTTTTCATCAAAAACCTAGGTTTTTGATCAAAAACCTAATTTGATGAAAAACCTGCGACATATAAACTTGAAGGAAAGGCGCAATCGATCGCTAACCTTACAACTGGAACGTCACCCAGAACGCTTGTTAGCTGTAATTAATTAGAGTTTTTGGTGATAAATAGGACCTAGCTTTTGGGAGTCGGCAATTTTATTACCATAGAGGTACATTCTGGTTGAAAAAATAAGAGGCCGCGAGGCCTTTGCGAAATCATAGGTACTAATTTGTACAAAATTTTAAATTGTATTTGTTTAAATAATATTTCGCGTAGTGAAGACTGCTGGTAAACCTTCCACAAAGTGGACCGATGAATGGATGAGGGTCACGGGACTGACTATTGTGGCGACATTTGGATAGGTTTATATCTAGACGTGGATTTTGTTTGAATGATTGATGCTTGCGAAATTAATTAGCAAAGTTAAATGAAGCGTAAACCGCTTGGACTTGACGTTGTTTGTGATTGTGTGTTCGGATGTACTGGGTCAGGAACTGCAGCAGGGACTTCTTCAATGAATTTACTTTTATTATTTGAAGTAACGATAACGATTTATTTGGTCAATCATTACAGTGAAATTCAGGTACAATGCGACTAGGTGGTTTGCTCGAAGCGCTTTGGATAAGTAAGGGTCTTGGTCCGCGGGTCCATCGGTTTTATAATCTTGATGGTGGGCGGTCGCGCGCGCCCCGTCCCGCGCTCCTCTGCTTGCCTTCCCCTCGCTCGCCCATCAGGTGTTGTGCGTTACGTACTTACATAGGTGCGTGAACAGACGTTATTAAATAATCCTAAAAACAATAAACTATTTGAAATGTAAGATTTTTGTTTTCAATTGGGATTTAAAATCCTTAGCGCTAGCTCTAGTTACAGCTGATCCATCCATGCAAGTAATAGTTTCCTCTACTATAACGCACAGAGCTCGCAAATGGCTCTCTTCGCTGAACAAAGAAACTTCACGTCACAAAAGACACTGTGTGACCACTTTAGACGCGACGACAGTGTAATTAAAGTAAAGCGGGAGCTTTTCAGTGCAAGCGGTTTTATTCTTTGTGTGCTAGAACAAAGTTTCAAAGTAGTTTTACCCTATTTAAGGGCGCTTTCCATTAGACGTTTCATGTCAGCTGTCGCGCGTTTACCGTGTCGCTCTGGTTATATCCCGCAGCCGTCTGCGCAGTACGGTAGCAATCCGACACTAAACGCCTAAATTGAAGGTCTGAGAGAGTCTGACTGCCGTGTGTTTTTGTACTAGTAATAGTCGACATCAGGCAAGCCATGAACTGTGATCAAGAAACATAACCGTTACTGATGCTTTTGAAAATCATCGAGTTGTCGAGTGTTTTCGCAAAATAGAAATTACAAAAAATAAATTTGGTTTTAATTAAATTTTGAAGTATTCATAAAATAGTTTGATGTCATTTTTTACACAACTGACTAAAAAAGGTGTGTTTCAGGAGCGTATATTAGGGTTCCGTAGCCAAATGGCAAAAACCGAACCCTTATAGCTTCGCCATGTCTGTCCGTCCGTCCGTCCGTCCGTCCTCGTTTAATCTCAGTGACCGTTAGCACTAGAAAGCTGAAATTTGGTACCAATATATGTATATCAATCAAGCCGACAAAGTAGTAAAATAAAAATTGGAAAAAAATTGTTTTATTAGGGTAGCCTCCTACATGTAAAGTGGAAAGAGATTTTTTTAATTCCAACCCTAACGTGTGATATATTGTTGGATAGGTATTTAAAAATGAATAGGGGTTTACTAAAATAATTTTTTGATAATATCACTAATTTTGGAAATAAACGCTCCAAAAGTAAAAATACAAGGTGTGCGTCCCCCTCTAACTTTTGAACCATAAGTTTAGAAAAAATGAAAAAAATCTGAAAAATAGGGCTTTATAAAGGTTTACTAGGAAAATTATTTTGAACTTGATGGGATGGCAAAATTGTTCAAATTTTTGAAAAGTTGGGAACACTGTGACGGACGGGAAACTACGGAACCCTACACTAAGCGTGGCCCGACACGCTCTTGGTCAGTTTTTTATATATGGATATGGAGTACCGACGCGTCCGACTTGTAACCTAATGCTACCTCAACGTCATTTCTCTGTAAAATCTAAAATGTGTGCAATCATACAATAAACTTAAGTTAATTCCAGGAATTAGCACCGTAAACAGCTATTCGATGCATATATTACGTATTCCCGTGTAATTAGCGCCTCGTATCGCAGTGAGTAACGTTCGACGGCGACCATTTGTTACCGTTCACGAGGCTGCAGGCTTTGTGTTGCTGTTATCAATGTTTCAGAGCATCGAAGGCTGAAATTTATATTACTGGCGTCGGTAAATGTCAATGTTAGGTAACGTAAATTAGTAGTTAATTAGGTGTTAGTGATAGTGTGACGGATGACAGGATAGAATGAAAGAAGAAAACGTATTGCGCCGACTCCAAGTAATTTGGGATAAGGGTAGGAAGAAGAAGAAGGTATTGTAAATTAGTAATGGCTTATTTAAAAGTGTACCGTATCAGAAAGGTAAACTAAAGTATAATTTACAGCTTGAAAGGTACAAATTTATTCCTTGTTCTCAGTGGTCATATTTTGACAGAACGTTGCTAACTTGTCGGTTTTGTATCCTTTACGTTTCGGAGAGTGTGCATTGGAATTGCAAAATTTAATATTACACAAGTCCATTCCGTCATCGAATCATTACAAGGACGTCTTTGCGCCACCGGTACATGGTGGACATCACAACAACCTAGACGTACAAAGCATTGCACACGTTATGGTGCGTACATCTAAAAGAGATGTATTGGGGATCCAAAGTTTGTATGGAAAATTTTACTTTGAGGCTGCTAACAGAAGCTAGTTTTAATATAATGTTTCAGTAACATCAGCAGTTTCAGTTTCAAGTTTGTTTTCAGTTTCACCTGATCAAGTGAAATTACTTCAAACTAAGAAAGCAGATAATGGTGTAACTTTCAAACTATTCATCTACACGCCTCACATAGTTACGATACTTAAACCAAACTTCACTAACTGCGGCTCGTTACTTGAGCATAACTTAGGGTTGTCAAACCCAAGTTTTAAAAAGTAGGATTTGAATTTGGACAAACTAGGTGGATTCAGTATAGAAACAGGGCACGGTAATATGTAGTTAAATTAGTAATATAATTCAAGTAAAATAATATTAAAAAAAATCGTTTTGGCACGATTATTGTTTTAAAATAGTAAGACGCCGCAAAAACTCCAGCTGCCAGGATTTGGACACCGACCCGATTTTTAGCCGCCGTAGGCGTGGTCTTGCTGACGCCGAGCAATGGGTGGCTATAGGTTGTGTGAAAGTGAACCCCCCACGGTCCTGAAACTAAGTCAAAGAAGGAACATAGAGTGAATTTCAGTCAGTTAAACTCTGACACGTTCTCTTGCTACGTCTTTCATTACAAGATCTCACCTAAAACAAAATTTAGATTTAACCTATCAATACCCGCGAAACGAGACACAAATAGTAAGATAATAACAGCGCGGTCCTATGAGACCGCTCGGGGATTCATGAATTAAAATATGATATTATCCAATATTTTTCCGTTGGCCATTGGTTTGCATTTTAAAATTGTAATGACTATATTTATATCATAAAATGTTTGGTTATTTAATCATGTCAGATTGTGCCATTTCCCGCAAATAAAAAGCTTTCTTTCTATATAACTTTCAAGCCTTTTCAAATCAAGAGTTTTGGTGTGAACTAGAAATAGGTGATTTTCTCGAGAGGCCACCCCCAGAAAATCTCCAGTAACCCTTCTTCTTCTTCTTCTTCTTCTGCCTTGCCTTAATCCCGTTACGCGGAGTTTTCCCAATCATGCGACGCCATTTATTTCTATCTTGAACATCCTGATCGAGCAGTTCTAATACTTTTATAAAATCTAAAGTAACCCGCATCGTTCAATAAACTGGAAAATTGAGAAAAATGTAGATGGGGTCTCACAACTTTGTAAAGACTGTTACCTTGCCTAATATTATCCAGTTGTCTGATATTAGCTAAGTTTATCACATTATCCGATCCGATATCGGTGTCGGACGCCGATACGATATCGGGGTAAGTAAAATGTATGAAATGCCGTGCTCCGATATCCGATATCGGGTCGGACAATATGAAAGACAGGTACATATTTCATATATTTTACTTACCCCGATATCGTATCGGCTTCCGACACCGATATCGGATCGGATAATGTGAAAACGGCACGGTAGCTGCAAGATACATCTGTCACACCGCATATTTTAATGTTTTCGCCATTTTTGGAACCTGTTTTTATGTATTCTATTTTAGATGTGTACAGAAAAAAATGAAGTTGTGATTAATTTGACCTTCCAGTCAAATTAATCAACTAATCTGTAGGCTATACAAAAATGTTTTCCATGCAGAAATCGAACCCGATACACAGCGCAGCAGCCTATCCCTTAACCACTACACCAACCAATTCGTACGTTTTGGTGTTTCTTAGATTACACTATTATTTATAACTAGCTGTCCTCTGCGGTTTCACCCGCATTTTTCGTTACTGCTCCGCTCCCGTGGGTCGTAGCGTGATAGTATATAGCCTATAGCATTCCTCGGTAAATGGGCTATCTAACACTGAATTTTTTTTTCAAATCAGACCAGTTGTTCCAGAGATTACCCCCTACATACAAACTTACTACCTCTTTATAATATTAGTATAGATTCCAAAAGTCTGCTAGAACTAAAAATCCTTGTAAAAATCTTATAATGACTTCAATATTGAGCCAACCAAAACGTAATTAACTGTAGTGGTTTATTTGGCGGTAGCACATAGTTGCGTAATTAAAACGTAATGTATTGGAATTTTCTATACTATGTTAAGTACATAGTCATAGTCGACTTCGAGACTTTTACTAACCCATATCCGTCAGTGAAACTTTGCGTTCCAGGACTACGGTATTCTGTTTCAAAAATTTCAGTCAATCATCAAAAAATATAAAATCAAGCACAAATTGTTCCGCGTCATTACCGCGTGGTAGTTAGTCCGCACATCTCGTTAGCAACACATAAACTTTTGTTCAGAAAAAAGGGCAAAGCATTAAATGCTGAAGCTTGGAGTGACTAGTGGGTTTTTGAGCAGAACATAACAGTAAAAGATTAGCGGTTTGAGGCGAACTGAATATTTAGCAGTTTGACCTGTATTTTTATGTGAATTGGAACTTCATCTGAAGTTATTTTATCAAGTTTTAGCGATTTGTATGTGTTCACGACTTCACGAGTTTGACTTTACTGTTACATAGCGTCAGTGGTTTTTAATGTTCTAGGGCAATGCCTTGTCCTAGAAAGCAAAAGGCCAGTGAAGAATACAGGTGTGGTTTTATCAGTAAAAGTCTGACACGCTCTCTCCCTCCACCCCACCACTGGAGAAGTCACTGGATTCCCACTCAAAAAAAAAGCAACGCTCTCACCTAAAGCTATATATAAACTGCTATTAAGTAAATCCACAGACATTTTAAATGTAGACTCTACGGCTTACCTACGGAAAACATTTTTTTTTCCTTTTGTGTATCGTATAAATCCCTAGCACAGAAATCCTTCTGTCGGATGCTCATTGTGGTACATCCCGTCGAGTCTCGGCTTCATCCGCCACATTCGCTCACTATTTTGAACTATATTCTCTTTATTTTGCTTTTTTTTAGTTGAGAATTGTGCACGGCAAGTATACACCCTTATGTTGCTGAAACCTCTACGGTTCCTACTAATCGTTCCACCTGGTTCCGCCTCATCGTTTAT